>CM075008.1:4280157-4283521 GCA_037576675.1 Pangasius sanitwongsei | reverse complement strand
TATATATATATATATATATATATATATATATATAAAATACGTATATAATATATAATCGACACCAAAGTTCAGCCAGGGTCAGAAACTTTTTATTCAAATCTCTATTAAAACGTATCACGATTCCTGAAGGCATTTTTAAGATACATGATGTGTATCACGATATTGCTCGTAAACTGCCCAGCAATATAGAAGTGTTACATTAAAAAAAACATTTTATTTAATTAATGATTAGAGGAATATTTTTTTTTTTAAATTAATTTTGTATAAAATTTAAAAAAAATACATAAATATTTAAAACTGAACAGGAGTAATAACATTAATAATAATTTTAACATTTCCCAATTAAAAAAAAAATTGAACTGCCTGCCGTCAGTTTGTAATTGTTATAAAAAAAAAACTAAAAAAAAAACAAAAACCAGTTTTTCAATACAAAGATTTCACGATACTCACAATCTCTCATATTGCGACACAATATAATATCGAGATAATATATAATATATAATATGGTGATAAATGATGATCACATGATGATGATCACCAGCCCTGCCCCTGGTGTGCTCTATTGTCCTGCGCTACAATATTACGAGGTTTATTAAAAGCACATAAGAACGTTGAGAAGTGGTCTGGCCCATGCACCCTGCTGCATCACGGGAACAGAGTTGAGTGGTCCCTCTCTGGCTTCCTGCCACGAACAGGAAGTGAAAGTCAGAAAGGCTGTGGAAGCTGACGCAGAGTTTCCATCACCCGAAATGTTGAGTGGGTTTAATCTGAGCATGACATGGGGGCAGATATGGCACTTAACACACAAAACTACGCCTACATCTCACCCGTAACCAAGGAGACCACGCAAACAAACAGGATAAAGGGTCAGTCGGTGCGTTATGGTAAAATCTGGAACGTTCAGCTGTAAGATGAGTGGTAAATAACGCAAAACATGACAAAACAGCAGCCGTGTGTGTGTGTATATATGTGTATATATGTGTGTGTATGTGTGTGTATGTGTGTGTATGTGTGTGTGTGTTCCTGACACCCGTGCAGAAACAGGAAGCGTTCTAATTGCGGACTGCTGCAAACGGACCAAAGCCAAAAATAGAGCAGAGCCCTCAAAATGTGTAAAGAGTGTGCGCGTGTGTGTGTGTGGTTTGTCATAATTCAGAGCGCTAAAAAGGAGCAAAAGCAGATTTTCACAAATGAATGCTAGAGTCACTCTCACATCTGATCAGAATTTATCAACAACAGTTTTTTTGCTGTAATTTTACGTTTTAAACAAATAAATAAATTAAAAAAAAAAGTTTGTACATGTTCAGATAAAAATGTCTGACGTCGAGGCCATGGCAACGGCTGAAAACCCACAAATTTCCTCCTTGGCATTTATTCTTTCTCAGAACTGGTCATCATCTTTCTGACAGGAGATGCACAGAAGCAGGAAAGATGATATCAGTCCTAACACTTTTAGCGCTGTTATTAATCACAATTAGCAACGACCAGTGCATATAAACTCATCAGCGATGGGCATATGACTCGCGAGATCTCGATTTAAACTCCAGTGCCAGTTTTTTCCTGTTTAAACTGTTTAACAAACACGCTCTGGTGCGTTAATTCAACTCTCGGTGGTGCGCCTGCCACTGTGCGTTACTTCTTTACCAATCCCATCACCTGCTGCACTAAACACAAAGTCTAGGAGCTATTTTTACGTTAAGCGGTCTTTTCAGAATCAGGAGTACGAAGGGAAACTAATCTGGGTCAGGACAAAGCAGCACAAACATGCCGTGTTAGCACGAGATGCAGTCACATTTAAAACAAATCACAGAGAGGAAACGAAGACACGTAGCTGAAACGTTAGCCACGGCTACTTGTGGCTATTTTTTCGAGAGTGCAAAGACGATGCTTCATCATCAGAGACGTTCTCACCGAAAGGTCTCGGGCTGTGTAAACGTTTTCGCTGCACATAATTAGCTTGTTGGACTTTTGATTTAAATTGTGTTAGTGTTGGCTTCCGGGCATGCATACTGAAACTTTAGCTAGCTAACATTTTCATGACTTCTGCACTGAGAATATGAAACATTGTTAAAAGTAATAAAAGAGTACTGACAATTCGCATGATTAAATTTGGCAATGTTTTACGCCGGATGCCCTTCCTGACGCAACCCTCTCTGGGCTTGGGACCGGCACAGAAGTCACTGTACTGTGACCCCCAAAAGCCGAAAGAAGAAGAAGAAGAAGAAGAAGTTAAAAGTAATAAAAGAAAAAAAACAAAACAAAAATCAACTCTGAAAGTGTGTCAGGTGCAGGCTGAGCGAGCAGTTAGCATCCTGCACAGAGTTTGCATTGTGTGGTTTACAGCCTGAGCCACCGAACGCCGCTGAAAATATGGAAATGTGACCTTAATGACTATGCAAATCCACACAGGCACGGTGAAGACGATTCTCAGCTCTCAGAGCCGAGCCGAGAGGGAACGAACACGAGCCGAGCATTTCAAATAAACAGATCGAAATACTTCGTTAACTAGGATTAACTATGAATGATTGTAATGACTTTCCTGTAGCTATGACGATAAGCACGTCACCTCAGTACCTGCACTGCTGAAAAGATGCAGAGAGGCGGATGAATAATAGAATAAAACAAGGTTAGTGAAGGCATCAGGATCGGCTTCTAACCAGCCAAACGCGTCTTTTGACCTGCTGCTCATGCTGCGTCACATTCGGAGGAACGCGCTTTTCCCCTCTTCCTCATACTTGAGCTCACAGACAGCCATGATTGATTAGCGTCGCTGTGATTGACAGAGAGAGAGAGAGAGAGAGAGAGAGAGAGGACGCCAGCCCTCCCTCCCTCCCTCCCACACAGCACGGCTAATTCTGCTCTCGTGACTCCCGTCATGGATGACTGTGGCAGTATCACTGGTACTGAAAAAGTACTGAAATAGCGGTACTAGTTAACCGTTTCGCTGTATAGCCGCTTCATTAGAGTTAACCGGACACGTTGTTGTGCATAAATATGTGATCACGTGTTCAATGTTATTTTATTGTTAGGCCGTGAGAGTATCGCTGTTCTGGTGACACAACAGCGTAACACAATTACACGTCTTTATATTACTATTAAAGGAAACACAGTAGCGGAGTAGAGTTGAAATCTAGCAGTGGAAATATTTCGTGGTGCGCAGTACGTTGTACAGTAAACACACCTCATGCACCCACGTCTGGTTTTGTGTTTTTGTTTTTGAGTGCGTTACAAATCCTAAACTTCCCCAAATTCTCTGTAAGCGCTCACAACACGGTGTCCTGTAATCCGTTTTCTGCCTGCTGCAACTGTGTGTTTGTTACAGAATGGAGTACAGAGCAGATACACACACACACACACACACACG
>CM075008.1:4270157-4277657 GCA_037576675.1 Pangasius sanitwongsei | reverse complement strand
CGCAAGAGAGACAGAGAGAGAAAGAGAGAAAAAGACAGAGAGGCAGACTGAGAAACAAAGACAGACGGAGAGAGACAGAGACACAGAGAGACTATGGACAGAGACAGTGAGACAGACAGCATGAAAGGGACAGAAACAGAGGGAGACAGAGGGAAGGAGACACACAGAGAAACAGACAGACAGAGGGAGTAAAAGAGAGACAAAACGACAGTATGACAGAAAGACAAGGAGAAGTAAAAAAGAGCTCAAGACAGACAGAGAGTGATGAAGAGAGAATTACAAAGAGAGTGAGAGACAGAAAGAGAGAGGGAGGCAGGAAAAAAAGAGAGAGCGAGACAGGGAGAGACAGAGAGGGGAAAAGAGACTGAGCGAGAGAGAGAGCGAGAGAGAGAGAGAGAGAGAGAGAGAGAGAGAGAGAGAATAGAATGAATAGTGAGTATTGTTATTTGTGCATCAGTGTTGATTTCTGCAAACTTGGTGCAAATGCAATCTGCAGCTCTGCTCTTTTTATCATCAGCAACTGCGGTTCAGCGCCGAAATCAAGATTATACAACTAGAAAGGAAGGAAGAGAGGAAAAGAGAACAAAGGAGGGAGGGAGAGAGAGAAAGAGAGCAAGAGAATGATAGACGTTCTTACACTTCTTACTCTACACGCACAGAGAGAGGTGTAATAAATCAGATTAGCGACGCTTAGCTGCTTTCTTCATGAGACGGCGTGATGTTTAATAATGAAATAAAACCGAGTGAACGATTAATGTTCATGATGCGATCATCACTCGGGTTACAGGGACAGCACTAACACTCACACTAACATGAAAAGACTTCCTGAGAGACGTGAGGACACATCGCTCATCGCTACACACTCACTCGCCGGTTAATCTTGTAGAGCGAGCTGGTTAAAGCGCCTGGAGGGAAAAACACTGCACTCATCATATTCATATCTCCGCTTTCATCAGTGAGGAAGTATTGTGGTTTTATTACAAACAACAACAACAACAACAACAAAAACAGACATCTTAGCAATAAGATACAGCCATCAGACCTGATGACCCCGAGAGCAGGAAACGGTAGTTTAAAAAAAACAAAAAAAACCAAACAAACAAAAAAAAAAAAAACACAAAAAAGTGTGATATGCTTCCACGTGGTTGCAATTTTCTGCTGCTCTAAATTTCTGTTCAAACACGTCTGCGCTGACTGGAGCAGAAGCGCCAACAGCGTTTGAAAAACACTTTCTTATCACCGTTAAAGTGACTTCCAAAATGTTTGATTTGAAATGTCGTTGTAGCCCTATTTAATCTTTTTGGTTGAAATTTTTGCCCAATTTTTTTTTCCTTTCGGCCAAAAAAACAAAAGTTTCTGCCTATTTTTTTCCACACTGGCCAAAATTTCTGCGGAATCCCGGATAAACACAGTTAACTCATGTTAGCTATATACTCACTGAATGTTAGCCAAGTTAAAAATACATTCTCCGTTAACCCTGACAGGAATCCAGAGCGCAGGCTCCTGAGTGGTGCAACGGGAAAAAAGTTCCCTCGAAACTCGTCCAGAGATCACGAGTCCGTTGCCGAAACTCCAAGTGAGCAAAACTGTCCGTACTCTCTGAGTGGGAGGGGCATACTCGTTCTCTCTCACCTGTCAGTCAAAGGACACTAGCCAATCGTGAGCATCTGTGAGGTCGTGTATGCGGAAGAGGGCAGACAGCACTTTGTGTTACGCCGCCCCCGTGACGCAGTTACAAAAATGAGAAAAGTTGCTACTTCACGTGTCTCAGAGGAAGCACGTGTTAGCCTTCTTCTTCCCTGACTGGTAGCTGCTGTATGATAGAAGAGAGCTGGCTGGTGTGAGGGAAAAGACGGCGAGAGCGCCACGTCTTTTTCAAGCAGGAGAAAAGAGAGTCAAAACAGGAATGCTGGTTACAAGATTACTAATACGAGATGGGCATGAAGGGGGCGGGGCTTCTAGGAATTCAGTTCATATCAGAGAGTTCTTATGCTACATTCAATTAAAGGTCGTAACTTGTAATTTGCGATCTCTGACTAGGAAAAACCATCCAAAAAAGCCCCCTCTACTCACAACTCCTACTCCAAGACCCTGAGTTCAGCAAGTGATGACAAATCAAAATGGCTGCTCACAGCTAAGAAGCGAGGGAACTATCAGAAACTGACGCGTATATTTGTGAACTGATCTGAGAAACCCGGCACACGAATTCTGGCCAAAAAAAAAAAAAAAAAAAGAGTCTGTCTGCCTATAACACACTTTTATTACTTTAAGAAAAAAAAATTAAATAACATCCTGGTAATTATTAGCAGGAAGTGATGTAACGTGCAAACATGGAGGCATGGTGACTAGTAAAACTCCTTAAGCCATGGATTAACATTACAGCGTATCAGATGTAATCAAGTAACTCATTAATTCACACACAGTTTCGTCCTTTTCACCTCGGAGTTGCTTTCATCTTCTGTCTTTAAAAGGAAAAAGAAAAGCTGAGTAACATCTTGCAAGTGCAAAAATCCTCTTTTCTGTCTCTGCGTAAAGAGCTGTAGACTTTAATAATGGACACGAAGCTGTAAAAATGCACTTACTTGATGGAAAATTCTGTCCTCCACATGGCTTCATTAGAAATGCTCACTCAATCTTATTTTTGGTTGCAACCTCCATAAATAAGCCTCATCATTTCCCACAGATGTGCAGGTAACACCTACACGCTTACAGCATCACTGAAAGACGGGAGCGTTTTACGGTTTTCAAATATTCTTTCGAATGAGCTCCAGAATACTCGTTCTTTTAAAACACTGACAGTGCAGCTTCGACTGCTTTTCTTATTATCGCACAAACCAAAAAGTCTGAACAAATAATACGCCATGATACTTCGTCCTCCGGTGCGATATATAAGCCGTGGTTACGACAAAAAAACATTACAATCGCACGTTTACTTTCAGCGAACTTAAAAATGTTGTAGCTGTTTCAGTAGCTGTGCAACAATAACGTACATAAAATAAGTCAAAACGTTAAGAATGAGGGTCAATCATTAGATTTACTCTGATCGACTCATGCGTAACAAACAAGCGCTCCGGACCAGAAATCCCAGTACACTTGTGCTGAGGTCGAGGCTCAAACCAGTATTTTTGTTTAAGTGTTAGGCAGTGATGTCAAGGAAAAAAGCTCCATGAACCTGGAAACTTTTCCTTGCTAGCTAGTTAGGGATATGAAGCTAACTCGGATGGCAGGAGGATATGGAAGGTGGGCGTTTCCTAAATAAATATTCATGCATAGATCCTGGTTTGTTTCTAGTTATTTGGGGGAAAAAAAAAAGATATTAAGCGATTTCTTACTCAATAGTAATTAAAATGACATGTTTGTGGAACATTATTCCTCTTTATTTAACTAGGAATGCAGTTATTTATTATTAGTAAATAATAAGTAAGAAATTATTAATAAGTAACTTTTCATTGTAATATTTTTGTAATACAGTCTGAAAGCTGAAAATGAATGCTGATAAATGTGTGTGTGTGTCTGCCTGTACCTGTATCCGGATTTAAACTTGGAGTGGGTGTGGCCTAAACTGAAGGTTTTTTTTTTTTTTTTTTAATGAAATATAAACTTTACTACTAGCACGGTGTGATTTCTCACTCTGACAGTTCCTCCACCTCAGCTACATCACTCCAGTCCATAATTGCTCTCAACTTTGTTAATCCTGCTCACATAATTGTTATTTTTGTTTGTGTACACACGCGAATTTTGTCAGGTCTATTTATTTATTCTTATTATCGTATAAGATTCAGCGTATCAGAATCTATCGCGTCGTATCGTGTGGAAGTTTACACTCGGACTGACCAGGCAGTCACTAAGGATGCCGTGAAGGCATTGTGCAGGATCTGTGTGTGCTGTGCACTCGCTTGCGCTCACATGAAACTAAAAACCATGCACTCGTGCAACGATTCTGTTGCATCTTGCAGGATCTCAGCACGCCTCTCATCTCAACCAGAGATGCCCTGTGACCACTTCTGGCAAGAATAAAACAGCGTATCTGTATTTGTATCTATTCAGAAAACGTTTTCATTCAGAATAATTTATTCATATTTGGTTACATCTCATGAACATTATATTACACTATTATTACTCTCATAAGACAAGGCATGAGCATGTATGAACATCAGCCAGGCTCGTGATAAAAACATAATCGCGACAAGAAGAGGGGCAGGCGGGTTGTTTATTTATCCGCAGTACAACACACGTCAGCACGTACACCACACACAGAGAGACAGTGTGTGTGTGTGTGTGTGTGTCCAAACTCGGGTCATGTTTTCATTCAAATAAGACAACGGTGCGAAATTTTAATCCAGGATCGAGTTCATCAAGTTATCACAATGCAAATCGATCAGCCTTCACATGCTGGAGTCCTGCTTTTTGAAAATCCTCCAAATGCAAAAACCGGGAACTCATGCAAATGCAGCGGCTGATGACCACGTGAAAACGTGTGTGTGGTCGTGTGACCATTGTCCTGCGCCACACGGACAAAACAATTCTCATTTTTTGGAGCCTCAACAGCTGCGAGTTTGATTTGCTTAAGTTCTTCCTCTTTCTGGGTTTGGGCTACAGGTGTAGTGGACATTTCCCACATTTAGAAACACACGTGCATGTGTGTGTGTGCGCGCGCTCAGATACACACATGTGTGAGCTGTGAACAGGAGCTGTTCTGCATCAATGTTCTCAGGCTTGTATTGTAATATGGGTGCTATTCTTATAGTATGTGCAAGAGCGGCACAGGAAATAGAAAACACACACGGTGACAGAAATAAAGCCTCCCTGACCACAAAGCTGTGTGAAGAGTGGGACATGTTTGACGTTTCCTTTCCCCACTCACACATTATAATTATAGCTGTTTCCCTGATCCTGTGTGTGTTTGCTCTTTATCGGGTGGATTAGTCCACACTGTCAATGTCTGATCTCCATAAGCGGGAGTGTGTACATTGAGTGTGTGTGAGTGCGTGTTCTTGTCTGATAGCTGAACAAAACCCTCAAGTGGCAGTATGGCTGGCCAGATGGAGGCAGCACGCCGATTTCTTGCCTCCCGACGTCGACTCACAAAGACGCCATTCTGCTGGAAACACACGCACAAAAGCACAGAGCAGCTGCACGCACGCATACACACACACACACACACACACACGCACACGCACAAGCAGGAAGACGGCTTTTGGCTCTCAGCCACTATCGGATTCATTCGGGACACAGAACGCCGTTGTCTAAACACAACAATCATACGCAGCCGAAAAACAGACACTAGTGGCGACTTGTTAGCGATAACGGATGAAGAGCTTCGGAGATGAAACCGCTATGAGCTAAAATGAAGTCCTGACTCATTAGAGACAGATCACAGGTTGTTTTAGGATCGCACAATGACGCACACTGCGGGTCCATCCAAACTGGCCATTTTATCCCTCTGCTGAAAAAAAAAACCATCACGTCCACATGTGCAGCATTTTCGAAAATATCTTCATCACATGAAAATGATTTTTTTTAAAAAAAAGCTCACATGAGCACGACAAACTAATGATAGTATGTCATAAACTGTTATGGCAACCGGCTCGAGAATAACGCTGAGCTGCGTGTTGAGCGGTAGAGAAGGCGAAATTCGGAGAAAAACAGTTAAAAACAGTTGTTATTTTCTTCCCTGTTAATTGAGCAAAGCTCTGTTAGCTGTCATATACAAAACTGGTCAATTAGTGGGCTCCTCTAAGCGTGTTTATCGCCCTGAGCCCTCCTTCAGACTTCATGTTCCTTTCACACTGAAGGATGAGTCAAAGTGCAAGTTGCGGGTAGAGAGGGGCAATACCCTGATCAGTGCGACTGCACCACGGCACACCACAATCAGAGCAGCATCATGCGGTGGGCCACAGACGGAAAGATTCGAATGCTAGCTGACGCTAAAAATAAATGACATCCGGCAGCTTTGATACGTCACACCACGCCGGTATAGACAGAGGTTTGTCTGTATGAGATTTATCCTCATAACAAGCGCATTACAATATTCCGGCATTTCCCAAAACAAATAATTTCACTCTTATGCTGATTAGATGCAGTGCTATACAGAAACGTCACTGCTTCAACTCTGATCCGGAGCAGAGAGGACTGACGTGGATGCTGGGGGAGTTTCCGTGCCACTCGGGAAAAAAAACAACAACTTATGGACTAACAGAAGCAGAGTATTGATCTTAGATCAGCTCCTCTCATTCACACAGTTACACTCAGCAGGACAGAAAACGCAAAACAGCTGATCTCCTACGAGCACTTTAACTGCGAGTCGTATATACTAGACGACTCGAACTTAAGGTGTTCATATAAGATCAGCTGTTTGCACAATAACCTCATGAAAAACAGCACGAGTGCTGATTTCACCAAAACCTGCTGCTAGCCATGAACTCCTCGTGCTGATTTTCATGAGGAAGATATTACTGTGTTTAAACGGTATCTTTAACAGAGTCTGAAGAGAATGCAGGAAGTAAAAATGAGCGCGATGGCATGCAACTTGCACTTTGACTCACAAGTGAAGTGTAGACTCTGCTGAGCAACCGGGAAGGATGTGTCATCCATGTGTCTCAGTGCTCGCTGAACTGAACTGCTCTCACTCGTAACACTTTTCCCCCCCCACACGGATATTTTTGTGTGCACGCAATTCATGGCATCTTTCGCTCATTTTAATGACCGCGCTCATTTCGTCGTCCTCGCACACTCTACAAGAGAAGATACTGTTAAAACACTGGTAAAGATGTCTTTTTTTTTTTTTTTTTTTACTTGTAGGAAGAAGCTCTTGATAATTTCGCAGAGCACAGCCATCATTAATCATGAAATATGTGTCGTCTGGTCATTAGCGTGACAGCGTAACACTGGGCTTACGTGACAAAGTCCCATGTTTTCATATCGCAGATATTAGATGCTCCGTATGAAAAGATAGTTATATGATTATTATCATCACACAAAATGTCACAGCGCACTTTCCTAACAGTATCAGAGGCACAATCAGTTGTTTCATGCTTCATTTTCTTTCTAACTACAACTTCAGCAAAAATAAATATAGCATATTTCAAACCCAGGGATAAAAAAAAAAAAAATAATAATGAGAGGCTGAGGTTTCCTGTGTGTCTCTCAAGCGCCTGACATCTGAGGAGGAGGAGGAGAAGCGATATCCGTGATATCCTGAGCAAAGACACCGCGCCCACCCTGCTCTGAATCAATACACGAGCCTGCGCGACCACATAGAGGACGAAATGTCATGCGCACACACCAGGCATGTAATTAAACGCACCCGAAAGCCTTTCTTCTTCAAGAAAAGAACGCCACTGAGTCTGATGTGGTGGGTGCAGTTTTAGCCAAAAAAGCCACCCAAAAAAAGTTCTGCACACCAAATAACAGCGATACTGACATGGAGCCGGAGGTAGCTCACGTATCATGAAACGAGCCTTCGGGACCGTGCCGCGTGTAACAGTCGAAGAAAGCAAT
>CM075008.1:4247611-4258528 GCA_037576675.1 Pangasius sanitwongsei | reverse complement strand
CGACCGTGAGGCGACCGTGAAGCGATCATGAGGTGATCATGAGGCGATCGTGAGGCCATCATGCAGTGATCGTGAGGCGATCGTGAGGTGATAGTGAGGCGATCGTGAGGCCATCATGCAGTGATCGTGAGGCAACCATGAGGCGACCGTGAGGCGACCGTGAAGCGATCATGAGGTGATCATGAGGCGATCGTGAGGCCATCATGCAGTGATCGTGAGGTGATAGTGAGGCGATCGTGAGGCCATCATGCAGTGATCGTGAGGCGATCGTGAGGTGATCGTGAGGTGATCGTGAGGCGATTGTGAGGCGATCGTGAGGCCATCATGCAGTGATCGTGAGGCGATCGTGAGGCGACCGTGAGGCCATCATGCAGTGATCGTGAGGCGATCGTGAGGTGATCGTGAGGCAACCGCGAGGCGATCGTGAGGCGATAGTGAGGCAATTGTGAGGCGATCGTGAGGCCATCATGCAGTGATCGTGAGGCCATCGTGAGGTGATCGTGAGGTGATTGTGAGGCAATCGTGAGGCGATTGTGAGGCGATTGTGAGGCGATCATGAGGCCATCATGCAGTGATGGTGAGGCGATCGTGAGGTGATAGTGAGGCGATCGCGAGGCGATAGTGAGGCAATTGTGAGGTGATCGTGAGGCCATCATGCAGCGATCGTGAGGCCATAGTGAGGTGATCGTGAGGTGATCATGAGGCGATCATGAGGTGATCGTGAGGCGATCGTGAAGCCATCATGCAGTGATCGTGAGGCGATCGTGAGGTGATAGTGAGGCGATTGCGAGGCCATCATGCAGTGATCGTGAGGCGATCGTGAGGTGATAGTGAGGCGATTGTGAGGCGATCGTGAGGCGATTGTGAGGCGATCGTGAGGCGATCGTGAGGTGATAGTGAGGTGATCGTGAGGCGCACCTTGACCTCCAGACAGCGTTCTCTCAGCGGTTAATGTTCTAAGCTAATTACTTTTTTAAAATCCCTGTTGTGTTTGCATTTCAAAGTTCTGTCTTGAATTTTACAGCCAAACAGTTGGTGTGCATTAGGAGTGTTAAGGTTTGATGATAAGCTAGTCTAGAAATATCATCAACTATTAATCGACCATATTAATCAACCATTTAAAAGCACCCAAGCAGAAATGAAAGAAAAATTAATTACGAAATCTTTGCACATCCTAGTATACATAAAAGTAACAAAAATGAAACAAACAAATCCTTAAAAGGATATTTTTGAGAATGACTTTTCCATAAAATCTGTTACACTGTCAGTATTTATCACTTTGTTGTCTTCTGGGATATGTCTCTATCAGCTTTGCACATCTGGATCCTGATATTATCCCATTCTTCTTGGGAAAATTGCTCAAGCTATGACAGATTAGATGGAGACTGTTAGGAAACAGAAATTTTCAAGCCTATGGATTCTCAATAGGACTGAGGTCTGGGCTTTGACTGGACCATTCCAGATATTCATGTTCTTGGTTTTGAACCACTCCATTGTAGCTTTGGCAGCATGTTTAGTGTCATTTTCCAGTTGGAAAAATAACCACTGCTCCAGTCTCAGGTCTCTGGCAGAGTGGAACAGTTTTTCTACTAGGATTGCTCTGTCCTCTTGAGGTTGAAGTTGATCTTGAGGTTGAAGTTGATCTTGAGGTTGTTCTGTGTAATGTTCAAAGTGTGGGATATAAATTTAATAACCAAACCCTGACTGATACTTTTCCAGAACTTTATTCCGGACTTGTTTTGATAGCTGCTTGGTCTTCTTTGATGCTGTTTGCTTTAATGCGTTCTCTAAAACACTCTGGCACCCTTCAGGAACAGGTTTCATTTATATCATATGACACTTTAATTGCACACAGGTGAACTCCATTAAACTAATTATGTGACGTCTGATGAAAACTGGTTGCACCTGAACTAATTTAGGGGTTTTAGGGGTGAATACTTTTTATGTAAATAATTTTTCAAACTATATTGATTCTCCACCCTTGAAAGTCTTCAGGATGGTGGATCTTAACAGAACATCAGTCCCTTGCAAAGCGTGACACACACTGATTCATTCATAGGGGTAATTTGGTAGGAAACCCGCATAGACATGGGGAAAACATGCAAAACTCCATTGGACCCCAGAATTAAAGCTTAGACCCTGGTGCTGTGAGGTGACGATGCTACATTATAAGGCCAAAAGTATGTGGACACCTGACCGTCACACCCGTATGTGGTTCTTCCCCAAATTGTTGCCACAAAGTTAGAAGCGCATAATTGTATAGAATGTCTTTGTATGCTGTAGCATTACAATTTCCCTTCATTAGAACTAAGTAGCCCAAATCTGTCCCAGCATGACAATGCCCCTGTGCACAAAGTGAAGTCCATGAAGACATGGTATCTCAAGGTTGGAGTGGAAGAACTTGAGTGTTCTGCACAGAGCCCTGACCTCAACTCCACTGAACACCTTTGGAATGAACTGCAATGGTGTCTGTGCTCCATGGACAAATCCCCACAGCCACGCTCCAAAATGGAGTGGAATGCCTTCCCAGAAGAGTGGGGGTTATTATTACAGCAAAGAGGGGCTTCTGGAATGGGATGTTCAACAAGCACATGAGGGTCAGGTGTCCATAATCCTTTGGCCATGTAGTGTATCTCCTGTAGGTTGGTACATAACCATGTGCTGACATTGTCAGTAGGTAGAAAACTGCATAGAAAACACCAAAACTGTCTCATTGGGATCAGAGTGATTCATCTGTCATTCATATGCATTGATGCATCTGTCACGGGTTTCTAGAAAGCAGCAGCAGTGAGATAAGGCCTGATCAGACAGGCTGTGAGGTTTGGCAGATTCCGTCTCACCAACCAACTAGACAAAGCATCAAAGAACTATTCAAATCCAATGTCTCATTGTTCATGTCATGTTCACAATAACCTTTCTCATGTATTGAATTATGTATGTTTATGCTAATAACAGTAGAGCACTGTTCAGCTGTACTGAATTGAAGTAAATAGAGAGAGAAAGAGAGACAGAGATTGTATGCTGGTAAATTATGACAGTCTACTGGAGCAAAGTGAAAGAATTTAAAATGATCAGGAAATTACGTACCTAATCAGAGAACAGAAAATTGAAAAAATTGCTTCTAGCTAATTCAGTGTGTCCAGATTTACATTCATTTGTTAAGCACTTTTGAATGAAGAACCCTTTCCAAGCTGACAGCTGAGCAGCTGAGGGTTAAGAGTGTTCAGCAGTGGCTTTCTGACAATCCGGGGCTTTGACCTCACAACATTTTGGCACAGAATCTTCATCACTCAACCTCACTGCCCACATATAATTTTCATTCAGAAGAGTTTACACACTAATAATAATGAGCATAATGATTATAATCATCATTATACTCCCACAGCCATTTTATACCGCAGGACACAAAAGTTTCAAAAGTCTGAACACCTGTTCCTTTGTAACCAATTTTAACCCTTTCATGCACAAATTATTCAAGAACATGTCCAGATTGGTTTTCCAATTCCTTAAAACTGCATGTCGTCTATTTTTCTAAATATTACTTATATTTCAAAGTAAATAAATTGTCTATATGTAAGAATACAGTGAGAAAAAAGGATTAAACCATTATACCTGAAATTTAATCTTAATCTTAATTTAATCTTACAATGTGTTTACAAAGAATATTTGTTAATATTCAGGTCTAAAATATTTACAGAAATGACATAATATAGAGACTTTTTTGAGCAAAGAAATATCACAATGTTCTTGATATGCACAAATTTGCCACATGACTGTCATAAAGGACAGAAATAAAAATAAAATCAATAAAAATATTCAATAGAAATTGTTTTAAAAATGCTAAATCATCCATTGAAACGATTCTGGCACAAAAAATTAATTTTATTACTTGATTTGAAATTTTTGTGTGGAAGGTTTGTAAAGATATACTAGAGACATGCTGCACTGAGAATGACAAAATGTCTAATGAGAGCATCAGAAATCAGGATAATGATTTATGTTAAATGACATTAATGTCTCATATGATTTGGAGGTGATTTACGTCTTAAAATTTCCCCAAAACAGTTTTAGATTGTCTAGCCATAAGTGTGGACACGTATTTGACCCTACCAACACTACCTCCTAAACCACCAGGATACTTATTCCACAGTTCACTTGCTTGATCCGGTTTAAAGAGGAAAACTGGGCATGCTTTGTTGCAGTGTGTGCGTAATAATGAGCTAATGTAATTTTGACATCATATGCCTTTCAAAATGAAAAAGCGCACACCTTCAACTTGAATAAAAATGCAAATAATAATAACATATCTGAACATACAGTGTATATGACCAATTTGATAGAAAAAGTGGGTCACGGCCCACCATCTGAGAACCACAGATTTAACGCTAATTGCCTTTATGAGTCAGGTGTGGCTGAGGAGGAGAGGAACATTACCGTGGCAGTGCAGGGCTGGATTTTCACAGCAGGGCCGCAGAGCGTGCAGGTAGGGACTGGGACATGTGCAGTACATCATTACATGAGTCACTCTGTGTGCTACTGGCAGTGAGTCATCGGAAGCTGTTCGTGTTGCACAATCAAAGGAGATGCACTCTGTACACGTTTACAGCATGCCAAATTATTTCGGCATTGTTCCAGTAATCCCATGTTTCTCTTTCACAGATCATTTCAGTGCTGTGCTTTTAGGAATACACCTTTTAAAAGAAGACTGTTTATAGATTCAGATTCAAGATTCATCTTGTTGATCTTGCTTAAAATGACATTCTTAGTTTGCGAGTTCTCATACATGCTGCAGTAGAAAAATGAAGGATAAAAAGTTATAAAAATGAAGAGAAAAAAAACCCCAACAAATTGTGCAATATATTGTACAGCACGGGAGCAAGATAAAAATAAAAACAGGAAAGATGGAATATGAAAATGCAACGTGTTTGTGCAAAAGTGCCTCCTAATGTCTCTGTGTGTTATATAGTGCTATATATTTACTGTACTTAATGAGCACATGCACATCTGTTCAGGTTGCGTGTATTCACTGCATTTGTGTGCGTACTGTGTCAGTGTAGTGCAAACGAGTGCATCTGTGAGTATGCAAATCAGTTACTGCATGTGAATACAACATTGTGGGTGTGTGAGTGCGAATAATGAGTGCGAGAGAGAGAGAGAGAGAGAGTGTGTGTGTGTGTGTGTGTGTGTGTGTGTGTGAGAGAGAGAGAGAGAGAGAGAGAGTAGTTGTTTATGTAAAGGCAGGCGCGGTGTGAACTTGGTAATTATAGAGTAGGACAGGATGAGGATTAGTGTTGGCAGCTAGCAAGACTAAGACAGTACACACTGAAGACTTCCTGCTTTCAACTCAGTTCACCTCTTCACTCCTTCTCCCATTTCCTTTCCATTCTCTTCCTCTTTTTTCCTCTCCTAATGACAGTTCAATGCAATATAAAACATCACATTTATGCTAAAACGCATTTAATACCAGTGCATTTCTAACACAATATTACATGTAGCTATTGAGTAATCATTTCTTTCTTTCTTTCTTTCTTTCTTTCTTCCTCATGCTTACATTTTTGACAGACTCTCCAACATCCATGCAAAATTATGATAAAGAGAAAGTGAGTGGGTAAAATGCTAGTTCTCTGCTATGACACGTGTGACTATAGAGTCATAACTGCAGTGGCTAATCACACGCACACTGTGTGCTGCTATGTTGGGAGTACGGTTACATTAATACATGCAATGTTTACTGTACTTGTCTCACAGTAGTTGTTTACCAAAGGTAAAATGCAATGTAGTATCTATGCATGGGAGTTCTTTTTTGCAGCTCCTGGCTGGCTCACCAATTCAGCTGCTTCACCAATTTTAGCTGGTTGTTGTATAAAACCATTTATATTTCTATAAATGAAAAACAGAATTTGCTTGTATGCTGTGTTAGGAGAATGGTTACATTATAATCTGCAATGGTTATTTGTCTCAACCTAGTTGTCTTATAAATGCAAAGGTAGTAACTATGCATGAGTTTGTGAGTGCTTGATCCCAAAATGATTACATCCAGGTCATTTTTAGATTCCTCTATCTTTCCTATTCTTTATCTTCCACATGTCCATCTCTGAAAAAGTGTGGTTATGTCTTTTGCACTTCCTGTGTGGCTCATCAATTGGGGGTCTTTATTCAACAAACAGATTTCCACAGCATGAACCTCTATTACTTTGATCATTGCCATATGAACTGTGTGTACATTTGCACCATCTATGCATTCCACAGCTCCTGGCTGGCTCACCAGTTTTAGCTGGCTTGCCAATTGGTAGATTTTAATATATAAAATCTACTTCGCTAAGTTAATGCTGAACAATCGTTTATGTTTTCATTTTTCCTTTATTGGACCAATAGAGATGTCCAAATCATGCACGTCTGACAGCTTGCATAAAGTGTCATCTTTACTGTGTATTCATTTGCACCTTGCTCTTATTTCACAGCTCCTGGCTGGCTCACCAGGTTTAGCCGGCTTGCCAATTTGCACATACAATCAACATACAGATTTTAAAAAAGTTATGTGGGGGTTATTAAGGGAGTACAGACAACTGGACACAATTAGCACCTGTAAAATGTAATAATTTAGTTAGCAAGTCAGGTATAAGTGTGCAAAAAAGATCGCACCTCAGGCACAGATGCATACAGAATGGCTCTAGATTCTTATGTGCAGGCCACACTACCTTAATGTTTTTGGATGCAATTACATTCATACACAATTGCAATCAAATGAATTCTTGTGCGTGAGAAGAACTTAGGGTTACACTTTTTGTGAAGCCTGTATCCACATGCCATTATAACTGTGCTTACAGTTTGTTGAGAGTTTGCCTACTTAATCTCAAATGCAGCATTATAAATGATCTGTGCATCAATCCATGAGTTTCACATTCTCCCTGTGTCCATGTGGGTTTCCTCCGGGTTCTCTGGTTTCCTCCTAAAAAAACATACTGGTAGGTGGATTGGTGACTCTATATTATCTCTATGTGTGAATGAGTGTGTGTATGGTGTCCTGTGATGGATGGACTGGTCCTCCATCCTGCCTCGTGTCCAGTGTTCACTGCAAATGAATGAATCACTGCAGCGCATTCATTATAGCAAAATATGTATGAAAAATACACATTTAGTGTCAACTTAGACTTATTACAAGTACATTTAACATTACAATTAAAGTAATTTAGCCAATTATGGTAAATTGACACTTATGTCATAAAACTGTACTAATTATAATATTGTATTAGAACTTCATGAGGCATGTTTTGTGGGTATAAAATGAGCGCTGTTCTAAAATCACAAAGACTTACGGTATTAGCACAATCTAATACAATCATTTATTTATGAAGGAGCTGTTCAGAAAGTGTCAGCATCATCTTCTTTAAGAGAGTCTACTGGGTATGCACAAATCAGGAGAGATCAGGTATGTGCAGGTCTGCGTAGATTACCCTGTCCTAGTTGGCTAAGTATGAACTGCGAATGTGATCGTGTGCACAGAGATCCTGACATGACATTAACAGAGAGACAGCTGTGATGCAGCTCTTCTGCTTACAGGAAACATACACACACTCTCACACACACCCCAGCACATCTGCAGCAGCAAACATGGGCAGGTGCATACACGCAAACACACGCAAATCTAAACACACAGGAAGTGCTCTCCATGGCATTGAAGACAGAATCGCTTTTATCCGATACATTCACTGTGCAAAGAGCTAAATTACCAAGCCCTAATGACACCAGTTTAGCTCTCTTAATTGAGTAATGAGACTGTAATAACATGTGGAGCGCTTTAGTGGCTATATGGTCTTTAAAACAAATGGTGCGTGGTGCGTTGATGTCCTCATTTAGCTCCTATGCGTGCGTACTGCTGTCTTTTCCCACAATACATTGTGCATCGTGCATGGATGGCATAAATGAAAGTGAAAGGCAAATCCATGCCTCGGTTGTGTACTCTGAACTCTTTATCTGTGCATCTTTTTTTAAAGCAGTAGATGCTACTATAAGTGGAATGAGAAAGAATAACAAACTAAGCACCGTGGATGCGGGCCAGTGTATGTGCATGTGTGTGTGTGTATTCCAGGGGTTGCTGCCACACAAGAAAGAGCTCAGTAGTTACTGATCTGATCTACTTTTCATCTAAACGCAGGCACATTGTGTGCATGGGAGTCGAGGTGGCCATCTTAGGTGTGGCGTCATGGTGGGAGTCCCAGTCTTCGCTGCTATCTGCTCATCTGGACCCACCAGTGAGAGATCGCTCTATCTGCTATTTTTAGGGCCGGATGTGATATTGCGATACCCCCCTTAAAGTCCAGGGCCTCTGGTAGAATTTTGCGTGTGTATGTGTGTGTGTGTGTGTGGGTGTAGTTGCAGCAGGCGATGACTTTGGTTGATAGCATCACACGCACATGCCTACGTGTTCTATATCCACAGCCAGTTCCACATCAATGGCTAGGAAAGGACAAAATAAGCGCCATGTTTAGCTTAGCAACAGACTTAGCTCGCATGCCATCATTCCCAAAATAGACAGGAGGGAGGGGATGAGAAAAAAAAGAGGAAGGGAGGGAGAAATGGAGGATGTAAGACAGAGAGCACAGAAGTGGGCCAAGTGAGGTGAGAGAGTGAACCGGCAGCAGGAGAGACAATGACTGCTTGTGCATTAAAGAGAGAGTGCAAGATAAAGGGATGAAGAAAAAGAGAAAAGCAACATGAGTAGCAATCACTGACAGTGCTTTGACAGTGCTTTGCATAAATATTCACCCCTTTGAACTTTTCCACATTTTGTAGTGTTAAAACCTGGAACTGAAATGGACTTAATTGGAATTTTTACCATTTAATTGACACAATGTTACACAATAGTAGAACCACATTTGGCTGCAATTACATCTACAAGTCTTCTGGGATATGTCTCCCTCAACTTTGGACATCTGGATCCTGATATTTTCCCCTTTTGTTTTGGGAAAATTGCTCAAGCTCTCACAAATTGGATGGAGATCATTTTGCCACAGATTCTTGAACGGATTGAGGCTTTGACTGTACCATTCCCTGGATGAGGCGCCATCTGTCTTGCCCTCAACCCTGACCAGTTTCCCAATCCCTGCTGTGAAAAAGCATTCTCACGACGCAATGCTACCACCACCATACTTTACCATAGGGGTTTGTGTGCTGAGGATGATGAGCAGTGCTGGGTTTCCGCCAACCATTACTCCTTACAGAACAGCCTAATGGTTTAACAGGTCTCTGATGATGACATTTACGCAATAAGCTGCAGTTTAATGGTCATTCAGTTGACCTAATAGACATCTGTGGTATTCACATCTTTACCATTTCAGGGTGTCTGCAAGGAAACAAGACAAACAGCCGGATAGTTAAATGCTATTAGATGGGAAACATTAGGGTAATTTCTATTAGAAAGTGAAATAAGATCTCAAATTTTTCTTTGCTGATCAAAGCCAGATTTCAAGTTAGACTGTCCAAGTTTTCCTCATTGTCATCACCATAACACACCTCATCTCTCGCTCTAATTTTACCTGCGCCCTATAAGCTGCTTTTTTTTTTTGCCATGTTCTTCATAAGAAGCCTGGGTTTGACTTTTTAATACCAGAATAGCCTGAAGGCGTGTAAAAGAGAAATAGAGAGCCAGACTGAGGCCATTTTAAAGGCTAAACACCAGTATTCACTCTGTCAGGTGAAAAGAGGTACAACTCAACTCAACGTCAACAGCGTCGACAAGGATGCCTCTGCCACCTCTGACATCTGACTTTGCTGTGACCTTGACCCTGTTTGGATCAATTCCAAAATCGAATCAGTTCACCTGCTGGTTACAATGATTCCATATAAACA
This sequence comes from Pangasius sanitwongsei, assembly GCA_037576675.1. Lineage (NCBI taxonomy): Eukaryota > Metazoa > Chordata > Actinopteri > Siluriformes > Pangasiidae > Pangasius > Pangasius sanitwongsei. The sequence goes on along the minus strand of CM075008.1, from coordinate 4,248,679 downwards.
CTAAAAACGTTCAACCACTCATTCTTGAGATATCATGCTAATGATACTCTCAAATGGATGCTCAGACGGATGGATGGACACACGGACAACCTAAAAACCTAGTGGCAGAGACATAAAAAAAGTAGTGTCCTTAAAGATTTCAGGCTTAATCTCATCCACTTTTGTTGAGACAGAGATGAAAAAAAATAAATTTTATCCATAATACAAAATAACTCAAACAAAAATGCACCAAAATGAACACCAAAATATTTCAACCAAAGCATATAGTACAATAATTTAAAACCCAGAAACACATTTCGCAAGAGGAACATGAGATTAGCATTGTCACTTCACTTAATAAGCTTATTGTTCTGGTGGATGATGGCTAACGCTAGATATCCTTCAGAAACTACATGAGTGGTCTGCACTAAATCACGAAGAATCAATCAATCACTGTATCTCTTTGGTTTCTAAAGTAATGATATACCACAAATGTTAACTTGTTAATATATTTTTGCAGTGCATAACCAAGGGTTTAATATATTTACAAGATCATAGCAGCTTTACCTGCCTCTTTTAAACAATTACTAACATCCAAAGCAGTCCTAGTCATGGTTCTTGCAACGTGCTGGAAACAAACCAATCAGTCACACATGGCTACTTGTACATTTTCTCTCTGACAGGTTTAGAGTTAGCACTGTGGTGCTAGCAAGGAATTTGTATCCACAGAGCTGTATCTGTTCTTAAATCCACCGGAATCATATTGTCTGCATTTCAAAGATACAAAAATACAGTGCATGTCTGAAAAAATTAACGCAACACGTATTGCAGTACCAACATAAACAGAAGGGGCAGTGTAGAGCTATATCAAAATCATGTCTCTCAATATCAAAAATATGAAGAACAGACATGCATCCTTGGGAAGTATGTTCTTGGAAAATAAGCACAAGAATACAAGAACAGAGAATGCACCTATACATGTTTGAGATGCGTTGCGCATTTGCTATTGCGTAATACACTATATTGCCAAAAGTTTTGGGACGTCTGCCTTTACATGCACATGAACTTTAATGACATCCCATTCTTAAT
>CM075008.1:4224469-4243702 GCA_037576675.1 Pangasius sanitwongsei | reverse complement strand
TAATCTGAAGGCCACACGAAGTTTGGAGGTCTGTAGCTATTGACTCTGCAGAAAGTTGGTGACTTCTGCGCACTGTGTACCTCAGCATGCGCTGACCCCGCTCTGTGATTTTACGTGGCCTACCACTTCGTGGCTGAGTTGTTGTTCTTCCCAAATGCTTCCACTTTGTTGTAATACCACTAACAGTTGCTGATTTGCTGATTGTCTGGATTTTGCTCTTAAATGAGTAATAGGTTTGAAATGAACACATTTTTTTTAGCATAGAACTAGCAAACACACAAAAGGTTCTAATCTAATTCATGCTAATTCTTAATTTTAGAATATAATTCTTAAATACATAATTTGTTTTCAAACTATATTTTCTGGAAATATAACAGGGTTGTTTTTTCAAAATGACCTTATCAGTCAATATCACAATATCATTGAAAATAAAAAAAAAAGAATGAGACAATGACAGAACATTTCTTTTTCCCATGATCTTCAGGAAATTCAATAATAAATACATAATAATAAACTTTATTTAAAAGGCTTTAAAAAGGCTTCTCAAGGCACTTTACATAAGAATATGTAAATGTATAAAAAACAGTTAATAATAAAATACAATTCAATTATTAATAACAATAGGATTAATAGGAATAATAATAATAATTAAATAACAAAAAACAAAACAATCAAGTAAAAGCAATCCTAAAGAAATAAGTTTTAAGAGAAGATTTAAATATACTAAAAGACTGGGCTTCTCTAAGATCAGATGGTAGTGAGTTCCACAGTTTTGGAGCATAAGAAGAAAATTCCTTATCACCATATCTCCACAATTCGGATGATGCAACTTCCTGTTGAAGGTGTGACTTGTGGAATATTCCAAATATTTCAATATCATATTCATAACCTATAATGGATGACTCCTGGAAATGGATGATTCGAGCATAAGATGTGAAATTTATTTACACATTATTGCAAAAAATAATCAGATTTTTGAAGTGTTTTAATGATAATGCTTCTTGGTGAAGTGTATTCTTATTACTGACTGGCTGGAACAGACAATAATGCTGTTTTAAATTATTTATCTGAAGTATATGCACATAGATGATCGTGAAGGAGACTTTACACTGTGTTTAAAATGTTTTATATCAGTAATCGCACTGTGCAGGGAAACCTGATAAACGGGGATATTTCTGCTCTGATGTTGTACAGTATAGTATAGTGGATTTTGTGTTTTGATTCTTCAGATGGCCAGAACGCAAGCGAGTATGAAAACAATGCCGTCCGTGTCGCCACTGTGTCCGCAATGCAGGTACGTTTGATAATATCAGTTTCAATCAGAATGGTTCCTGCATTTTACGTTTTTCATCCATGGTAAAGCAGAGAGACTGTAGAAAAACTCCTATGATACGCATGACCAGATGTGCACAGGATGTTTACCCCATCTCGCCAAATGGTGTGATATGGTATGCTCCACCAAAGATGGCTTATCTGAGCTACAGCAACAGCAGTGATCACGCAGAAGTTGGTTTATCCAGCATACTTTTAGATAAAAGAAGGATTCCATCCAAAACCCTACATTATGTTTTAGTTTGTCTCTCTGGGGAAATCATTAATGGTTCTGCAACCACAGGCTTGAATTTTGGAATTGGTTGCAAGCAGCAGAGGCTCATGACTGTAGACTGTAGATAACAACATAGCCTCGAACAAAGAGCCGAGAGGCTATAACAAATGAATTATGTCACAGGTTACTTTCTAGAGAATTTTTAGAGCAACCCTGTGACAGGCTGTTGAGAGTCGTCATCCAGCGTACAGTGTAGTAACTCAGTTTAGACATACCTTTGCTCAACTGTAATATTATTAATATCATCAACCAGGGTTTACAGGTTTCAGCAAAATGTCCAGCCCCACTACATCTCAATATCACACAAAAGAACTGCAAGTAGCTCACATTTTTTTGTCATTGGTAAAAGGAGATAAGCTTCTTCTTTTCCTCAGCCTTTCCATGTGGAAAAAAGTATTTCTGAAGTCCACTCTTTATCACCCTTTATCTCTCCAAATATTTGCAACACATCTTACAATAGAAATGATTCTGTACATCATAGATACACTGACAGCACTTACATTTCTGCCATTTTGCAGAAATGTATTAGATTTAAACCTGATTATTTTCTATAAGTCATCTCTTGGCTGCCACACATTTTTAAACTAGCCAATTCCGCCAACCCTGTTGTTATCTGTCCTTTCCGCTCCTCTTCCTCTATCGAAGATGTTCATAGAGAGAGTGTGGGGCAGTGCAAATCCTGCCCCTATATTGATCTTTATTAGCACTCGTTGCGTTTCCCATTTCTGACCACTAGGTGCAATAATTACTCTATGGAAGCTAAGTGGAGCAGTGCGCTCACTGCCTCATGATTGCGCAACATCAAATCAATGGAGAATAAGCTTTTATTTGTCAAATAACGGAAATATTTTTAAATATTGTGGTGAATGAGGACTTTATGAAGATTAATATTTGTTGAACAGCTGATATGATGTCAAAATGATGTAGTCAAATGATGCTCTGACTGACGTGTCCCTATGGACGAGCTGCCACTGGCTGCAATTAAAATGTCTTTAGAAAGTTAGAATCATGAACCATCCAGCTGAGTGTAGCGAATACAAAGCACTATGCCTTCCTTGCAAATATACATGTCTTGTATTTTTGACTGTATAAAAAAAGATTCCTTATGTGTTTTTTCATGATTAATGGTTTTAGATTACTAAAGAAGTTCCACTTGGAAATGCTATTTTAGGATTCCACTCTATTTTGGTCCTTTCAGAAGAACAAACCAAAAACTATTAATGACGGTAGATGGATTTATTTAATAAAAACACATTGTGCTCTATTCTGGATGAATGTGAGCTGGGATCATGTGACAATCAGGGGCCTATTACAGGACAGTTTCAGATATATCTGCTCTCCCTCATCAACATTACCATGTAAAAACAGCACTCTGTAATTTAGCCCGTCCTAGAGATTATTTTCTTAAATGCCACTGCAGCCTGGATGGAAAACCAACACGGAGAGAAATGTCTATGTTTTCAACCTCACTGGAAACTACATGCACATGTAAAGCTTCCTGCACAAGCACAAAGATCAACGAGTGGGGAGGAGATCATGAGACCTGCTTTGAGAGAAATGCTTACAGAGGGCAGATTATAACCCCGGCTGTCAGACAGAATCAGAGGGATCTGCTGCATCCTTAAAGGTACAACAATAGTTTTTAGGGGGCAATTAGTAAGAAATAAAACTCTTAGGGGTGTGCTGTGATAGTAAATGATCAATGACAGGGTGGTGTGATACAGCCCAACATGAAGTGAAGTTACTGTTACCAACCTGAAATTAATTTTTTTTCCCCAATAACAGCATGTCTCTAAGTGTTTTATTCCTTTTGTACCACAGCAATTTGCCAATGATTTAAAATTTTAATTTATTAAAGAACAGTACTTCATACTTCCTATCTGTTAGTAGCTTTAATGTTGTGGAACGTCGGTGAAACAATTTAATTCCTGTCATGGCTTACATTATAGCAGCTATAATATATAGCAGTTCCTTCATCAGCCTATCCTTTTCCTCTCTCCTCTACATAATAAGACAAAAGAAAATCCCGCTGGTTGTCATGTGGCCAAGAAACAGAAAAAAACGCAAAGCCCTCCATCCTAAAGACTGACACTGTAGGCTCCTTCCGTAAATGTTAAATAAAATGTTTCCGTACAGAAAACGTCACTTTTTTGGTGTGAGTGTTGAGACTGGAGGTTGAAATGTGTGTGACACTAAAAAAATCATTAGGTGCCTTTTAAAAAAAAAGCTACACTTATGAAAATGAAAATTAATATACATTGTGAATCTTCACCTGAAACTAGGAAAAATCTCAAATATGCACTCAGGAGGAGCTTCCCGGAATAGTTAGATAACAAATCATGTTAACTGTGATTATACAAGGTTCTAGAGGTTGTTTATTGCTCTTGTACAATTCGTTTACACTGTATATGGCACGTTTTGGCCTGTGCATCATTTCCTCCATGTGATGCTGTACTACTAATAATCAGAACACTGATGTGGCAGTGCAGTGTTGTGTATGATGATGTACGACTGAGAACTGGACCCCCTGTGCCTCGAGAGTTCTGTGCTGATATAGTCCTGTGTACAAATGAGTGCTTAAACAAAACAAAACCAAAGAAGAAGCAAAGTGGAGAACAAAAAAAAAAAAAAACTGGAAAAACCTGGTGTTCAACCCCAACCGTGCCGAGCTCTCACGCTACTACAGAGCGAGTGAGAGAGAGAGAACAGTCACACGCGAGTGCTCCTGTCACAGCCAGCCGCCCTGCACTCTCACGCGAGAGAAAACGCAACTCTACTGCACACAAACAGCATATATTTACACACTCCACTCCTATACAATACCACACACTCTCCCACTCTCCCGATGTATCAATATCAACCTGTTAACCAATCACTGTCTAATCTCACGGCCTGCTCGAATCAATACAACTCAGTCAAGATTTGTTCTCTGCAGTGTTGAGGTTTTTAGGAAAGAAGTGAGTGAGGGACGTACAGTTTCAAGTGTCGAGTTCCTTCAAAGAGTGGCTTCTTAGCACTGTGGGTCACCGCTTTGGCTGATTATCAAGCTGAGTCAGGTGCATTACAACCGGAAAACCCCTGAAATTTACAGTGTACTGGTTGCCAAAACCTGAGACTGAAAATTACTCTTTACGCACTCTTCATTTGCATCTACTTTTTGTTTTGCCAGAGAACGTGATCTGACAAAGCTTGCGGGAAACAGTGCTTTTGGGTATTTCCTGCATTTCTAAAAGCAAAATTTCTACATAGAGAGCACGCTAACCTGATCTCATGAGAAATTTGTAAGGAGAAGGGTTAACAAGGATGATGTGGTGAGGTTATGTTTCATTTCTGGTCAATTTAATTTGCGTCATAAGAAAAGGAACAAACACTATCCCAACCACTAACCTTAATGTTAAAAAAATAATAAAAGTTGAGTTGTGAATATTGTTAAGAATTTGTTGTGAATTTTCAAGTGTGACACCATGTAGCCATTTTTCATTTATAAAGCTAAAAACATTGTAAATATACCTCTCATATATTTTTCAAATATTCCAAAATAAAAATATTTTAGTTGTTCTTAAGGTATTCCTTAAGGTCTAATTATGTACCTTACAGATGTTCCTCTACTACCACGTTCCACCATAAGCTGTAACTTAGAACCCTCCTCGCTCCATGATAAACATTTGTATCTTAAACCCAAGTGGAGTCCTTTTTTGAGAATATTTGTGCGATTTGTACACACTAAGTTCCTAAGAAGAACACTGGGGTTTCCAGTGGCTCTGAGTAGACACAGGTACCAAGGGAACCTCACTTTCAACAACTGCTTTATCCATGTCAGGGTCATGGTGTATCTGGAGCCAATCCCACTGGGTGTGAGGCGGGAATACATCTTGGATGGGACAACAGTCCATCGCAGGGTACCATGAACACACACGCACACACACACACCCAGTGACACACTCATTCAATCCAAAGGGCAACTTAGAGTAGCCAATCCACCAGTAGCATGTTTTTGGGAAATGGGAGGAATCCGGAGACCCTGGAGGAAACTCACATGGACACAGAAACTCTACAGACAGCGGGACTTCGAGGAGGATCAAACCTGGGACCCTGGAGCTCAGTGTTTCTACTGATGGATGTAACCCTCAGTTCTTTAATATGTGGAGTTTCTAATCCAAACAAGAGATCTGAGAATCCACTCCAACTGACAATTTCAGTTGGTTCCTGCATCTGCAGAATTTTATACAAAAAGGACTCTTAATTATAAAGAATCAATAATAATAAACCAACAGCTAATGAAATTTCATTGAACGTATTGTTTGTGTAACAAATGAAACATTGTTATTATATAAATTAGTTTCTAATAACTACATTAGCAGTTTTCCAACACTGACCTTTTTTTTTTTTTAAATTTATTAAAGAACAACACATTTTATTTCTACATTTAATGTTGTGGAACATCCACAAAACTAGTTACTTATGTTATAGCAGCTCTAAACTTTCGTTCCCTCACCACCCTGGCTCTTTTTACTTTCTCTTGAAATGACTTAAAAAAAGTTGGCTTGTCGTATTACCAGAAAACTGCAACATGCAATGCCATTATTACATTATTACAAAGCGCTGACACCGGAGACTCCTTCCATTAATGTTATATAACGCATGTTTTTTAAAATCCATTTCTTAGCCTCTGATCACGTCCCTGCGAACGTGTATAGAAACACTAACGTATTTGAGCTGTTGCATTAATACAAACCTTGAATTTTGTTTCGCAGCCGGAACTACTGTCAGAGCTGCTGTTAAAAAAAAAAAAGAATCAACACTTTCCTCCTAATCAGATTTGAGAATTTAACAGCGCTATGGTATAAGCAGTGATATATGTATAATGCTAAGATAACGAATAGGAAGCTAGTCAAGACACAGAACATGAAAGTGTTTTTTATCTCTAATAATCAAATACCTGGGGTCACACTTTAAGCAGCAAAACAAGACAAAAAGCAAATGATAGAAATAAAGGAAATTTAGACCAACAGGAGCAGGTAATGAAATAATAATAATAATAATAATAATAATAATAATAATAATAATAATAATAATAATAATAATAAAACAGTCAGTCTTGAGTGTTGATAAATGTGTTTTCTTGTCAGGTGTTGCTGCAAGATCTTTAGAAGAAGTATTGGCCTGCTGGAAATGTCAACAGCATGTCAGTCAGGACCTGACAACCACACAAAGGCCTTCCTGACACAATACACAGCTTTTCTGCCAGAAGAAATGAACATACATTATAACTCCGCATTGTTTGTATAAGCCAGGCAACCGACAATTACCGTATTGCCACAGTGCTTGGGTAAAGGTTGCCTTTTCACACACTTTACACTTAAAAAACCTGTGAACTTCATTCACACACATGTATACACACACACACACACATGTGCTGCAATTCCAAAACAAGCTGTGCAGGAGTCTCATGAGACTGACAGTGACAGCTCATCAGGCGACAGGGGAAATGTTCCTGCACATCATCACACACACATAGACACAAACACATACACACACATACACACACACGCACACTCATGCGCACACAAGGGAGAATGACAGATGGAAAACTGTCATTCATCTCCTCCCTGTCACACAGCTCTCATGAACAGGAAGGAAGTACATGGATTAATACGGCACCAAAGCCCACACAGCATCTTGTATAAACTTTTCACTCTAAACCGTGGGAGGTAGGTTTAAATAATCAAGAGAACGAAATGACATTTTTATGACCCAACCATACTCAGTATCACTTCTTCTCCTACTAATAAAACTGTCAGGAATATTTTGGGAAGTCTGAAAAAAAAAAAAAAAAAAAACCTCGTCCTTAGCTCTCACGGAAAGATTAGTGTCAGATAATTTCTTAAGATAAGCACCCTTGATATGTCCTTCACTCACACGCAAATACGCATATGTATGTGTGTGTGTGTGTGAGTGGGGCTTGGCATTGCGTGTGAAACTTGAGGAACGGCCCCTGGCGCTCGGCACCATGGCCCGGCGCTGAGCGGCGCTTGGCCCTTTGGCCTCCAGCCCACTGGCTGCAGATTAGAATTTCAAAAAAAGGCACAAGGTAAACACTGCTGCCACAATCGATATGACCTGCTCTCTTTGGCTCGCTGGGACTTGCTGAACTTCCTGTGTGTGTGCTGGGGTGTTTGGGGAGGGGAAGGGGGGTTTCCTGTGCAGGGAAAGACAGAGAGACAGAGAAAACACGGAGGGGCATACCCCAGTCCTTGCATAACCTCCTCTGTAGAAATGGACACAGCATGAGGAGGAGTGTTTATTGATCTTAGTCACACACACTCAGTACAAAGAGGAACTTCACTATAGGCAGTTAGCACGCTATGGGAATGTCGTGGACGCCATTTCTGCCCTGCTATCAGCTCTGAGGAGGAAATGCCAACAGTGGCCCCTGATAGCACCGCAGCAAGGCACCACACTATGATAACAGGAGTACAGACCTAAACTCAGACTTACTGAACAAATAAAGGCAAATGTTCCAGTTATTTCTTTCAACACAACAATTAACACTTGGTAGCAGCTCTGGAAATATAATGACCTAATGGGAAATGGAATGGCCTTAAGGGATTTTATAATAGCAGAAGCCAAACTGTTTACTGATAGATTTATGAATTACACCAAAGGCCATACTGTACACCTCTAGAAAGGTGTTAAACAGGTACAGAAAAGCATTTAGACCCCTAAACTTACAATATAGGTCATGTTACAAAATATGCACACATCAAATAACTATATCAAATAAATATATAAGATAAATCTGGACTTCTCAAACATTATTTAGCCATGTAGCCATGTACCCCTTTAACATGGGTCCATTTAACCTATTTAAACACGTACAGTAATATTTAATATTTATTATTTATTATTTATATATATTTCATTTTGTTTACTTATCAGAACTTATATAGAGCTTTGTATTCCTGATATTACAAGGGAAAACATCTTGAATATAGTCAAACATATCTAGTATTTCCTGTTATAAGACTACAGTAAATCAACAATAAATTATTAAACTTATTTCTAAACTTTTTTACAACTTTTTTTTTTTTACTAATGTCAAGCTTGAGATAGTCTTGTTCTACTGACAGAGCATCTGCTACTTTTAAGTATTTATTTCTAGAAAGATGCAAAATTATCTGCCAATAAATTTTTTTTAAAAAAATTAAAGCTTGAAAAAAGATCTAGAAATAAGTGTAATAATCTTATTTTGTAATAATCTTATATACAATTATAAATTGGAATATATTCAAAATATTTCACTTGCTGTCGTTTACTGCCTGCTGTACTAATTTTTTTTTTTTTTTTTAACTTACTGACATTTGGATAAATTCAATTTTATTTGTATAGCCATTTTCACAATATACTTTGTCATAAAGCAGCTGTAAAGAAGTGGATGTCGATTTAGATCCTTAATCAGCGAGCCAGTGGCATTCAATCCAAGTCATCGGATAAGGACTATAAGAACTCACTCCTGAGATTGCCCAGACCCCACTATAAGAACCAAAGTGAGAGAAATGACCTAATAACATACTCGTACACTTTTCCATTAGACGGTAATTTTCATACTGTACTGACATTTCATCATAAACACCGACACACCTCTTACTTGACATTTTACTCATAAGAGTTAATATTTCAGCCAGTTTATGATAAATGATAGGGAAAATGACATATGCATTGCCCATTTTTTTTTATAATGTTATAAAATTGTCATATTTATGCTGCATATACTGTATGTATTTCAACAACACCTATGTTCAGATGTTTATAATTTAATCATTTTCTGGTTAAATTATATGTCAGTTTGGTTCAGCATGGTTCAGGTTAATTGGGATGGTCTTAAAATACAATAAGTGGATTGAGGAAAGGTGTAGGCAAATCATTTATAAATAAATAAATAAAAAACACGAAAAAAACATGCCCTACACGTGAAAATGTGAAACATACTGTAGCATATGAAGTATCTCAAACTCCAGTGTGAATCATGTGATCATTCACATGGGGTGTTATTGGGACTTTTGTGAAAGAGGTCACTGCTTTTCACCCCACAGGTGACAGTCTTGGCTGTAGGTGCTGGTGCTGATGATGTGTGATGTTTTAAACGCAGTACATACCTCCAGACCTGACAAAGCCACTTACCTGCTGACAAAAGTGCAAGCACTCGGGATCAGTGCAGGACTTAGGAGTGACAGTGATCTACTCGGTTTCACATGTCTGCCTTTCATGTCGCACGCAAAAGTTAAACAAAGGGAGCACACCGGGTCGTAATGCTTCGATCGTGAGAGAGAACGTGTGTGTGTATGTGTGTGTGCGTGTGTGTGTGCGTGTGTATGTGTGTGCGTGTGTGTGTGTGTGTGTGTGCAAGCTGAGTACACAGCAATTATGTTATGTAAACACGAGACACTGGCAGCACACTGCAACTGTTTGAATATACAGATTACACGGTGAATCTGTGTGCTTTCAGCCTCCCATAAAGCATTGTGATTCTGTGGGCTTAAAGTCTGCTGGATCAACAACGTCCCCCTTCAACAAATTAATGGCATGAAACCGCACGGATATGCGCCGCAGCCAAATCATGACGCAATCGTGCCCTAATTCACACTGTTATTACTTGTCGTGGTATTATGATTTTGGCTTGTGGCTTTGTACAAGTGAGGGCCTGAATGGCTGCGCTGTGAATCTGCTAATAAACATCCTTGTGTGTTCATAAAGACATAATAGCAATAACAATTTACTCCCATGTTATACTCATGGCCTAATGGTAGAACAAACAAAGTGACAGGCCTCACATTGGGCGTACAGAATTAAAGCAGTGATTTTTTTTTTTCATTTAATTCGTTTTCCTTCCATCTTTCCTGGTAGGAATTGCATGGCAACAGGTTGAGAATGTCAGTCCAGACTTCTCCAGCACAGCCACAGATTCTAGCTCCTCATGGGTGATCCCCAGACATACCCAAGTCAACTGTGAGATTTAGAATATCCAGCAGGTCCTGAGTCTGCCCCAGGGTCTCCGTCTGGGAACCAACCAGGGGCGCCCTTTAAATAGGGCTGTAGTCAAGACAGCCCTTGTCAAGTCCAAGATCGACTTAAGACCAAGTCTTAATGGGGCCTAGGCCAAGTCAAGATCAAATCCAATTGAAAGTGAGACTGAGTCCAACCATCAAATCCATTCCGAAGCCAAGCATTTACTTGCCAGACCAAAATTGCAAATTCTCTTGGGAATGATTTACAATCCTGCAGAATCATTCTGGACAATAGATATAGAAATATAACTGAGTTACCACAACACAAACATTATTTTTACAAACTCTGAGTCGAGACCAAGGCCATATTTAGCAAGGCCACTGCTCAGTTTGAGACGAGTCCAAGTATAAATGCCAGCAAGTCTAAAACAAATCAATAAAGAAAAGTTCTCAACACTAGAGCCTGTAGACGAGGCCTACAGCCATAATTGTAAGGTACCCAAACCACCTCAACTGGCTCGTCCTGGATTGTCGAGCTCCTCCCACTTATCATGGAGAATAAGCCCAGTAACCCTGTGGAGGAACCTCGTTTCCGCACCGTGTACAACAACCTTATTCTTTCAGATATTATCCCATAGCTAGTGATTATACATCAGGATATAAGCAAGAAAGCCCAGCAGCATCTCTACTTTCTGTGAAGGCTGAGGAAAGCCCACCTCCCAGCCCCCATCCTCAACATATTCTACAGAGGGACTATAGAGCATCCTGAGCAGCTGCATCACTGCCTGGTTTGGAAATGGCACTGTTTCGGATTGCAAGACCCTGCAGCGGATAATGAGGACAGCTGAGAAGATCACTGGGGTCTCTCTCCCCTCCATGATAGACATTTACACCACATGCTGCATCTGCAACTGTGCAAAAGTTTCTTCCCCCAAGCCATCAGACTCCTCCATACTCAGAGAGTGGACTGACAACACACACACACACACACACACACACACAAACACTCAAATGAACACCATCCCACTCATTTTCTGTATTTTTGTATTTACTACCTACATTTTTTTGCTGCTACTGTAAAAAATATTGTATATAATTTCTTGTCATTACTAAACTCTCTACCTGGCTTCTACCAGACTAACTGCTATGTCCATATATGGTATAAGCTTATTTGCCAAATATCATAGCATACTATATCTAACTAAGAATAAGACAACTAAGACAAGTACAGTGACTATAACCGATGAACAATAAAATTACTAATTATATTTTATTTATTTATAAATTTACTTCTAGTCTCTTTGCAGACACTTAGAAAACTGATCCAGAGCCGATAAAAAAAGCACGATAAAACTGATAAAAAGCATAGTAGGAAGGCAGAGAATAACACTGCTTATATAAAAGAATTGCTTACATAATCCTAAAATTTAAACAGGGATGCATAGCCAAGAATTCATACTAAATCTGGGCATGAACAAGCATGGACCTGTCTACCCAAACATGTAAACATTCATCCAAAATAAGGTGCTTGAATGATTGACTGCAGGAAGTGACCAAAACATTCTGGATTTAAAAGCAATTTGACTGTGAATCAAGTTGATTGCAGGAAGTAACCCAAACATTCCGGATTGGAAAGCGATTTGACTCTGAATCAAGTTGACAGCAGGAAGTAACCAAAACATTCTGGACTGTAAAACGTTTTGATTCAGAATCAACTCAACTGCAGGAATTGACCCAAATATTCCAGATTGGATATCAGTTTGACTCTGAATCGACTCGAGTGTAGGAATTGGCCCAAATATTCCAGATTGGGAAGTGATTCAATTCTGAAATCAACTCATTGCCTTCTGGATTGTAAAGTGATTCAACTCTGAATCGACTCGACGGCAGGAAGTGGCCCAAACAAAGCTAATAAAACTGACCCTGTGTGTGGGAGAGATGCAGACTGGTGATAAATTAAAGGACAAGCCGGTAGCTCATTTATGTTGTTCAGGGCATTTATTTATTTTGCTGACATGGTTTGTGTCATCTTGTCCTCTTGGAGGGTAGCATTACTGCAAATCAGTACAAGGTTCTTCAGTCTAATCGCCTTTATCCTGATGGGTGTGGTCTCTTCCAGGATGACTCCGCCCCCAATCCACAGGCTCACTGAATGGTTTGATGATGTGAATCCTATGCTGTGGAATTCACGCTCACCAGATTTCAACCTAGAGCGTGTGTGTTAGACACTCTCTCATTAAAATACCAACTGAGGGAAAATCTTTTTGGAGTTTATTGCTCCAGTACAGTTCCTGAGACTTGTACAATTGATGACAAAGCTCTTCTGGTGGCTTGTGGTGGCTCCAAACCTTAATATCTAAACCTAAGTCTGAATTTCTGTGAAGCTACTATTATGACAATGTCCATTGTTAAAGTGCTGCCCAAATAAAACAAAATTGGATTGGAACGAATCACATTTGCACATTGTAGTGCACTTAAATTCCAGTGGAGAATAATTAGGGATTCAGGCTGTGATAAAGATGACCAGTTTTGGGAAGTACATGACAACGTGTCAGCAAATGAGGTAGATTTACATTCACAATTGATTTTAGACCACTTAGCTAGATTTTACTATTTTGGCTCAACATTTGGTACCATAATCATAGAAGTGATGTAGTTTGAGAGGAATAAAGCACTCTGGGGTGTGCTGTTATAGGAAAATAATCAACAGTAGCTCCACTTCATCTCACCACCCTGTCGTTGGTTATTTACCTATAACATCCCACCCCAAAGTGGTTTATTGCTCAACTATGTTTGAATGTTCATGTTTTTCACTGTCTTGCCAGGTTACTGGACTCTTCGAAACCCATTTATTGTAAGCCATGATACAGGCTGACATTTCTTGGAGTAAAAACACAAACAGTTGCTTGGTTAATTTTTTGTCTCTTAGTTTTATTTCAGCAATGAATACAAATGTGCCAAAATATTGCAACAGCAGAGTACAAAAAGGCATAATTACTGTAATGATTTTAATTTCCTTTTCTACTTCAGAAAGCTACACCTATATATAAATTCACTTCCTTCATTATTTCCAATAAACACACATACAACCTCTCTCTCTCTCTCTCTCACACACACACACACCCACACACACACACACACACCCACACACACACACACACGCACACACACATACACGCACACACACACACAAAAACACAAACACAGAGAAAAATCAGTGGCCTATCAGTTCTACCTATATTGAAAGCAATATCTCTGAGGGCCTTGATAAATAATCTCAATACAAAACTTCAGCATTGTGTCCGAACAGAAGTTGAGGCACATTGGAAATTTATCAGTAATACGGCACATGAAAGTATGGATCACATTTTGGGATCAAGCTTAAATATCATTTTGAAAATAACTTCAAGCAGATGATGCCATGGTTCATGAAAAAAAAAAAAAAAACTAAAATAATTCTCTTAATATATTTTATATACCAGTCAGTAGTTCTAAAAGGGCTTAAAAATACAAGGCATAGTTTCCAAACTATTGTAGCTTACTATAAGAGAAAACGCACTTAAAAGTGTACTTTTGATTCTGTCCATGCCATGTGAATGGTTTGGTCATGATTCATAATGAAATAAGTTACACAGAATCAGGTTTATGTTTTATAACCACTGCAGCGAGGTACCTGAGGTACAACCAGGAATTAGCCACATCTCAACTCTGAGGTGATACAAACTAAAATACTAGATATGGACACAGTGTCTATACCAATATAATGTGAATTTCACAAGATTAACAGTCTTATTCTTCCGGCATTTGATGACTACACTCAGAGGATATGTGGATATCTGCATTTAAGACTGATAAGTGTCAGAAATTTTCAGCCACAGCATTGGGACGACTCTCACTGTGCTAACTCACTCTGTGTTTATACTGACCACAGCGTCACAGGAATATGAGGGATTCTCATTAACATCCCTGAAATTAACAGCTGAATTTACAGCTCATTTCAGACTCTCACACCGTGCAGGGAGCTTCGAATCCAGGCCGTGGCGTGGTGCGCAAAAGGCAGCGCTTGTGCTTCATGGTGAGGCCGTACTCCGGGGTCATGTCTGGCATCTGCCCCGGCATGCTGCTGAACTTTAATCTTTGGATAAGGATGGCGAGGAAGAGGAAGACCTCGGAGCGGGCAATGACTTCGCCCACACAGCGGCGTTTGCCCAGGCCGAAGAGCATGACCTTCTCGGCTTCCATCTTGTTGAGCTCGGTGCCATCAGCACTGAGGAAACGGTCAGGGTTGAACAAGGAAGGCTCTTTCCACATCTCCCTGTTGAATAAGAATCAATAAATCACATTAGATGACGCCATTTGGTGTCAAGTGCCATATCACATATTCGGGTTGCTAAGACATGCAGTACAAACATTTGCACAATTGAAATTCAATATTTGACGCTAAGCTGGTGTAGCAGCTCACTGGAAATGTTCCACATGAGCGACTAGAAAGTCATGAGTAAGGATCTTGAGCTTTAATGCATAACGTCTGCACTTGGATTCAGTTCTGATTGTTTCTAATGTGGAGCACATGACAAATCTGAAACTGTCACAATGACATCAGAGAAAAATTCCAGCTATGCCAATTGCTCTGCATGCCAATCTTTCATCATTATTTCACTAGTGCATGATTTAATAATTCTCATTTCTCAAAAAGAATCCATATCGATCGATAAAGTGTTGAACTTACGGGTCGTGGTTGATTTGCCACTGGTTAATGAAGACACACGTGTCTTTAGGAATGAAGTATCCGTTGAGGGATGTGTTTTTTGTGGTACTGCAAAAGATAACATATTAATAAATATTACGTCTCTGCTCTACTGTATGCTTGATTCTGATTGGTCGGATAATTTTCTAAAACAGCAGCTCTGACAGCAGTCCCATCTGCAAGGTTTATATTAAGGTACCTCTTCTAATGTGCATAGAATTTATAATCCATGAAAATGGATTTAAAAATATGAGTAATTGTTGTTGTTTTTAACAATTTGGAAGGAGTCTCCAGTGTCAGTGCTGAGGTAAAAGTGTAACTTTGAGTTTTCCAACACAGGAAAGTCTTTGGGACAGAAAACTTCGGATAAAAAAAAAAAATGACGTGTCGTTTTTTTAATAAATAAAAACAATTATTAGTGTTGGCAAATTCATGCTGTCATTGGAAAGTAATTAACTTCTGGATAACTCTACTTCGTTACACCACCTCGTTGTTGAGTGAGTTCCGATAACAGCACATGCCATCATCTTTTCCTTCTTATGTAATCTAATCCTTGAGTGTATCAAGCTTATGTTACAGGATTTTTTGCATATATTTGAGTAACATACCAGTGTGGGATGGTGAAAGGAAGGAAGGAGGAATGACGGAAGATCTCCATGATGAAAGCCTCGAGGTATACCAGGTTGGTTTTGTCCACCAGGCGTGGCGTATGGTCCATTCCAACCTTCTCCTCTGTTAAAAAAAAAGAAGAAGAAGAAAAAGAAGGGCAGAGCTTAATGTTTTTGAGCATCTCATTTGATGACTCATCGGATGATTCATTGACTCATTACGTTCATTCACTTGCAGAACTGGAGTGTCTATTTTAAATTAGAGGATTATTTGCAGAATACACTGAGCTGATCCTTTTTGTGCTGTCAGTCAGACAAATATTAACTTGACTTACTCAGCTCTTGATGCAGTCTCTCTTGAATCTCAGGATAAGCCACTAGGTACACAACAGACCAGGACAAAGCTGTGCTGATGGTGTCGAAACCTGTAAAGATATGCTGATGAGTGTGGGGCCATGCACGAAAACGCCAATGAGTGACTACATTTATATATATTTGCACATTAGATTTTATCTCGGAAATATGAGTATAGGAAAAAAAAACATGTCTAAATGAATAATTCTTGACAATCCTTACTCACCGGCTCCAAAGAGATCATTCACAATTCCCACTATCTTCTCGTCAGACACCTGCACATTTGAGTTCTCGTCCAGCTTCCTGTCCTCGCAGTGATCAATGAGCGAGTCTGTGATATCACGGATGTTGTCCTGAAAACGAATTTGAAGACACAAGACAGCATGAACATCCTGGATTTTGACAGAATCTCATCACACTGTTCGGATACAGCAACTCAAACAGTGCACAAACCTTATCGTATGTGTCGTAATGCTCTTTCACAATCTTCTGCATGAACACGTTAAAGCGCCTGTTGATGTCCAGGAACTTCTTCATGCTCGTGCTAGGCAGGAGGCGCAGGAACGGAATGAAGTCGGCCGGGTTTCCGCTGCCCACCACTTGGTTGAACTCGTCGCTCAGGTTCACCAGGTTCACCAGCTCATGGTCATCGTGGCTGTAGCGGCGGCCGAAGCACATGCCACAGATCACGTTGGCCACGGACACCACAATGTGACGGAAAGGGTCGAATCCGCCCTTGGCCTCCATGACGCTGCGCAGCCTCTCGATCAGGTACAGGCCCTCTTTGCTGATGTGTTCCTCCAGGGCGCAGGAGTACTCAGCACTCTGACCCTCGATTGTAGCAAATGAGCGCAGAGCATTATGGGCGAGCTTGCGACGTGTGCGCCATACACCTGCCTGGTCCGTGCTGAATGCCAGACTCTTCCCATCACTGATGAAGCGGAAGCTGTAGAGGTCAGGACGTCCGGCGAACTCTTCGCCCTGCTTGATCAGGGCCTGGCGTACCACCTCACTACCGCCCAGCACTGCCACGGGACGTGTGCCGATCTGGACCTGGAAAACCGGGCCGTATCGCTTGCTCATGGCCATCAAACTCAGGTGTGGGTTGCGTCCCAATTCCAGCACGTTTCCAATGAGAGGGAGAGGTTTCGGACCTGGAAGTGGCTGAAGACCTTCAGGGATTTTGGTACGAGTGACCCACAGGAGGAGATACACTGTGCATATCGTAATAATGGCCACCAGACTCTCTGACACCGAGATAAGGCCGAAAAATGGGATATCTGCCAGCACCATTTTTTATTTGCCTCAGGGAGAAAACACCTCAGAAGAAAGAAACTCTGAGTGAGAGAGAGGGAGAGAGATTGCATATGTGTGTGTGAGAGAAAGAGGGATTGCAAATGAAATATTTCAAAGACAACTTTCTGATTAAAGTCTTACAGACGCATTCTGTGCATAACTGCATATTCAGCTAAAGTGATTGCATTATTGCACTATGCATTATTCAGTTCCTGCACAGCACTTAATCAGTGACCAGATTAAGAAACAGGCAGCGCGCGGCACTCATCAAACAAGCTTATTGCAGCTTCTCGTGCCTGACCGGCAGGGACAGAGAGCGCGCGCACTTGGATACGTGCCACGTAGTAAACGGGACTTTTTTTTTTTTTTTTTTTTTTAAAGTTTAATAAATATACATGCCAGAATAAAAGGAAAAAAAATCCTCACTTAAGAAAAGTAAGGCATATTTTTCTGGCTTGCTTGTATTTTTTATTTTATTTTTTTTTAAATTATAAATATAAAATAGCCTTACCTTTAAAGCGGAGCTCAGGGCGCAATATATAGCTCTTTAATGTGCCTCTTTTCTCTGATCAGTTCTGCTTCCATGAAGTGCTGTAACATACGTGCAATGAATACAACTTTTTATATAGCGGGGCTCTTGTAGTGATTGGTCGCTTGCCCTGTGACGTCACAGCGGCGGAGCTTTTGAGGTGCAAGAGTAGCAATTAGATGTGAATGGAGATTACAGATCACAAGCGCGAGGAAAAGAAAGGTGTGTGTGTGTGTGTGTGTGTATGGACGGGGGGGAATAACTTTTATGATTTCACCTCCTTTTATAACACGGATAATTAAATTACCTTTGCAGGAAACATAAAAAAAACATGTTAATGCATAAATAAATCAAATAAAAATGTAAAAAAAAAAAAAAAAAAAACTTCATTCAGTCAGGTTTCTAAAGATTTATTTAATAAATGGCCTAAAAGTTGAGAAATGTGAGGTGTTGCATTCACTTCAGAGAGCAAACATTGTGCTTTATATTATATTGATAAATCCTACTTGTAGATAAAAATGTTAAGGCTTTATTAATGGCGCGTGCGCAAAGATGTTTAAAGGGTATTGATGTGTGTGAAAATGGAGTGTAAGAGTTAATAGCCGCTGTAAGAGTGAATATGAATTGAACTCTGCATGTATCACGCGCAGTTCTTTTGGCTATGCAGGCTGCTCGCCCTGTTGTGAAAGTCCTCTTCTCGTGTCTCTCCAGTGCACCACCGCCTTCGCGTGACTACGACCGAGCAGATTGTATAGGAGCTGTCCCGCAGAGCCGCCGCCCCCCACCGCATTCTCACGCAAACCCCTGCATGGACCCCCACATTCAGGCGCGCGAGGGGCGGGACGACGCATTTCAAAGCACATATAGGCAATACCACACAAGACACCCAGTGGACCAGAAAGAAATAATATTGTGTTATATTCTATATATGTACGTGCATTTGCATAATGTAACTATTTATTTTAATGTATAATATAAACATTCTGCTCAACACAATGCCAATAATGATGAATATATATATATATATATATATATATATATATATATATATAGAGAGAGAGAGAGAGAGAGAGAGAGAGAGAGAGAGA
>CM075008.1:4201132-4224369 GCA_037576675.1 Pangasius sanitwongsei | reverse complement strand
TCTCTTCCCATCATTCTGGTACAAGTTAATCTTGGTTTCATCAGTCCAAAGAATCTTATTCCAGAACATGGGAGGCTCTTTTAGCTGTTTTCTGGCAAAGTCTAATCTGGCTTTCCTGTTCTTGAATGTTACCAGTGGTTTGCACCTTAAAATAGTATGCAAGCTATAATATATGAGCTATAATTATTAGCTCTGAAAGCATATAGCTGGTCTATATCTTTTGCAAAAATATTGGCACACAAAACAAATTATACTACTACTACTACTACTACTACTAATAATAATAATAATAACATTTTGTTCACACTTCAGGGTATCCAAGAACACTGTACAGATATATCAAAGGACTACTGCTACCACTTATATTAATAATAATAATAATAATAATAATAATAATAAATTTTTATTTATATGAAGCAAATCTTAAAGTGCTGCAGAGTAAAAATGGTAGATAAACTATATACCTATAAGGCAAAACTATTTAGAAGGCATTAAAATTATAGTAAAATACAAAATGACAGCTCATTAGGATGATAAAATGAACTAATTGCATTAAAATGAATTGAATTACATTTTTATTCCATGAAAAGGCACAGGAATGCAAATTAAGTATTAGGTCATAAAATATTAAATGGTGCAGAGTGCTGCTGCAAAATAATTACACAAAGTTAAAGGTAAGTCTTAAGAAAAGAAAGCTCTTCTGTTTGCTCTTATAAAACTAATAATTGCATGCTTGATAGCCTTGTGAGAGGTCCAGAAAGACAGCCTCTTTCCGCAGCGCGCTGAGGATTGGCGTTACAAATCCTCGGAAATGTATTACACAAGCAGCAATTACCCGAGAGCCCTTGCGCAACACGATAGCACATTAAGGCGTATAGTAACGCGCGCACAGTGATCTGGATTTCCGCCCTGAGCGCTGCAGCAGGAGGTGATGAGTGAGCTGTGAACTTACTTAACCCCACACCCTATACACCCCCCCCCCCCCCCCCACCTCGCCCCGCCTCCTTCCGTGACCGGTCAGGGCAACTCCTCCTTCTCTACCCCTCTTCCCCTCCTCCTCGCCCCCTCCCCTCCTCAAAACATCCTCGTGCGCGTTCGGGGAGCGGAGCGCTCGGGTTCACGCGCTCTCACGCAACCTGGCCAATGTTTAACTAGTGCAGAGATCTACAGGTGCACACGCACGCGACGGCATGTGAAAGGAAGAGAGAGAGAGAGAAAGAGAGAGAGAGATAAACAGAGTGGTTTGGCAGTGTCGCATGCTAACTTTATACAGCCATGCAAATAAAGCTACACTGAAATGAATTTGAGACAGTGCTATATATATATATATATATATATATATATATATATATATATATATATATTGTGTCACCTGTTCTGTAAATTTATGTCCTCCACACTGAATTTCTTTCTTTCCTCGAATTTTGGAGATCTGTAGCATGCTTTAATAATAATAATAATAATAATAATAATAATAATAATAATTATTATTATTATTATTATTATTATTATTATTATAGCATTTATTTATAAGTGGACACTGTACAGATGTTATTATTATTATTATTATTATTATTATTATTATTATTATTATTATATTACCCAAGGACATGTGCAATTAAACCAAAGGACATAGAACCATGTAACCTTAGTAATGTGTGGGTGAGTCAAGTGATTTTTTTTTTTGCAATAAATTTTGCACATTTTATTGCAAAAAGTTGTCACAAATATTTTTCTCCATTTCGTTCAATACAAAAACATGATTCAGGACTTCTGTAGAAAATTCAGTTCAATTCTAATTTCTATTGCACTTTTAAGATTTTCACTAAACTCACCCTCAGAATAAAGCAGCCACTAATAAAACCCTCACTATGTACCACCTGCATGCATTTGGTGTAAATTAGATGTATGTGAAGGTAAATTGGGGCACGTTATATCCATATGATATGAGGTGTTCTCCGGAATTATTGGCACCTTTCATAAAAATGATCCAAGATCAATATCTAAAAAGAATAATGCATGTAATAAGTGACATTTGAGTTCAGACATACATGGTCATTGTATAGGTTTATTTTAAAATTATTTCTAAACACAAAAAGTCTAAGTAGTGCAATTTGTCTACAAAACATTCATCTTCAGTAGCTCCTTTATCCTGGTCAGGGTCACTGTGGATCCAGAGCTTATCCCAGGAACACCCCTGGACACACATTCACACACTTATACACACTTAGGGGCAATTTAACCTAGCGAATCCACCTGCAGTGTTTTTGGGAAGTTGGAGGAAACCCTAGAAGAACACCTGGTGTATTTTGTGCGATGCTCTCAAGAAAGGTTTCTTTCTTGCAACACTTCCAAACAACTTGTGTTGGTTATCAGTGGATTTTGAAACTTTGGTTTTTCCCATGGTAATGGAAGACAAAGGGATTTTCCACGTGTGCAGTGTCATATTTATACCCCAGGGAAACAGAACATGGTTAAAGGCAACATCAGACTAGGCGAGTAGTCTTTCTGAGTGGAAAACCTGAATCGTTGAGTGTAATTTTATTTTATTATAATTATTAATTCATTTGATAGTCATTTTAGCTGCATAATGGATCACGAAGGGTTCCATTGTTCGTCTGAAGCAGATTCATCACTTGACTCAAATCGCCACTCGTTTTTGTCTCGTTTCATGAGTCAGAAAGAGATTCATTCATACTCCTCTCCATGTGCTCAAATCAGTGCTGGAGGCAGAACTTTGGTGATTTAGGGCCAATGTTTATTTCAGTAATGTAATTTGTACCTAAAATGTCATAAATTAACAATAAGTTCATATTTTAAACTTACATACAAATGGAATCATTGGAATCATTTCTAATGTACAATTTCACCTTTTTTTGGCTTGTGTTCTGGTTTTCGATGGTCGACTAATTTGGTGTAAGTCTGAAGACCTGGACTTTTGGTAGCAGCTGTGTGCACCAACGGGACCTGAAGGTACTTGGACACACGGCTAGCAGCACCGTTTCTTGCAGTTTGGTTGCGCTAACTGTATGATGCAACGCACGTCCCAAATAAACAAACACCAACATTTCAGGCCACTGTGGATATTTGGAGCCATGGAACATGGAAAGTATCTGATCTTAGACTTTAGATAAAGAATGAAACACTTGGGGGGGGGGGGGGGGTGCTGTTATAGGAAAATAATCAAAGATGACCAAAGAAGTTCTTTATTTCATGATAAAAAAAATGGTTTATTTTTCTTATACCACAGCAATCTGCGAATGTTTTTTTTCTTTACAATTTTTAGTAACTGATGAATGACACGTCACACTTTTTATCCATTTATAGTTACATTTAATGCTTTTGGAATTAACCACAAAACAAATGAGTTCCTGTTATCATATACGTTATGACAGATATAAACAGTCATTCCATCACCAGCCTTTCTTATTCTCTTTTTTGAAGTTAATCATTAATAATAATAATAATCTGTCTCGAAGACATTGTCATATCAGAAACTTAGACTGTTACAAAACGCTGACACTGGAGACTCCTTCCACAAATTTTCCTTACAGAAAAATTCACCAAAGTACAATTCCACATGTAATCCATTTATATGACACGTCCACCATATGATATAGGTTGAGAAGAGACGTTTACTTGGACGTTTACTTAACGTTAATGGAAGGTGTCTCGGGTGTCGGCGCTTTGTAACGTTCAGTAAGTTGTAGAAAGTTACTGAACACCTTCTGACTAATCAGAATCGAGAATTCAACAGTGCTGTCGATTAACAAACGCCTTAAAGGAATTTGTGCAACACTGAAAGTAAAAATGACCTCATCACCAATGACATGTGATGTGCGTGCTGAAATGATGACACCGTTGCTGACAGCAATCCGGTCGGTGGAACATAAAATAAAATAGTTCTTCTTTCTGAATGTGTAATGGAAATCACCCTTAACTTTTCGTAATAGCATTCGAATGATTTAAGTATGCATTATAATTTGAGAACTGTTTGAGTTGCAGTGAGGTCAGTGTTTCAAGACAATCAGGTTAACTGTTTATTTAAGTCAAAACAAATCATGTTACAGTGCTGCCGTAACATTATTAATGATAAGTCATTTAAGGGCATTAGACTGAGGGAAAAAAGGTTTGTGGTTTCTGGTGTAAAATCTGGCTGGGTTTTTCCGTTCTACTGGTGGATGAGTGTTATCAGGCTGTGAGAGGAGCTGAACGCTCTCCAGAGGCTTTGCACGCGATCACAGCACGTTGCTTCATAAACACAGCTCTTGCCAGGAGAAGACATGACTTTACAAATCAATGCAAATCATTTTACAACCTCGGATTAATTCTCTGTTATGATTAATCAAATGTAGACAAGTGGATAGTTTATGAATCTACTTAACTGTTATTAAGTTTATTTTACATGCAGATCTACAATTGAGCAAATATTTAGGAGATGATAAAGAAAATCACTATTTTAATGGCAAGCTAAATTTCTGATACTTTGAATCTCAAAAATGCAGACACATAAGGTTTTGAATGTGACACATAAATATAAACTATATTGTTAATAAATAGCTCAATAAGCAAACAAACAAATAAATAAATGAAGCACTGAGCTATTTGGTCTTTGATTATTTTCATCTTTTTAAATAATAATAATAGTAATAATAATAATAATATTATCTACATATGATTAAGTAATTATGACACACACACACGTATATATATATATATAACTAATTTTGACAAGCATGAATGTCAATTTTATAAATTTTGCATAAAACCTTCATAACACAGAATATAGAAAATTATGGTATATATCTACAATAAGATAGGTTGTTTTATGAGCAAGTCCCAATATAACCACACTAAATTATCACCAGTGAGAGTTTTTGTTTCTAAACGGTAAATATGTGCCATATCTCAGTGTGCCAGTGGCAGACAGTCGACACTATCATGTACAAATTCCACCCTCATGTTCTTGTCGCTTCCCTCGACTAAGCCACCGCTCAGATTATCACTCAGCCAAAACGTTCTCTCTCCTCTAATCAGAGACCTCAGCACTGTGAGCTTGTCCTGCAGACCTGTGGAAGTATTTCAGTTGCTCGTGTCCTCTCTCTCTCTCTCTCTCTCTCTCTGTTTTGATAAGGCTGCTACGGTGCGCTCGGCCTGATAACCCAGACTCTGCCAGCTCACATAGCACATGCCAGTTTACTCAAGAAACCCACTGAGAGTTATGTAAGTGCTCGTAGCAAGGCAAACACTTTGCAGGAGTAGTTACACGAAAAGGAGAGAGCGGGTTCACACTGAAAGATGAAAAACAAAACATAACATATAACAACGACGTCAATGCTGATGACATAATATTCATAATAAATAATAATCTGATGTAATATATAATAATCTCAAAATTCATCCCACTGTCTAGGAGCCTAACTGTTCTTGGATCAGTAGAATTCTGCTACTATATCTGCTTGGTTTTGACTTAGCAGCATCCACACACACACACACACACACACACAAACACATCACCTTACACACTTTCCAGAACATCCACAGATGAATTACGGTGACCCAGAACCATTCATAATCTCTTTAATGTCTTCCTTTTACTTTTACTTTAATTAGCTTGAATTAGTTTTTAGAGTACACTAGTTGTCCTTAAAGTCCCATCATGTACCGTAAATTATTTGGAAAGGTATACTATATTCACCTTTCCAGGTAAGAGATGCACAAGATCTTTTACTCCTTTGATGGCACAACCTCAGCAACAAGGAAAAACACCTTCATTTGTATTTCTGAGAATTTATGATGAGAAAAAGCAAGATTAACCAGCAACGGTATGTAAACAAGCAAGTCAGTAAAAAATTAAGTAAACAAAAAAAAAAAAAAGGCACTATTGGCTATATGGCACGAAACAACACCTTTTCTAATAAAAATTCTTCACATTCTGGATGATTTTTCTTTTCCAAATGATCTAAAGGTCACATTAGTGTACTGAAGTTGTAATTTATGATCTTGCCAGTTAACACTGAGAACAAATCCGCTCGTCTTTCAGGACTCAGCTTGCTTTACATCCTGCATGGCCCATCTTGTTCCGTGTTTGTCATTCTAGCCTTTACTTATTTGTACCTGTTTTTTTTTTTTTTTATTGACACCAGGGGAAATTTGCACATCATAATGTGAGAGCCTGAGGGCTCGTGTTTTTAAAACAGCTCACATGCAACACCAGTAGGAGCTGAGTGAAGGTGCTGTCGTGCCAAAGGCGGCGTGAAAATTCCTCCTGGGTTGAACAGAGTGTAAATCACAGCAGGCTTTCAGATCTCTGTAAATAATACGAGAGCAGAGCTGTCCGCCCCTGTCCTGTCCCCAAGAGCACCGACGGACGATTCCTGAATGAGTCGTATTGTAGAACGACTCACTGAAGCGAATCGGTTCACAAGCACCAACATGTTATGACATGACAAACCTGTTGTTTAATCGATGTCTATCTAAACTTATGAGTTTTAACGTCTCCATCATCTCACACAGCCACAGGGGGACAAGCATGGAAGCTGTTCCACCGGCAGGCAGAATAAAATCGGAAATATGTCTACTTCTTCATATTCTGATGGCCAAAAATGTAGGTCTATGCACCATTCGCATCAGATAAGTTAATATTTCCTGTATTTTTCAAAATGGTTTTGTTGCATGTTTGTGGTAAGAACTTCCAGTCCTGCTGAAACCTTTGTGGATAATTGCAGACTGTAACCACAGAAGTTCTACTTTACAGAAATGGGCCATAGATAAAATATCACAATGCCCAGTGTGTACCGCATCACGGAAGGACTGTTATCCTTTCATGAGACTATTCTTCCTAAGGCAGTCCAAGTTTCCTTTTGACTTCAGTCTCCAAATTAAAAAAAATTTCACAATATCTTAGAGCGTTTTCTAAGGTGTGCGTTCATATTTCTTAAAAATGACACAGTGAATTGACGTCATATTCAAGAAGCACATAGTGTGGAATGTCCTTTGCAAGAACATGCCCTTTCTTTTGTATGCTTAACCTAAATTAGCTATTTATCAACCTCAAAATTAAATATGCTGTTTCTTACAGAGCATTTTGTTCATTTTTACTTGCACATAAAAGTCTTACCTTTAATAAATCATCGATTTTATCTTGTTACTGTTAAATAATAAATTATAAATTTTAAAGGAGATGTTCATTCGGTTGTAATCATATACAGTATATTTACACAAATATGGATTGTTATACAAATATGGATTCATTGAACTAACTTGCAAAATGAACAACATATGTACATGTACAGAAATGAATGAGAATTGTGGATGAACACATTTCTAGTGTCTGCATTTTAGCTAAAACAGATGAGTGGCAGCTTTTATTCTCTGTAAAACCACGTGTATACTTGCAAAACTACTAAGGTCTGGACTTCAGCATCCGTACAGTCTCTGGCTATTAGTTACTTTTATTCAGTAAAAGTTTGCTGTGATGTTGAATAAGTCAGATGCCCAAAAATGAACAGAAAACTGAAAAAGGGAAGATGGACTGATACACTCAAGGAAGTGTATGGCGAAGTTCTTATAGCATTACTGAACATTAGATTAGAATGAATTTCATTTGTGTGTGTGTGTGTTTCCTATACAGTATGAACAGTACACTTTTATATCAGCTAATGCTCTTTTTAAGCTGTTAATTATATTATAATATATTGTGGCTTGTAAGTTTGATTCAACTGGCAATTTAAATGAATCGATTCACATCATAGATTCCATAAAATTCTCTCCAAATAGGCAAGTAAACGAATGAATGTTTTTTTTTGTTTTTTTTTGGAAAAGAAATTTCTGGGGACTCTGGGTGTTTCCCCTCCTTGCCAGCAGAGGTCACACTCTCTAGACCACTAATGTTTACAAACACTTCTGGGTCATGTATACGGAGGTTCATGAGCCGTATTAATTGCTATACACATCTGTATAGCTTTACTGACTCTGCTTTACTGACTTTGCTTACTGGATTAGCTTTAGTCCACTGACTTCTGTGGTTGCTGGTATTTTGACCATAGACTGTGAAAGACGACAGTGAAATTTGTCTTGTTATTGGATTTTTATTAAAACCCTCTTCACATGGATCCTCACACTGTGTCCAAGTCTGTGAATTTCAGAGACCATGATTCCTGCATTCTGCTAATTCTAACTAACAAATTTATCAAATTTATTATGACTTCACTACTAGATTGGGACTGAATGAAAGCTGCATGATGTACCTCAATGTT
This sequence comes from Pangasius sanitwongsei, assembly GCA_037576675.1. Taxonomy (NCBI): domain Eukaryota; kingdom Metazoa; phylum Chordata; class Actinopteri; order Siluriformes; family Pangasiidae; genus Pangasius; species Pangasius sanitwongsei. Next base: position 4,216,111 of record CM075008.1, on the reverse strand, counting down.
TCCTGAAGATTACAGGGAAGATTTGACTTACGCTCTTGATCGCATTGCTGTTAGGGAAAAAAAGCAAAAAAAAAAAAAAAAAAACCAAAACAAAACAAAAAGCCATGAAAATCCATTATAAATCCAGGAGAGCTGTAAAAAAAAAAAAAAAAAAAATCAAAGACTGCCCCCGCTGGGATTAATGCGAGGGTTGACGAAGCGTCGGTCCAAACACCTGCTGCCTGGGAAAGATGAAAACTTAGTTCTGCTTTCAACAGGGATCAAATGACTGTTTCATGTACAGGATCAAACTGTCTCCTATCTGATGCTTGGTTTCCTTCATGTCTGTCTGCGCCAAGTGATTATAAAAGCGTCAAACATGGCGGCATTTACACGTTATAGTGTTTGTGGAATAAAACATTAACTTAGAGCAGTGCTCCTGAAGTAAATGCAATTAATCTGGGACGTACTTTTTATTTCAAAGGGAGCTATGATCGATAAGGACTTGGGAACTGGGTGGCAATTGCTAAAATAAATAAATAAATAAATAACAACAACTATAATAATAATAATAATAATAACATATAGATAAAAAATAAAGAAATAAACAAACTTTAGCCTTTTGAGTAGTTTCTGAGTTCGTATGTCTGTGATCACGATGCAGTGAAGTGGTTAATTTCTGTCTTTCTCAGAGTAACATTTACTTCAGGTGAGGTCTGTCTTCCGAGTTAGTCATTTTAACAAAATCCAAATAGACTCAAAAATCCAAAAATAACAATAAAGCGGTGATTCAAATGATCCATCTCTTGCATTTGTACTTTACGCACGTGTTCTGCTTGGGCTCTCATGCAGCATGCAACATCATTTTACCACATTAACGAACCACAGCAGCGAAAGACAACAAAGTGACTGCAAACTGCAGATCTGAACACGCTGAACAATCGCTGAAAATAGTTAACATTGCATTAAAATGTTTTAAAACATTCCGTGATGTACCTTATAATCCAAAAATTGAAAGTTTTACCTGTCAGTTTGTGTGTCAATGACATGTACCAGGATTTTTTTTTTTTTGTCCAAACATGGTTGCCTCTGCCAGGAGGTTAAAACATCGCACAGATGGACAAGTATCCAAATCAGCACAACAATGCTTAAAGGACATGATGCATTTTGCATCTACAGGTGTTTCCAACCTCATTAGATTTTACAGGAAAAGTAATATTACGCTCTTCATCAAATATTAATTGGGGTGCCAAAAATTTTGGAACCAGCTCAAAATACCACTTATTAGACTGTAGATAGATAATTCCCGGGGATGGATGTATGGATAGATAGATAGATAGATAGATAGATAGATAGATAGATAGATAGATAGATAGATTTTGAAGTGTGGGATTTATGGCTTTTGATTGACACGTTTTTAAACAGTGAACTCTTTCGTAAACAAAAAAGAATGAAAAAAAACCAACTTGAACATACTGCGCAAGCGCTTCGGAAAGTCATGCGGAGTTAAAAGTCATTCTGAATCTGTGACTTCCGTTCAAACTGCTAACATACAATAAGTTTACATTCTTGTGTGCATACAATGCAGGGTTACATAATCCTCGCTGAACTGCACACACACCTCTCTGCCGCGCATAAACGAAGGATTTCGCGAGCAGCTAATGGCATCTAGCTACAGGCCATCAGCGATGAGGGTTATTAATGGGGAATCATTAAACGCTTCATACTGACCAGGATTCTGAGCTTGTTTAATGATTGTCAGTGCTGGGATTCACTTCCTCATAAATAACACAGTGGTGCTGTAGTTAGAGAACCCTGAGCATTCATTCATCTTTAGTAACTGATTTATCGTGGTCAGGGTCGCGGTGGAGCCGAAGCCTATCCCAGGAACGCCGAGGTGGGAATACACCCTGGATGCACGCACACACACACACACACACACACACCTTCACCTCTAGGGGCAGTTTAGCATCTAGGCAATCCACCTGCCATGTTTTTAGGAGATGGAAGGAAACCAGAGAACCTGGAAGAACACAACACTCCACACATACTGTAACCCAAGCTCAGTCCAAATAACACCTACATTATATAACAATGAGACAACATTTGTCTCAGTGACAGACTCGTGTTCAATCAGGAAGCGGTCTATCATCATGATTTACTGCTACAAGATGTTGGACATGACCCAAGCGACTGAAAATCAGGAGATGTATCATTTTTAATCATCTAAATTAACACACAATGTAACATAACTCATAATGTAACATCAAAGAAAAAAGTTTTTTTGTTTTTTTTTTCACATGCTCCCCGTCGAGGGCTGTGGATAGTTCATTCGTAGGTTCCTAAAATGGTTCTACTTGGAACCTGTTCTGATTGGGAAACACCAGGTTTCAGGGTTCTACATAAGAAAATAGAAGAATTCTACAAAATATAAGAATTATTTCTAATATTACTAATATTTCAATAATCTATCATTATGTATTAACTATGTATGCTGCAGACGTTTGTATTGCACATGCTTTCTGGGTAGCAAAAATGGAAAATGGATTTCTGTATCACAATTTATTTTTTTTTAAAAAATGGAAATAGTTAGAAATAAAGTGTGGGTGTGTATCCTGCAGCAAGATAGCAATCAAAAATCAACCGAAATCGTTCTCGAAGGAAACAGAAGAACATTTTGCCCTCTCAGTCTTCAAACCTGATCTCACAACGACAGTGTATGACATTTGGCAGAGCTACAACAGATACGCTGCCTTCCAGAATTATTGGCACCCTAAATAAAAATGCAAAGCAAAACGCTTTGACTGACGTAAATTTTGCACCCTGACAATCAGAGAAAGTATTTATCTTAGTTCCAACTAAAAGTAATTCTCATTAGAGCTACTTTAAAAAAAAAAAAATTGTAGTAGTTTTCCCTCAAATATATATGTGCCAAAATTATTGACACCCCTATGGAACATTTGCAAACAAACTGTCATTCTTGAAAAACTTGAAAAAGTTTTTTTAGTTCTTATCAGTCCTAAGGAACAGCATATTAAAAGTAAGTAATAGTGCTGATAATTTTGAAACCACTGTTTTGTAGAAAGAAAAACAATAAAATAAATATGTGATTTTGTATTTTTCAGGTCAAAATATTGTAAAATACTTATTATATGCATTATATATATATAAGTAATTACATAGAGCACTATATGTCATGCAAAAGCAACTTTTGACGTGATATTATTTTCAACATTTTGTTAAAAATATCCTAACATAACTATTTGACCATTTCTGTTAATAATGTGATTATTAAGGAACACTAATAGGTGCACGGTTAGTTCAGTTGGTAGAACATGTATCTCAGGATCATGGGTTTGAGCCCCTCGCTGGACACCAAACCCCAGCCACTGGAGGTGCACAGGCTAGTGCACTCTCAGTGCCGGTCCCAAGCCCTAATAAACGGAGACGGTTACATCGTGAAGGGCATCAGGAGTAAAACCCGTGCCAAATCAATATGCGGACAACGGAAGGTGATCCACTGTGGAGACCCCTAACGGGAGCAGCTGAAGGAACAAAAACATTAAGGAAACCTAATAAACTACATGGCTTGATGATAAAAATGAAATATCTTTGTCTTATTTATTTTGTTCTAAGGGCATGCAAACTACTGCACTCAAATATATTATATAAAAATTTGAATCAAGTAAATATTGTGTGCTTCAACGAATCACTGAATCAATCAGTGAATCAGTGAATCATTTTTATTGTTTAATTGTGTAAATCAGCAGTAAAAAGGCCACATCACATCCTTCATGGGCTGAATTGTGCGTGCTCGATTGGAATTAAATGTCCTGGTCCTTTTAACCATCTTATTTGCATATAATATCCCTAGAAGTATGTGCTACGTGCGTTCAGGCTTCTCCCAGTACAGCAAACAGCAGCGTTCACCGGTTCAGACATGCTCCATATCTGCAGCTTTACTAAATTTATCGTCTCAGGTCTCTAAAAGCATTCACCTGAGAATGGAGAGGCAACGAGGCGTCACGTATCAGTTCAATCTGAGCTTTATCTTTGGAACACACATGCACACACACACACACACACTGCCTTGTCCTCTTTCACACTGGTTTATGGGCTTTCACTGGCATGAGAAGCAGAATGGAGATTGCGATGTGTCCTGTGTGCAACCTGTATAAACCAAAGAGGACGGCTGAATGGTGGTCCTTATCTTTATTAGACAAAAATCTGATAATAATTCAATTGATGGTGCTATCGTTATGGAAAATAAAACATTATGCAACGGCGACTGAAATCCATCCAAATGAAATTAAAAGCACTTCTGTAAGTGGATCTGGATAAGAGTGTCTGCTAAATACTGTAAATGTAAATGCAAATTTCTATCTATCTATTTTGTTTAATAGTTTATTACTAAAGATCATTGTAAACGTTTAGTCTTACGTTTAAAATCTGAACCTTTGCATACATTCTACAGATGGGTATCTGCATCACGAGACTTGCGGACGAACACTGCAGATCTTCTCAAGCTCTTACTCAAATCACATTATTCTGTCTCATAAATGGCTAACGATTTCACAGCAAAAGAGCCGGACGATGGACTGAGGAAATGTGCAGCGATAAGCACTTTTGGTACTAACCTGTCCCATCATGCATCATGGAACAGAAGAAGGACTTGTACCAGATAACAAACAGAACCAACATGGCTACCAGGGATGGCTATACAGAGCTTGTCTTCATTCTCAACTAATTAATATAAGATTGTACATTTTATCTATGAAGGACTAGTGCAACTTCTAGGGTGTATTCCTAATTCATTCTTAGTAAAGCTGTGTCTGAATAAAGCTGTTCATTTTCCTCATTGATTAAACAAAATGAATCAGTGATTATTTCCTCAGTGACGTGTTTAAACACCGCTGGTGAAGGAAAGGCCGTAGCTTTCAGAACGTGGAGTGTGATGGCGTATGATACAACAAGATGGTGTCCGAAAACTAACAAAAATTTAGATCCTGACATAGAAGGCAGAATTTCCAAGGCGACGCACAGCATCTATTTGGTGTTTATTACTCCGCATACTCTAATATTGATTTTTTTTTGGTTATCTGGTACTATTCCATCATGTCCAATGCTGATGTGGGATTGCAGATCATATCACAACCTGAAGGAGGTTTCAGCTGGAGCATAAAACATGCCAGCTGTTTATGTGGGAATGAGCATTCAAAGAACGTGCATTATAATGCATTACAATGCATGTAGCTGAAAAAAGAAAATAGCGCTGCATTTATTTTTTAAATGCCAACCATATCGCTGCATATATTGTTACATGAGCTTCGTCATGGGCCAAGTCTTCTGTATACTAACAGAGAGTCACATAGAGAATGTACAGGAATGTGGGAGAGGCTGAATTAGACCAAGCAAGCATGTGTGTGTGTGTGTTTGTGTGGGTGTGTGTTTGTGTGTGAGAAAGAGAGCGAGAGCGAGAGAGAGAGAAAGAGAGGGAGATGACTATCACTACTTTTCTCATTCATAGTTAAGGACCATCATCTCCCGGTTGTTGCTGAAGGAGTGGTGTGTTGTTCACTCACTGCTGCCTTTGAAGTGCTTATAAATGTCACCACTCTCATTTCTTACACACCTGATACAGCGGAGCAAAGTACACACCGCGCCGAGACCAGCCAATCAGAACAGCCTGTCTTCATGTCTTCATCATACCTTTCCTCACTCCCCAATATTGCCATGATTGGCAGCCTCAGTGTTGTTTTCTTTGCTCCAGCACACCTGATCCAGGTCGATAGCTGACAATCAGGCCACTGATATACTGCAAAGCTCTGCAGGGAAATTCAGAACTGCAAAAAAAATTTAAAAAAATCCTGAAAAATGAACAGTGCCTTTTTTGGTGGAAAGTGGAACCACAAGCTATACACTAAAACATAAGGTACATAACTGTGCATTGTTCTGTACTGGAGTTGCAACGCTAATGTAGCTAACAAGTAAGAGATGTGTATTGCCTCCAGTTTAGCATAATGCAAACTGCTACTTAATCTAAATCTAAATACACCTCAAAAGACATTAAAGAATACATTAGGAATAAAGTACACTGCTTAGAAAACTAATTGCAGTTTTGAGTTTATTCAGATGACACACTAGCCATATACACTTACCGGGACCAAATTTGCACAAGCAGTTTGCGATCCAGCAAAAGACAAAATCGCAAAACTATTTTTTTTTTCCAAAATGATGTCTTTCTCAAAATGTTCAAAAATCTTCTCAGATAATGACTTAATTTTACAGCAGCAACATTGGTTTCTTATTTGAGATTCGCTTCTCATTCACAGGTTTTCTCTACATATCAATTATCAACACACACTCATGCCTACACTCTTTTATTTACTTTGCATGTCTGGTCATTAATGTAATTATTATTTGTAAATGACTCACAACACTCCCACTAGATGCTCATGCAATTTATCATGTTGCACTTATGCAACATTAAGATAGCACTCTTCAGTGGAGACTCATTAAATCAGGGCCTTACTGTACTTTTCTCCAGGTATAGATCACAGGATACTTGCGGTAAATTTAAATAAACTTCCAGTATACTTAAAATAACTTTTTTTTTAAGAGGAACATGATCTTTGTAGCTTCAGTGGAAAACAAATGCTAATCTAAGCTAACAAATAAATCTCTTGGCTGATCTTATACACTTTGAGTAAACAGAAAAGTGTGTAAATTGAATTCTCAGCATTCTTTTATTTATTTATTTTTTTTACTTTATTCAGCTAAAGTACAAAGCTAATGCGAACCGAGCCATCTCGAAGCTCTGGAAGGTTAATTACGAGCCGATGAATTGTGCATGCTCATCCAGAGGGCCGTGCTTTACACAAACACTGTTTACACCCCGCTGTCCATCACTGCTTCAATAATTATAAAGATACACTGTAATTATCGAACGTTAATGAGCTAAGTTAGCTCCAGTGTGTTCTCAAAGAACTGCTTCAGTACTTTTCACCCAGAGCTTTAAGCTAATAGTTTACCTGTGACTCAGTCGCAATCCTCAAATTAGAAAACAAAGACCTGTTCCAGTCTCTCGAACATTCAGTGCCTTCACTGATACAGAGAAATCAGCAAAACTGTCACAGTTCAGAAAGGGGATTTTATTGTTTGGGCTGTATTATGCACCAATTAAGATGTGAGTGCGTGTATGTGTGTGTGTGTGTGTGTGTGATTCGGTGGGTGTGGTGTGAATTGCATTATGCACTAATTTTAGTCTTTAAAAAACAATTGGCATTAGAACACGAATTATTATTATCAAATATAATTGTGTGTGTGTGTGTGTGTGGACTGCAAACTGCGAACTCTTTGTGTGAGCCTGCATAGTGTGTGTGTGTGTGTGTGTGTGTGTGTGCTGAATTCCTGCACCATTCAGCAGGTTCCACTAATTGTTTTACTGCAAATACCACACTCATGAACAATCTCCCGTTCTCTCATTCGAGGCTGGTTCTATTTAAACCTACTGTTTGAGTCGCTAAAGCACTTGGCATGTGTTTAAGCCCCGAGTACCACAGCGCTGTTGAAGAATCGATTCTGATTGGTCAGCACGGCTCGGACAGTGGGGTCGGTTAAAACTTAATCACACACTTACGTTAATGCATGTCTGTACACTTTCTATAGTAACGGCTTATACAGTATGGCGAATGCATGGAGTTTTAAAAAAACGGTGATAAGAATATTGTTGATATGGTGAAGGAGATATTCACTTAGCGTTTCTGGAAGGAGTCTCCAGTGTCAGAGCTTCAGAGGAAAAGCTATAACTTTAAGGATGTTTTTACATATGCACTATTCAGTCTGTTTGACTCGAGCCGTGGTGTGTGTCCGCCTCAGTGCGGTTCTTTAGGCAGGTTAGAACACAGAAATCACACTCAGGACCAAAACAACCAATCTGAGAGCGTCTGAGTGAGGAGGTCTCCATCCGCTTGAGAAAGTGATTAGGCTCTGAATCGGCTCACTGCAGGAAGTGAACTAAACACGCCATGCGTTCTGAGTTGCAGCTGGAGCAGTGCAGAAATGCAATGTGCTCGGGAGGCTTGGACAAACAAAAAGAGAACGTTAACACTGGATATAACACACAAAATATGTGAAACTAGTTATTTATGTTATTAATTATCTGGTGATTTACTGAGTGCTGCCTCTGTGTTCTCCGAGCTTGAGTGATTTTTTTTGTGATTTCCACACACGTGGGAAAACTTTGTACAATTTCCCATCACCTTTCCAGTGAATAAATGATTTTTGCAAGAATGTTTAAATCCCTACACAACCGCCAGCCGAAGTATTTGCGTTTGGGTTCATTTAATGATGCGCAGTGTGAAACTAAACAAACCAAATAGCAAACAAACCAAAAGTATCAATTTCGCTCTGATTCAGACTAATATTTGTGAAAGCGCCTCACATTTTCCGACACGCGAGTGTCTCCGAGATGGAGGACTGTGCAGTTTATCAGTAACATAAGCTGCATTTTGTGTGAGGCGAGGAAACGACTGTTTAAAGCTGCTATAACATGAATGATAACAGGAACTAATTTGTTTCATGGTCATTCCACATCACTACACGTAACTATAAACGAATAAGTAGATGTCATTCTTTAAGAAATAACTTGTTCACATTGGCAGATTATTGAGGTATAAGAATAAAACAAATATATCACGTCTGATAAACTGTATGTACTTGAATACTTATTTCATGAACATGAGATAACAATATTTTAATCTGATGCTCCAGATGGATATTTTGCAGCTTCTCCAAAGATTTTTTTTTTTTTCCTGGAGTGATTTCTGTCAGGAATAAAAAAAAAAAAAAAGTCACAAAACTAGAATAAACAACCAAGCAAATTACAGTTGAATTATTGCCTGTTGACTTCTTGCACAGTTTTACTACCTTCCATGCCTGAACTGAATGTTTTAAAGCCACTGAAGCCACTTTTCCCAAGATCCAGGCCTCTAAAGACGGAGCACAACAGCCCGAGGCTCACAAGCTCAGGACTTTCATGTGCGTCATAATTACTGTGGCTCTTTATTAGCAGCTGCCGGTTGTTCTGTCTCTCACTGGATCGGAGTCAAATCGGAATTGGCAGTTAACACCTGAAAGACAACATAATGGAGTTGGTGGCAGATTTATTGCACACACGACGCTGAGAGACATGACCTAAAATACACAGAAAATGTAAAAAGTGTCTCCACTGAACGCTTGCATGCTTCTGTAAGACCTTGTGATAGAGCTGCTGCAGAACAGCCTGCTCCGTGTGACGCCGCAGTCTGCTTAACACAGCAGTTTAGGAAGCTTTTTGTCTGCACATTTCCTCAGGTGGATACATTAGGTGTTGTTTTAAATGACAGGTTTGGGCTCATAGTGATTCAGTGCAGGCACAGAGAGAGAGAGAGAGAGAGAGCGAGAGAGAGAGAGAGAGAGAGAGAGGGATTGAGAGGAATGCCAAAGTAGGAGGAGAAGCAGGCAGTGTGAGAATCCAACTCTGCTGTTTCTTGTGGCTTCATGCCACCAGCAAGACAGAGAGCAAGTATGTGAGATAGAGAGAGAGAGATAGAGAGAGAGAGAGAGAGAGAGAGAGGAAAACGTACATCCTAGCCTTGCAGTGACAACAGTTTATTTAGGATGTGCACTCTTCTAAACAAAATGACTTTTGTTCTACTCCCTTTCCAATTCCCACCCTCCCTCTCTCCCTCCCTCCCTCCTCATCTATCTATCTATCTATCTATCTATCTATCTATCTATCTATCTATCTATCTATCTATCTATCTATCTATCTATCTATCTCTATAGGTTTCTCTGAGGAAGTGTTTAGCATTTTTGGAAGGAGTCTCCAGTGAGAACATCAAGACAAAAGTGTGTGTGTGTGTGTGTGTGTGTGTATAAAACCCTATGAAGCAGAACAGTACATGATAAGTAGTTGGCAGACCAGGGGATTATCGCCTCTTGTTATTACAGATGAAGCTGTAAACGTCTACTGCCACGACACGTTCTACACAGCATGAGAAAGTCTGCTTCAAGCTACATACACACACCTCTCACTGGGAGAAGAGCTTATTACAGGATTGCACTGGATTCTCTTGTCGTTTTAGCAAATCCTTACATTTAGATCACTTATGGAATTATGCATTCCAGAGGTGTAATGAAATTCCATGATCCGTATCTGCGTTTGGCTTTAAACCCAAAGTGATTGTAGTCTAAATAGGAAAGACTTTTCTTTTAATTTAACTGAATTTGAACCATACCACTGTCCCCCCGGAAATGCTTGAAAACGCAATGTAAAAGCAATGTAATGTGACGTTCAGTAATAAGTTCAAAATTGTAATTGTTGTCAAATCGCAGCCGTATAAGAGGAATAACACACTTCGGGCCATACTTTTATAGGAAAACTATCAATTATTTATCCATAACAGTATAGCCTGTCATATGTCATTCCTTTCTAAACACCATCCATGAATAAGCATTCGTGACTATCATAAAATATTTCAGGGGGTATGAAAATAACCCCCCCAAAGCCCCCCCCAGCCCGCTTTTTTTATGTATATGTGAATGTAGTTTGTTGTACACTGGTTGTGAGTCATCAGTTGCCCCAGGCCTGGGAAAACTCTGCCTTAATGTTTCAAATTGTCTTCTGCAGACAATTACAAACTAGATGGGAAAGCTATAAAACGCAATCACACAAATCGTTTTTGCAAGGTGAGACAGTTAACACATTCACAATAAGCTGTAACATTTCTGTAAATGAAAATGTATCCCGGACGTTTCCTGACTGGAGCCGTTCATTGCCCAGATTCTCACCTAAAAGGAAATCAAATTTCCAAAGCAACGCAGACAGGGGAGCTATAAAGCACACACTGGAGCGCAGAGAGGAAACACACTCCAGCACTTCACCTTTTCCTGTGACACCTATGCATTCCTTTCTGTGAACCTCTTGCACATAACAGCATTTCGAGCCATACTTAGTGCTTCAACGGTTTTCCCCTAAATTGTTTTAAAATAGCTGGGTGATGTACCTACACTCACACACCCACCCACTGAATAGCTGCTCTGGACATCCTGGAACGGATGAGGGGTCTTGTTATGTTTGAATCAGGGTTAGCAGGTTACTCAAAACCCCCCAGTTTAACAAGCCTCCACGCTGTCCAGCAAAACACACCCTCGTACTACATCTCCTCCTCCTCGTCTTCTTGGCCAAAAGCTGAAAAATAATCCTACAATTAGAAAAACACACAGCTAGAACTCTTTTTCCCCCTGGAGAAAAAGCTGTTCCAATTTACACACTTCTATCACACCCGCTAGTCAGCTCAAAAGACTGGCTAGTGTACTGTGAGAAAAGATACTGTTCCACAGAAGTACATGTAAACGTACCCACAAAGTTACAGCAGTGGTCCTTTAGGTCCAATTATGTCCATCTAACTAAAAGTACGAAATATATACCACCCCTTGTAACAAGGATGTTTCAGTGACTGGTGTGACGTTTGGCCTTCACAATAACTTATGGGCTGAATTAAGTCCAAAAGTTATGTTAATAGTTACACAGGGAAAGATACTTGTATTCAGAGATGAGCTAAGCACCTGATTAAGTCCATTTTCTGGGTGTGCTGTTCAAATTACCTGCTACACACCTCCAAGGTTGCCAGATTTTCATCTGAGACGGGGTTTTCCAATAGCGTCTAGACCACTGCCTTTAAACACAAGCATTTGCTTTTAAGCCTGAAATAAAAACAGGGACAGAAAATATGGATTGAAGCATAAATAGTGGTTTTCCCCCTTTGCTGTCAAATGTAATAGGATGTAACAAGAAACATTATGAAAGTAAAAAGACTAACACAGTGATATATGAATGAGAAGATGTCAAGCATTGAAATAAATCTAATAGGAGTCTTTTATCTTGGCTGTGTGAATAGTCCTAATTATAATTATAACATTAATCATTAAGATGGCTTTCAGCCTCATTATTTGGGAGTGTTTAAAATAGCACTTGATCCAGCACAGCCTATTATTTTGCATTTTACTTTTTTAAGTCATGCTCTGACAGGTTCTTGTGTGCACAACTTAATGAAGCTATTAGACACTTAAACGCGGTCATGAAATCATAAAGTGTGTGAGACATGTACGCTATTTTATCACCCTTTTAATTCACTATTTTGAGTTGTCTAATAAATAACATATTAAAAAAAAGTTTGGGCCATGGTTTAAAGAATAAGCTGACCAAGTACTCATCTGCTACACTTACAGCTAACGTATAATCAGAAATACAGTATAACCATTAAGCTCACTCACTCACTTTCAGTAACTGCTTTATACTGATCAAGGTCATGGTGATCATCATTCAAATACTTTAAAAAGTATTAAACATCCTTTTCCAAGAGTCATTACTTATAGCTTATGAAAAATGTACATTTTAGACCCACAACATTCACTCAACCCTGTTACCTGAAGACATTCACCCCTAGGAAACATTTGGAATATTCCATAATTTGCATCCTCTGAATTTCCTGAAGGTCATAGGAGGAAGAAAAATAAGTTCTCTCATTTTTAAAAAATTCATTTTCAGTGATATTATGATAATGACTAAGAAAGTCAATGAATGTACAACATTGTTACCCAAACTATAGATTGCAAGTAAATTACTAATATAAAAATTTAAGTGAATGATTTCCCCATGTCTTTAGCATGGATGCTAGCTGGAGTTAGCTATATTTTGTGTATTTGCTAATTCTATGTTAAAAGCCAAAGCTGTTACTTAAGGGCCACTGCTGGGCCCTTGTGCAAGGCCCTTAACTCTCAACTTCTCAGTTGTATAAATGAGATAAATGTAAGTTGCTCTGGATAAGGGCGATAAATGCTGTAAATGTAAATGTAGCATTGCCAGGTCAATCCTGAACTCGGGTTACTGTCCGGATGGATTTTTGCAGTCTGGAGTTTCCTCCAGGTTCTGAGGTTTTCTTCCCAACTCCCAAAAAAAAATGCCACTTGGTGGACTGGCTATGCTAAATTGCCCCTAGGTGTGAATGAGTGTGTGAATGTGTGTGTGAATGGTGCCCTGCAATGGACTGGCATCCCAACCAGGGCGTATTCCCTTGTACTGGCTTTGCGCCCAGTGTTCCTGGGATAGGCTCCGGATCCACCACAACCCTGACCAGGATAAAGCGGTTACTAAAAGTGACTGAGAGAGTATTGGGTATTTTAAGCATCTCTCTTTTCATCTTTCTTTTAACTGTGAACAGTATTGGCAAGAGTGGCAGTGATAGTACACACGTTTGTCTAAAACAGGACTAGTTAACCAAAGTTTGTACATAAAATTCTTTGCTTACAGTGGTCCACATAAGCGACTAACATGACTGAATGGCTGCAACAGTTACCTTTTAAAGCTTCACCATTTGTGAAATCTTTTAAGTGACCAACGATTTAAAAAATATGTTGCTATTTGACAGATATAAGCCAATGCTGCATTTATTTGCTCATTGTTCTAAACATCGTGCAGGTGTTTAGCTCTCTTTATCTCCATAAAATTATTATTGCACCTAGTGGTCCAAATGGGAACTGCAGCAAGCACCACTGGGGCGGGAATCATGCTGTCCCATGTTGGCTGGAGGAGCAGAAGACAGGACAGTTAATGACAGGGTTGCCAGGGTCAGAATTTTTACATCAAACTGGGCTAATTTAGAAATACTACACGGCTGCCAGGATCAACTTTTATAGCAAATAATTGGAATTAAATCCAACAAATTTCTGCAAACAAAAGCAAAGTATAAGAGCAACCACATATATTGCAAACACTTGGAGAGGAAAAGGGGGATTGTAGAGTAGATAAAGTCAAGTCAAGTCAAGTGGAGTTCATTGTCATTTCAACCATATACAGCCAGTTAGTACATAGTGAAACCAAACAACGTTTCTCCAGGACCAAGGTGCTACATAAGACAAACACAGAACAACACAGAACTACAAAGGACTACATACATTTATACATAGAGTGCACAAGTGCAAAAATGTGCAGACAGCACAAGACAGTACAATGACTACTGGGACAGACAATGGGCACAGTATATCCCAGTGCAGCACCGACCAGTACACGGTTCTGTCTGTACATCAGAAATGCGTGCACACCACAGTGACCTTCTCTCGCAAAAAATGTGTCTCCCTGTTCCAGTGCCTGAATTTTTTGGGCTAGCTTCAGGTCGTTTGTGTGGTTTTTGAGCTGTCATTGGGCTGGAAATTCACTAGACAGTAATCCCTAAATCAAGTGTGATAGCATCCTCATTAATGTTGTCCTACCAGAATCTATGATCACAAGCTGCTGCTGACAATATCCACTTCTGTGTATAGCAAAGATGTGTTACTTTACCAGTTTTGTGTATGTCCTTGTCTTTGCTACGTTATTATAATGTGCAATATCTATAAGCACAATTAAAGCTCAAAAAACAAGTCAAATTCCTTGTATACTCTAATGCAGTGATTCTCAAAATGGGGTCCATGAAGCATAGACAAGGGTCTTTTATTTATTTATTTATTTATTTATTTATTTATTTAGTTACAGTAGTGGAAATCACAACCCACCAATATCAAAGTTTTTATAGTTATTAGCTGATTTGACTGGTCACTTGAATTAAACAAGTTCAATCCAAACCTCAAAAACAAGTCTATTTCAAACTGGACCTGTCGGTGGAGAGTTCAGGAATAAAAAGCCCTATATTTCTAATAAATAGCCAAAATATTGCTCAAGATTCAAGAGCTTTATTGTTATATGCACAAGCTTCCTTGCACAATGAGATTCTTAGGTTGCATGCTCTCATGAGTGCTGCAGCAGAGAATAATACAGAAAATAATAAAGATAATAATGTAAAATAAACATTGTGCTAGATAATAATAATAATAATAATAATACATTTTATTTATAATGCGCCTTTCTTACACTCAAGGCGCTACAACAATATAAAACAACAATAAAAGAAACAACACAAC
>CM075008.1:4162562-4201032 GCA_037576675.1 Pangasius sanitwongsei | reverse complement strand
ATCAGTGTCCTCATGAGAACTGTGTTTACCCCTTCCCATTGTCATGTGAACTATGAGTGGTTCTCGCAATACTACAGCTATGGTTATGTTAGATTAGGGCCCTAAAGCAGAAGGATGTTTTTTGAAGATTATAAAATTGTATGTTATAGTGACCCTCAATATCATCTAAAACAAATGTGTGTGATATTTCTTATGTTTTATACAGCTAAAACAGCCTGGGGTCAAATTGACCCCAAGGAACACTGATGCTACAAAATGTGTGCAGGACACTGAAAACATATCATCATGTTAATTTTATGCTTTCCCCGTTGTCCCCATTAAATTAGGAAAAGTCATTAAATAAGAAGCAAAAAAAATGTCACCCATGTATTTAGAGATGTTAAACAATGAATGGGGACAAATTGACCCCAAAGATAATAGGAGGGTTAAAAAAAATAAATGAGTGAATAAAGCCATGTTGTCCACTCGTATATACAGTCATTGATGCCATCTACAATCTGCAGGTAAGTACTGTCACCAAACAGCAGCACGACAAAGAGTGCAGTAGTGCTACTACAGGGCAGCTCAACCCATGGAGAATGACAACAATCAGCAACAAAAGATAGCCAAAGATGTGAGCAAGGTAAATATCCTTGCCATTAACAATATCAGTGGATCATGTTGAGTTTACAGCCATATAGAGAGCCCAAAGGCCCCAAGCTACTCTCAAGACACACCTAGCCGAAATTAATTGGGTTTGTTAGACAACAAACAACAAAACTCCACTGCTCAGGATTCGGCCTCTGAGAGATTCCACCCATGACTAAATCAGCTTCCTGGTACACTGAGTTTAGTTTCAGTAAGAAATAGCAAATCAAACACAAAAATTTAAAACCAAAAGCACAGAACACAAAAGATAAAAGAAAATGCTAGTGAGAAATGGCAGCACTGGCCACGCAGTACCCTTTAAATTAAATGTATGAATGCAGGTAATTAATGCTATGTCTATATCTAAATAATAATAATAATAATAATAATAATTTTATTTAAATAAGTTTATTTTATATAGCA
Source organism: Pangasius sanitwongsei (assembly GCA_037576675.1). NCBI lineage: Eukaryota > Metazoa > Chordata > Actinopteri > Siluriformes > Pangasiidae > Pangasius > Pangasius sanitwongsei. Next base: position 4,199,982 of record CM075008.1, on the reverse strand, counting down.
CCTTTCTGCAAACTCAAGGTCACTTTACAATCTAACCTTAACCTCTGTAACTAAAATAAAACATTTTGGTTTTTATAGCTTTTAAAATAAAAACCTCCAACTCATGTACAAATACAGTTTTCCAGCTAAATGATGGATGAAAGAACATTTTTTGAAAGAAAACATTTTTTTTGAAAGAAACAGGAACTGAGTGCCAGTCACACATGCATAGAGAGCAGGAGAAAGGGAGAAAGGAAGGAGAAGTGGCATGTAAATAAGACAAAAGACAAGTGATGTTAATTAATGCACCCCACCCATTATGCACCACACCCAGAGTAAGGATCTATATGTATGAGGATTAATGAAGGGAAAATCAGTGTCGCAACAGTCCAGTTCGTTACCAGAAAACACTGCAGAGACAGTTAAATCCAAGACAATTTCCAAAACATGTTCAGAGAACAGGGCAGGGTCAAAATACCAGATATCACAAAATTCATCAAAGAAAAAAGGCTAGGCAAAAGAATAAACACAGCTCACAACTCTCACAAATAAAGTTCAAATCCACATGCTTTAAATAGCAAAGAAGCAGTTCAAAATTCAGGGGAGGCCGCCCACTGGTGGTCTGGAAGGGATATGTCCGGGTTGGATGCTACACTATCCTTGTGATCAAATTTTGTCTTTACCAAGATATAAACACGTTACCTGTTTTGACCTAAAAATGTGAAAAAAGTGATAAAATCTGACTTTTGTGAAAGTATAGGCTAGAAGTGTATATATCAAAGCTATATCAGAAGAGTATATCAGAGGATATGAACTTGGACAATAAAATAAATTTCTAAAACAAGGTGAGTAATGACTGGGACTTTCTACCCAATGTGTTTGTAATTGATTTAATGTCGAACTGTCTCTGTGCCATAGATTCTATAAGACGATTGACCTTTTTGACCACTCTATCAGCACGTGTGACTCTTTCATGAGTATTTTCTACACCCTGAGTGTCTCGGTCTTCAGTCTCTTGATTAGACTGCTCTGTATTAAACAGGTCTCTTGTCTCTATAAGGGGAGCGGCTTTGTCACTACTGAGATTAAAACAGTCCGTCTGACCATTACAAGGCTCTGTTATGTGACTCTAATCCTCAGAGGACTTCTCAGAGCAATCACCACCTTGCCTCTGCTGTTCTCCCTCAGCATAGAACCGCACAGACCCAGTTTCACTTTGTGAGCTTTGACCCAGGGAATGTTCTGTTTCACCTAGTACCCAAAGGCTTGTTTGTCTCTCTGTACTTTCACTCTCTAAACAATCTGCAAGATCCTGGGGCTGTAAGTTAGCAACGGACTCCCTCTCATCATCACATTCATCGAGATGCGGATTACTGACTCCTCCAAGTTCGATCTGAACAGGTAAAAAACTGATATCCAACAAGAGATTGCGATGTACAACTATCTTAGCTCCGTTCTCATCTTGCACCACATAGGTATGTGTCTGAGGGTTCCGGTTGATGACTACGTAGACAGTTGTCTCCCAATTATCGGCAGTGGGAAACCAGTTGTTTCATGCACAGTGGCATTATAAGCAAATGTTAGGGTCTGAATTTGTTGGGGCCACTGATGTTTAGCTTTTAGTGGCAAATGCAACATAGCTCCTAGGGTCCTATTAAATCATTCAGTTCCTCCATTGCCCATTGGATGATATGCTGTGATATGTGATTTAACAACTCCTGACAACTTAAGTAACTCTGCAATCAAACCACTCTCAAAATTAGCACCTTGGTCAGTGTGTATACGTTCAGGGAATCCGTAAACACAAAAAAATGTGATCCCACAGCTTTCTGGCCACCTGCTTAGCTGTCTGATTGGCACACGGAAATGCATGGGCTAACTTTGTGAAGTGATCCATCACTACCAACACATCAACAGAGTTTTGTTTGGAGTCTTCTGCACTCCAAAAATCCAAGCATACCAGCTCCATGGGTGCTGAAGTTCTGATACTCTCCAATGGGGCTCTAGCGGATGGTTCAGGTGATTTAGCGAGAATACATCATTGGCAACATTTGACGTAGGACGTGATGTCTTGCTCCATCTTAGGCCAATAGAACCGCTGCCTTGCTAAATGTGAAGTGTTCTTGCTTGACCTTGGTGTCCCACAAGGTCGTGAATGCCACTCAATGCTTTGGCCTTACGACTCTTGGGAAGCACATACTGGTATCGCTTCTGCTTATTCATTGGATCTTTGATTACTTGATAGAGTATGCCATTCAAGAATGTAAGTCTATCCCATTGCTTACTGAGAGAAAGTGCACTCAGGTCGAGGTTTGCTTTTTCCCCATCTGGAAGGTCTTCTTGTGAGCCACAAAATAAACAACCACAGCAATGCTAGAATCTTGTTCCTGTAGAGAGAGTTCTGGTAGCGTGTCCAGACTTGATGGTGCGAACTGCTGAACAGACTGGATCAAATGCACTGCCCTGGACTCTGCTGCTTGTTCCCAGTTGTTATGTGCTTCACAGAGGGCATTAACTTCACCAGCATCACAAGAACCTGAGCTAGCCACTGGAAGAATCTCTCGGGGGTCAGTCTCTGACTCCTGGCGGTGGCACTGAACTTTCAGTCTGAATGTGTCCTGGATCCCTTCCTTGCTAACCTCTTCAGCCTCAGACAGCAGACTCTTATACTGTACATTGAGCAACCTATGGCTGATTGTCTTTGTAAAAGGATCGCGGCTAAGAACATCAGCCACCATGTTCTTGTTTCCCGCTATGTGTCGTATCTCAAAGGTGTAAGGGGCAAGCTTTGCGACCCAGCGTTGTTTGCAGGCGTCTAGCTTTGGTTTAGTCATTATGTATGTCAACGGATTGTTATCCATACGGTGAATGTGTTTCCTTTGAGCCAGTGGCTAAACTTCTCGCAAACACTCCACTTTAAGGCCAAGAATTCAAGACGGTGAGCCGGGTATCATTTCTGTGAGGTACTAAGTGTTTTGCTTGCAAAAGCGATGGGCCAGGCTTTGTCCTCGCCCAGGGGTATCTGAGACAATACTGCCCCCAACCCATCTAAAGAAGCATCTATGGACAGGATAAAGGGTCTTGAAAAATCAGGATGCGCCAAGACTGCGCAGTTCAACAGCTTCTCTTTTAGGGTTTTTAGGCTTTTAGTCAGTGGTTTTCAGCTTTCTAAAGGTACCAGCCTGTTTTATGATCTGTCCTCTACCCTTCCTCTTTTGACCAGCAGTGAGGGCAAACAAAGGTCTAGCAATGGCGGAGCAATTAGCTATGAAATGTTGATAATAAAAGACCATCCCCAGAAAGGATTTAATTCTTTTTACTGAAGGAGTAACTCCGTCATCTTCCATAACATCAGACTTGGTCATTCGGGAGATTACATCCACTTTTTCTGGGTCCACAGCAACTCCACCCCCTTTGATAACATGCCCCAAAAATCTCACAGAAGTTCGCAGAAGGTGACACTTTTTTGGGCTCTAGCTTCAGATGGTGCTGGCGGAGTCTTTGGAATACTACTTCTAGCCTACTCATAGCTTCCCTCTCAGTGGCTGCAAATACTAGTAGGTCATCCAAATAACAATAACTGGCTGAAGTTCAGGTTGCCAAATATACTCAGCATCATCCGCATAAATGAAGCGGGACTACTGAATAGGCCTTGTGGCATACGATTGTATTCATGCAAGCCAAGTGGTGTGATGAATGCTGTGTATTTTTTGTCTTCCTTGTGCATAGGTATATTATAAAAACCTGAGGTCAGGTCCATAGTGCTAAAATAGATATTCCCGCCCAAAGACGCCAAACAGTCTGACTGATGCGGGAGTGGGTGTGCGTCTTTTAGAGTCCTGGCATTGAGCCACCTAAAGTCGGTGGAGATTCTCAAACTGCCGTCCTTTTTCCATACCATTACCAGTGGTGAAGCGAATTCGCTGGTGGATTTCCTTATTATGCCCTGATCTTCCATTTCTGTCAGGACTTGCCTCAGTTTTTGGTAATGAGCTGGTGGAACATATTAATATCTATACCTTTCAGACCAACCTCTGCAAGTTTCTTCTCAAGATCCTCACAGTTTGATTCAGGATAAGCTGCTAATTGATCCTTGGTCTCGACCTGACTGGTGTTCTTGCAAGCTTGCAAGAAGCTTGCAATTCCTCTTCAATGCCACGGGCTGATCAGAGAGGTTCATTATCTTCATGGGGATATATCCGTTACCCCACATGGGTGTGATCACCCGACCAGCTAAGATGTTTCGTGGCATGGACTTTGAAGATGTGGCTTCGACAATCATTGTGCTTCCTGGTGATATAAGGGTGTTTTTCAGCAGTCTGCCCCACACAAGGTGCTCATGTCTGGCCAAGAGTGTTATAGCCTGGGTCAGCTTCACGGTCCCGATTTTACTAGGGGGTTCGGCACCCTGCCATCTTGTCAACCCTGCCATCATGTCAAGAAATTGAGAAGTTTCGGGGGACAATGACACGTCACAGTTCTGAGCAGTCACCCTCCAATAATCATCACTGCTTTTCATCTCATGCATGAGGTACTTTATGACATTAGACCCAAGGATAAGGTCATCTTTCTGCCCCGGAACGACAAGAATGGGAATAATACACTGCATACCGTACACTTCTATCTCCACTTCATACACACATTTAGGGTGAGTTTGATGACCTTCACACCCAATCAGGACAACTTGCTCACTCAGCTGTTTGTCTTTAGTGATTACGTTTTCTTCAAGCATCCGAGATGCTGTTTCTTCATTTACTGTACAAGCCATGGATCCAGAGTCCAGCATTCCCTTGACTTGAAATGTTTTGTTCACAATTACTGGAGCATAAAACAGTTCACTAAATAGTTCAATTCTTTGTGAATTCTGCATGACTACTTGAACACCTTCAGATTTGGCTGCGGATGTGTTCTCATACCATCGCTCCCAATCGACATCATCCTTTTGGTCGAGGGTTTGATTTTGTCCACCCGCACATCCCCTCTCCATATGCAGGTCTGTTAGTTTAACGGCTGCTGCCCCTGGCTTGAATGCATACCGGGACCACTGGCTCCAGATCCTGTCTTGCGACACTTTCTCTTCCAATGCCCTGCCTTAAAAAAGGATAAACACAATCCATCTCGTCTGCAATGCATTGTAGTAGAGTGATCAGGTGCTTTGCAAACTCTACATGGCTTTCTGAATGACTGAAATCCGCTCGACATATATGGTGTCTGGACTGCTGCTTGATGGTTTTGCTTTAACACACGATCAAGTTGAGCAATGAGATTCGGCAAGCTGTTATTATCAGACACTGTGCTAACATCACCCACAGCTTCCGCTTGATTTTGTGGTCTTATTGAAGCACCAACCTGAGTAGATTCATCTACTGCAGCAGCCTGCACGTTCACTGTAGCATATCTCTCGCCACCTGAACGTCTCGATCTGGCCCGTTGCTGCTGAATCCTCAGTTGTGTCTGATGATCATCAAGGCGTTCCTGAATCTCATTAGCTTTCCACTTGTCTGCAGTTTTGAACTTCAACACTGCAGAGTGTGCTGGGTCTGGGCAGTGCTTGACAAACATCATCGTTACCTCTTTACTTGGACCTTCAAGGTTGCGTCCCTGCCTCTTCAAACAGTCCTCTGCCACATCAACAGCTTTATTCAAACGAATCCAGTAATCCATCGCATTCTCTCCCACTGTAGGTAGAGTACTATAGAAGTCAGCGAGTGGCATTGCAGAATACGTCAGTTCACTAAAGTGTTGCTTTAGAATGTCAATAACAACTCTTGGGTCTTCACCAGGTTTTAAGGATGAGTTTGACTATGTGACTTTGACTATGTCTCTAGCTCTCCCTCCAAGTCTTGACATCATTTCCTGAGCATTTCCTGTGGGCACACCTCTCTTTCTTAGATAGACATCAATTTGCTCTTCCCATTCGTGGATAGAAAGTTTATCTGTGCCATCTCCACAAAAGCTTGGCGGCTCTTTCACGTCAGACTGCATAACTAATTTTCTACCAGTCATAGTTAGTGAATGGGAGTCAGCTGAAGGTGGTTCTGAACCTACACTCTGGCTGTTAGTTACTTTTTCTTCCTTTTCACTTCCCTTTCTTAGCTGTGTTGAGATTGATTGTCCTATTTCATGAGCTAACTATGTAACGAGGTAGCTTAAGTCAGTGGAAGTTGTGTCTAACCTGGGAACCTGACGATCAGTTTTTATGCATGTGGAGCAAAACACTGGAGAGTCAGCAATACCCATGGCTCCGGGTGCATGAGCCATATCTCTAAAGAGCTGGCCTCTCACCCCACCAATGTCTACATCATCCTGAGCATCCTCAACAACATAAGTATATGACATTTTTACAAAAATATTTGCAACAATATAACATTGATTCTTTTTTTTTCTAGGTCTCCACTAGAAAAGATTATGTAGTCTTTTTTTTCTGTTATTTTCTTCCTCACTGGTGTTTTGCAATAGTCAGTCTTTGTACCTCTCTCCAGCTGATTGGTCAGGAAAAGAAGAGTTCAACCCCGTCCACGCTACGAAGAATGCAGTACTCAGCAACATCCGGCAGTCAATCTGACGTTGATCCTTCTGAAGGATCCGGGTCACGGCACCAATGTAGCTGGCTCGCGCTTCACAGCTCATCTACCCCTCTGCTTTGTGATGTGTGGTGTAAAAGAAACACTGGAATCAGTCTGCTGGTTCAGTTGTCTTTATGTGGTGTGCTCTCGCTCTATTCAGACCCCCCGCGGACTGAAGCAAGAGCGTGCAGCGCGCCAGTGACATCACAACTGCGACGTGTGCGGAACTTATAAAAAAAAAAAGAAATACACATTTTTCCTTCTCTTCTCACACATATATATTAGTTTCCAACAAAAAAACGGGGATTTTGAGTGAATTTAAATAAAAACACAAATTATAATTAATGCCTGCTACAAACACATGCAAGAAATACAACAATGCAAACAGATTGACCACATTGTTTGACAGCACAGGCAGGTTCAGTATGTACAAGCCAACAATATTGGCTGTAAATAATTTGTGTGGTATGCATTGAATCAGTTAGACCAGAAATAACTGAGAGTTGCAGGTACCAACCTGTTCCTTAATGACATCAGAAAGCTCGCTACCTCTCTGATTTGTCCAAACTGAATTGTCATACACAGGAGACCTAGAGCATGTCAATAAATACATGAAGAATATATCTGTTGAGGAGTGATGCAACAAAAGCTTTGGACACACTTTGTGATGTTATTCCTTGTACTACTCCTTTCTCTTAGCATGGCAAAGGGAGAATATTGCCATATACTGGAAAACCCAGCAAATCCTCTGCTGTCCAAAGATGGAGATGTGACAATTGGAGCTATCTTTTCAATTCATCGTGGTACACAGATGCAGTCACTGGCATATACTGAAAAACCTCAACCTTTAATATGCATTAGGTTTGTTATAGTGGCAACTTTAACATAGTGTTCATTTTGGGTAATCTGTAATTTTCTGCTTTATAATAATCTATATTTCTCCATATGATTACTTTTTCATTTTATATTAAATAATTTGAAATTTCATATGATTTTTATGTATATTTGTAGAATTGACCTCAGTGAATTCCGCATTGCTCAGACTATGACTTTTGCAATTGATGAAATCAACAGAAGCAACAACTTGCTCCCAAATATCTCACTTGGTTACAAGATTTATGATAATTGTCTCTCAGGCTTGTTGTCTATGAAGGCAGCCATGTCTTTAATGAATGGTCAGGACATAACAGCAGATGCCTGCTCTGGACAAGCAGTAGTACAAGCCATCATAGGGGAGTCAGAGTCTACTCCTACTATAGCACTTGCAAAAACTACAGGACCTTTCAACATCCCAGTGGTAAGGATCAATGATTTTAATAATTATTTAATAATAATTTATTTAATAGTTACAAAATACACCTAAATATGCATGAGATGATTATCTTCATCTCAAGAAAAAATTCTACAATTAAGTCATGGCTGTGTCTACCGCAAACCTGACCAGGATAGAGTAATAAAGCTAACTGAATGAATGTTATTCTTTCTATCAGCATCGTTTACATGAGTGTACTTTTGGGTTTATAGTGTACATAATACAGAACCATTGTTTTCACAGATTAGAATTTTCTTTTGTGTTCTTCATTTTAATGCTAGTTGTTATTTTCACTGTTAAAACAGGCTCCTGTCTAATTTTGCTAGGAACAAGTAAACACGTAAAAAACAAAAAATATATATATATTTTGGTGTAAGATGAACAAAAAACAGGATTTAGTTATTTTTTTTTACCTGTCCTTCTGTCCTCAGATAAGTCATTCTGCCACATGTGAATGTTTGAGCAACAGAAGAGAGTACCCCTCTTTCTTCAGGACTATACCAAGTGACTACTACCAGAGCAGAGCACTGGCATATTTGGTCAAGTACTTTGGCTGGTCTTGGGTGGGAGCTGTGAACAGTGATAATGACTATGGCAACAACGGAATGGCCATTTTTCTGAATGCAGCCAAAGAGGAGGGAATATGTGTTGAGTACTCTGAGAAGTTTGACCGGTCAGATCCTGCCAAAATGATTAAAGTGGCTGATATTATTAAAAAAGGCACAGCCAAAGTAATTATTGTATTTCTCGCCTACTTTGATATGAACATTTTAATAGACCAGCTTATATTAAATAATCTCACTGGCTACCAGATGATTGGTGTTGCGTGGATTTCTGCTGTTGATCTAGCAACACCAGCAAGTTACAGTGTATTGGCTGGAGCCATTGGTTTCGATGTGGGAAAATTGAACATTGGTAATTTTTCTCACTATGCAGTCAATGAATTTTGGCAAACAGCACACCCTTGCTTGCATACAGAGGGAAACATGTCTCAAACTGAAAACAACTGCAGCAAATATGAAGATATGATTCAATTTAAAAACTACAGTAAGGATATACCAGAATTGAGATATGCAAATAATGTCTACAAAGCAGTCTATACTGTGGCACATTCTCTACACACGCTGTTGAGATGCACAGAAAACCAGAGTTGTGAGAAAAACAAAACAATACAACCATGGCAGGTAACACAAAGAAGAGAAGAAAAGCAAGCAATCACCATGACTGATATCGTCATTAAATAAATACTGGTTTTCTTTTCGATTTAAAGGTTGTTAAGTCACTAAAAAGGGTAAATTTTACCACCAAAGTAGGAGAACAGGTTTGGTTTGACAGCACTGGGGCAACAGCTGCAAAGTACGATGTGGTGAACTGGCAACGAGGGTTCAATGGAGAAGTGGAGCTTAAGGTTGTGGGCTATTATGATGGCTCTCTGCCAACTGGACAACAATTTGTCCTAAATGCTGAAGATATAATCTGGGCTGGAGAGAAGAGAGAGGTACATACATTGTTTGCTAATTCTACGTTTTTTAATGAAATATAATCTAAATTGTAATAAATGCTATTTTAAAATTAAATCAGGCCCTACTGCCCTATATAAATTTTTTTGCAAATGCTGTACTTCCCACTAAATATACATGAAACATTTTACATCAACATAGTGCTTCAAAGTAAAAAGTACAAAGCTGTAAATCTGCATGGATTTCATTAGTAAACAAACAGTTATGGCTTAACAGCTGCATGTTATTGTCAGATAGAACCTCATAATTCAAAGGTTGTAGGCATAATATATTGTCCATATTAGAAGCCAAGGTCTGTGTGCAGTGAGAGCTGTCCTCCAGGCACCAGGAAAGCTGCACAGAAAGGAAGGCCTGTCTGCTGCTACGACTGTATACCATGTGCAGAGGGAGAGATCAGTAACCAGACAGGTAATTTCAGCATTACCAAGTTTCAAAGACAAGTTGTTCATTGTACATTGTGTATCCTCCTTTTATTATTTAGGATACAGTTCTTCAGCAATGGTATTAATAAATAAAACCATAAGTTAAACCATAAGTTTATTTTGCTTCTTAATGATAATAACCTTGATTATTTTGCAGATTCAAATAACTGTGAGCAGTGTCCAGGAGAATACTGGTCTAATGCTGAGAAAGATAAATGTGTGTTAAAGGTCATAGAGTTTCTTTCATTTACAGAGGTTATGGGGATAATACTGGTATTTTTTTCTTTGTTTGGAGCTACATTAACTGTCTTAGTAGCTATTTTATTTCTAATAGAAAAGGACACTCCCATTGTTAAAGCCAACAACTCAGAGTTGAGCTTCCTGCTGCTGTTCTCCCTGACTCTGTGTTTTCTCTGTTCACTTACTTTCATTGGACGGCCCTCTGAGTGGTCCTGTATGCTGCGACACACAGCGTTTGGGATCACTTTTGTCCTCTGTATCTCCTGTGTTCTGGGAAAAACAATAGTCGTGTTAGTGGCCTTCAGGGCTACACTTCCAGGCAGTAATATCATGAAATGGTTTGGGCCTCTACAGCAGAGACTCAGTGTACTTGCATTCACTCTCATACAGGTCCTTATTTGTGTGCTTTGGTTAACAGTTTCCCCTCCTTTCCCCTACAAGAACATGAACTACTACAAGGAAAAGATCATATTAGAATGCAACTTGGGCTCAGCTATAGGTTTTTGGGCTGTGCTGGGTTATATAGGAGTTCTTGCTCTTTTCTGCTTTGTTTTGGCTTTCCTAGCTAGAAAGTTGCCAGATAATTTTAATGAAGCTAAATTCATCACATTTAGCATACTCATATTCTGTGCTGTGTGGATAACCTTTATTCCAGCTTATGTTAGCTCCCCTGGAAAATTTACTGTAGCTGTGGAGATATTTGCCATTTTGGCCTCTAGTTTTGCTCTACTATTCTGTATATTTACACCTAAATGTTATATTATTCTGTTTGAACCAGAACTAAACACAAAGAAAAATATAATGGGTAAAATGGTATCTAAATCACTTTAAGAAACAAGATATTCAAATTTGCAAACATAATTTTAAATATAAATATATATATATATATATAGCAAAAAGCATGTATGTGACCAGGAATATAGGAAAATTATCTTTCAATGTTTGATACCTTAATTTTTATTTTTTAAAAAAGACTGATATGTTCTCATATTAATGGGTCCAATTATAAGCATAAACAAATTGAACAATCAATAAATAAACAAACAAATAAACAAATACTTGTACTAGATAATGGATGGTCAATCCTATACTTTTAATATGCATCTGCTATGGTGTCCATCAGATCAGCAGAGGGCACTGAAGCCTGGCAAGTTAAGACCACAAGCTTTTGTAGGAGGCAAAATGTCTCCCACAATTTACACAATATTTAGAAGGAAAAAAACTGGGTCTTGTAAGAAAGCACTCACCTGGAAAGCAATCTGAAAGGTTGCCCTACAAATGCTGTAATTACAAATAACAACCATGTTGATTAATATGCAGCTGGCAGCAACAGACACCTACAGAGATGACATTGCTTGGGGAAAAAAAAACAGCCTCAGCTTTCAGAAGAAAAAAATAAATTGTCTGTTTTGTTCACAGTTATCACAAAGGTAATTTAACATTTTAAACATACTAACAGGCTTTGCCATTAATGACACCTATGGATCATGTAGAGTTGACAGCCATATACAGAGTCCAAAATGACTAGGAGCTGTTTTCAAGATGCACCTTGCTGACATGGATTGGGCAATCCACTAGTGACCAAATCCACTTCCCAGTACACTTAAATTTAGCCTACAACTAAAAAAGCAAAACATTAAAATAAAAAAAAAAACAATGCACATACAACAAATGAAAATAGAAAATGCTAGTGAGGAATTGCAGCACAGATGCCCACAGTGCTTAGAATTAATAAAATTATTAATGCAGCTAATTAATGCTATGTATACACCAAAAGGAAACAACTGGTCTCTGTACAGTCTTAAAACAGATTTGTTAAAAATAATACATCATGTGGTCAATTTTAACACACCAGCCTGTCTAGTTAAGGACGACACATTTTGTGTTGCTTTCAACACAATCAGTACCATAGCACATTAAACACGTACTGTGTGTTATATTTGCACAGATTTATTCTTTTCTTTTTTTCTAAAATTATCCTAAAATGCAGTTTTTCTATATGCTAAAATTCTACTAAAATGCTCACAAACTAAACAAACCATTGCATGAAATTGAGGTGACATTTATTAAAATAATTTAAACATTTGACAGATGTAACATTCAGATATAATCACACAATATTCACACACACATTGTTCAGACTCTTGTCAAAAGCAAAATAATTCAGTTGATGCATCTTCTTACAAATCTCCCTGCCATCTAGGAACACCGTTACAAGTGTCTTGGGAGACCCACTCCCTTCAATTTGAAAAGTTGTAAAAGAGCAAAAAGAGTGTTGGTTCAATTCGGAAATTGTGTTACCGAATCCCAAATTGTGTACAATTGCAAATGTGATGTCTCCCAGTGAGAAAAATGGTGCTGTAGACTCACCAGGAAAATCTAGCTAGCTTGCAAATATTTATTTTCCCACCTTTAGCACCTCTTTGCCAAACCTAATTAAATTAAACTATATTACAGTAGAGATAGTGGAAAGCATTACAACCTAACCCCCTACCCGCCTTTTTGTCACATTAACCTTGTGAAGAACTTTTGGCCTTGACATTACTGAGCTAGCTAGAAATGCAAGTTATGTTAGCCACTCACTGTCTGCACCTGTTAACCAGCATTAACATTCACTGAATGCATGAAGAAACATGGCCCTAACCCATCCTCCTAATGCTAATTACTACAGCTTGCCTTGTCCAAAACACTTGCTAAATGCAGTTAACATTAACCCACACTCTGCATTTCATAATTTTGATTAGCTGTAATGCTACATTATCATTCACTTTCAAAAAAGCAGTGAGAAAGTATAACATTACAGTGAGCTGTATGCTAGAGTAATGTTATCAACTCAATTGAGTGTCTCTGTTCCTACATGACAGCATCCACCTAGCTAACCCTAACTTGGAGCATCAGATAATATGCAGACCCATAGAATTATAGAATAATCTCAGTCCATATTTCACAGCCACTATGACACTAGTGGTGTAACGCCAATACTGAGGAAGCTGTACAAAATATTCACTTTTGATGCTGTCACAATAGGTAAGGTTAATTATCACTTGCTGAGTTACTGTTTTCCTGTTTTCCTCTCTCTCTCTCTTGCCAGTTACGGGAGTCACTGAAAGCACAAAGAGACAAGTAGATAAGTAGACTGGCAGTAATAAGACACAGGTGAGAATCATCACGTGTTAACTGCTGGTTCAAGCCTCCTTCTCTCTGTCCACAGCTGACGCTTGACCACGCCCCTGCTGCCACACACCCCTACCGCCTGACTCTGGACAGGGACATGTCTAGCCTGCGGCTGACTGCCCCCCTGGCGGGAGAGGTAATCTGCCACTACCACCTTCATGTGTTGGAGCCATTGGAGCGGGGCATGATTGAAACAGAGGGTAAAAGGGTGCCCCAGTAGGTAGTACCAGAGGGTGAGGACCACCCACTTGATGGCCAGACACTCCTTCTCAATCATTATGTACTTGGTCTCCCATACCATCAGCTTCCAGCTGATGTACAACATGCGCCCCTCCCCCTCCACCACCAGGGAACAAAATGACCCCCAGCCCTCTGTCCAATGCATCAGTCTGCAGAACAAATGGGAGAGAAAAGTCAGGAGAATGCAACAGCATGCTCCCACACAAAACCGCTTTTACCTGGCAGAAATCCTGCTCGCACAGCTCTATCCACTGGACCGGATACTTTTTTTTAGTGAGGTCAGTCAGCAGGCTGGTGATGTCGGAAAAATTAGGTACAAACCTATGATAAGCCACAGTAACTGCCTCATCCCCTTTTTGGTCTTGGGTCTCAGCAAGCCGCAATTGCTGCTGTCTTATTAATTTGGGGACACACCTGCCCATGGCCCATGTGGAAGCCTAGATACCACTCACTTTGGGTTTGCTCTGAGTCCCAGCCATCTCAAGGATCTCAAGACAGCCCACAGATGTTGTCAATGCCACTGCCAATCATTACTATAAATGATTATCATCTAAATAAGCAGTGGCATATGCATTGTGTGGGCATAATATTCTGTCCATGAGACCTTGAAACATTGCTGGGGCTCCAAACAACACAAATAAAAGAGTGACAAATTGGTGTAACCCAAACGGAGTGGAAAAAGCCATTTTTATCGTGAGATATTGGAGCCAAGTGAATCTGCCAATACCACTTGGTTAAGTCCAGTGTCGAATAACAGCGAGCTTACCTAAATGATCGAGCACTTCATCAATGTGAGGCATAAGGTATGTGTCAAAATTAGACACCACGTTGACTTTTTAAAAGTTCACACAGAAACGGACAGAGCCATCGGTCTTGGGCACCAAGACCACATGGCTGCTCCAATCACTGTGGGACTCCTCGATTATTTCCATGTCGAGCATAGCCTTGAGTTCATCCTGAACTACATTTTTTTGTGTTCAAGTAACCGGTATGGGGTGACTGCGTACAACTACACCTGGAGGAGTCTCAATGTGGTGCTCTATGAGGTCCCTGCAACCAGGTAGAGGAAAAAACACATCAGACAATTCCCCTTGCAACCTGGCAACCTGTGCTCTGTGGGATGATAAGAGGTGGTCTCAGGGGACTGGGGTGGATTGAGCTGCACTTTTTAGACTTACCTCTGGTCCCAGCTCCTCCATCTCTGGAACCACCATAGCCAGCACCACAGGAACCACCTCTCTTCATCGTTTCAGGAGATTGTGGTGGTATATTTGATGTGCATCACCTCTATCCATTTACCTGACCTCATAGTTGACTTCTCTGACTCGCAGTGTGACCTCAATAGGGTCCTTGCCACTTTGTGAGTAATTTAGAGCTCGAAGTAGGTAGTAAAATGAGTACTTTATCTGCTAGTGCAAATCACTATAGTACCCCGTCATACAGTCAGGACTGTTGTTCTTGGACCTGATGCAAATTTCTACTGTGTTAGGTGACTTAAGGTGTGGAGTTTTGCTCTCAGGTCCAGAACATACAATTTAGTTTTTGCTGTTAGAAGTTCCCTCCTCCCAGTTTTCCCTTATGATGTCTAAGACACCACAAGGCTTGTGCCCTTACAATAATTCAACTGGGGAAACCCCATGGAGCCTTGTGGGACCTCTCATACTGCAAACAACAGAGGTTTGAGCCACTTATCCCAATAACGAGCATCATCATGAATGAACTTATGAATAATATTTTTAAGTTTTGATTAAACTGTTTGATCAGTCCATCCATCTGTGGATGGTAAACACTGGTGCAAATCGATTTAAACCCCAATAATTCTGAGTCTTCCCTTGTAGAAACCCTGTGTGTGAGGGTATGGAGGAAGACTCAGGAGTCAGGCAGAATTTTAGCTGAGGCCCAGGCTCACGTTTATTCAGTCTGCACACTTCAGTGCACCTTCAAAAAACTCAAAAAACCAGGACAACAACAGAAAACGGGTCTGTCCTGGACTTGCAACTTTTGCTCCGTCAGGTTCACGTTCACAGATGATGCTCGACCATGCCCCTGCTGCCACAGTCTCTTCTAGTATTTACATTTTTTTTTATAAAAATGCAGTTTGTCAGCCAAATGTCCCCAAAAGATCAATACTGTCATATGTTCTTATCCTTGTTGGCAAATTTGGTCCCCACCAAGATATAAATATATGCCCATTGTTTTACTCTAAAAATAAATATAACTGATAAAATCTGCCTTTTGTGAAAAACTAATTCCTAGACATATAGGCTTAATTTCACTACAGACATTGTATAACCCTAGAAGTCTGCTAAAACAACTCACTTTTAATTAAAACTTCTTAGGCATATGGAACAAAAATGATACTACACATATAAACAGATTTCATAATTAATGATATGCTGCCTTGAGGCAAACACAGTGTAGCTGATGGGTACTTGGATAAAAGAAAAGCTTCTCAGAACCTGCAAACTTCTCAGACCCTCCCCTAAACCTTCTGAGATGAAAGAACATTCCACATAATTAACATTAGAATGTTACCTTCTATAAGAGTGGAGAGATACATTGATCAAGCAGCACTAAGTGATTTTCTATAGCTCAGGAGGCTCTCCTTCCATGCTGTTTGAAATACTACCAATTTAGTTTGATGCCATTTATGTTCTAATTTTCAAGTGGTCTGTTTTAAGGTGCATGTGTGATCATTATACCAAGGAGCTAACTTTGATTCTATAATTATTTTTCTTTTAATTGGAGCTACATTTTCTAGGGTATAGTGGAACTTTGACTACAAGCATTCAGTCACCTGATCAAGTTATTTGGGGTCAGGCAGTGATCCAATAAAAATTGATAACTTTGGGAGATTATTAATAAAACTACGTGCAGTAGCTGATGTGACTGTACATTTGACATGGCAGCGTGGCAAAGTGCATATACTATGATTAAGACACATTTTAAATGAGATAAGGTAATGATCTGAGATCTTCAGACTGTGGAAATGTGACTATATTTTCTATATTTAATCTGAATGTTATTATTAGATCAAGTGTGACCACCATATTTTGATATAGTCTCCCTCCCCTGAAATCCATGTCCACCATGTCCACCAAGTCCTGGCGCACCTACTGCAAAATCAACTTTTCGTAAAAGGAGAAAATGTGAGTTCCACAAGACCCAGATCTCATTCCTTGGATATATCATCAGTGTTGAAGGCGTAATCATGGACCAAGCCAAGGTATCTGCCATCACTGAATGGTACACACCCAAAACAGAAAGAGTTACAAAGATTTCTAGGTTTCACAAATTTTTACAGAAGGTTCATCTGGGGCTTCAGCTCAATAGCCCATCCCCTAACGTCTCTCCTCAGAAAAAAGGCCAAACGTTTGGCTAGGAACGATGTGGCTGTGGAGGTGTTCACCAAACTCAAGACCATGTTCACCACAGCCCCAATCCTGAAACATCCAGATTCATTGCAACCCTTTGTGTTCGAGGTAGATGCATCAGAGCAGGCATGGGAGCTGTGCTCTCACAGAGATCTGTAAAAAGCCCAAACTCCATCCTGTGGCATTCTTTACCAGGAAGTTATCCCCTGCAGAATGGAACTATTACATAGGGAACAGAGAACTACTAGCCGTTAAGCTAGCGCTCGAGAAGTGGCATCACTGGTTGGAGGGGGCCGCCCCCACCCATTCAGCTAAGTGTCTAAACCCTCAACAAGCCTGATGGGCCCTACTCTTTCACGATTTCAGTTCAGCCTGTCATATAGACCTGGCAACAAGAACACAAAGGTGGACCTCTCAAGTTTACATGCTGCGAGCCCCAAGGAAAACAGCGAGGAAAACTCCTTCATGCTTCTTAAGGGCAGTAACCTGGGACTTCGATCAAGAAATAGCACACAGCACACAGCAGATTCCTAGTTCATGCCCTCCCAACAAGCAGTTTGTGCCCCCCACCCTACGATGTAAACTCACTTACTGTGAGATAAGTACTGGTGGCCCGACAAGCTAAATAACATGCAAAATTTTGTCTCCTCCTGCACCGCCTATGCACAAGCCAAGGTCCCTCAAATCTTGCCAGGAGCTCATGCCCCTGCCCACGCCACAGTAGCTGTGGACCCACCTGGTGGTGAACTTCATCACTGACCTCCCAGAGCCCAACGATAACATGGTCATCCTGGTCATTGCTGACGGTTTCTTCAAGTCTCTGCACCTTAGTCCTCTGCTTGGCCTACCCGTGGCCTTTTCTACAGCTTAACTGCTATTAACTTGTGTATTCTGTTATTTCAGAATCCCTGAGGATATTGTCAGTGACCGAGGCACTCAGTTCAAATCACGAGTCTATTCTAGCTTTATGTAGAAACTTGGGGTAACCATGAGGCTAACCTCGGGTTTACAGAGGTTTGTTGCCTTGGGCCAAGTATGCCCAGAACTTTCTCAGGCACTCAGCAACATAGTTGAAACCCTTCCAATGTGTGGTCAATTAGAGATAAATCAGCCCATACAAGATCTTGAAACAGGTCACACATAAACTCGACCTACCACGTCACTGCAGAATACCAACTTCCTTCCACATTTCATGTTTGAAGCCCATTGTACAAGGACCTCTGGCCACTAATATTCCCCCAGCACTCCGCCAGCACCACTGGAAATAGAAGACCAACATGCATACCAGGTCAGGTCCATACAGGCTCCTGTAAGAAATCACTCACAGGGATAGCAATCTGATAGGTGGCCATATGAATGCTGTAAAGACAAATAACAACCATATTAATTAAACATAACTGGCATCAATATATATCAGTTAACATTTTAAACGTACTAACCGGTTTCAATCATATGTTGAGACACGTTCCATAATCAGATTTTTCAAATATTTGTCACCAGCTACACAGTGGTTGTTATTTATTACAAAATCTCATTCATTTTGTAAAACATAAAATATAATACAAATCAGACTAATATAAACACACCACATGTTACAGCACAAGGATTCATACATCAGAGAATACACAATCGTCTCTTTGTCTGAATAACTACTATGCAGGCCTATGAAGCTCCTGCTACACACAATCTGAAGGTCCATACGGATGTCAGACAGCAGCACCACAAAGACCTTACATTGGTGCAGCTATAAGGCAGCTTGAACAATGCAGAACACTGAGAGCAATCAGCACCAAAAGAAAACCTAAAAAAAGAGCAAAGCAAATCACTTTGCCATTAACAACAGCTGTGGATCATGCAGAATTAACAGCAATCAACATGCCACATAAAGTGACATAAAGTGATCAAGAGCTGCTATCAACTCACACCTGATTTTCATGTCCCCAGGGGATCCTCCTTATTGCATTTTTAACAATAAAACTGGTTTTGAAAAAAAAAACATGTATATCAAGCAGCAATAGAGAAATTCAGAGTTCTTTCATATTTCTAAAATTAATTGTAATGGTGAGATAAACTCTTATGTGGCACAACAGTAAAGCAAATATTGGGTGTATGCTCATGTATATACAGAGAAGAGCAGTTAGCATGATTTCCCAAGCACATATTCCAAACATATGTAAGCCTTTAGTCTTATGCTGGGAGAGCAAAGGTAGAGGCAGATAACCTCAGACATTAAAGTGCAAGCCAACATAAGCACCTTTAAGTGTACTGATAAAAGTGATGGCTCAGAGAAGATGAGACAGCTCTAAAGTAACAAATATGGTAAAAGTTGGTAATGGCAAATAATTAATTTCTGACAGAGTCATGAGGCCAGTCATTTTAAAATGTGTCTGTATTATACTGTGTTGTATATTTGAATAAGTCTCTCAGGCCATTTACATTTTCTTCGTTCAGCTTAACACTTCCCATGCCAAAACTTCACTTGGTCACTCATGCAAAAAGAGTGGGTTAAGTGACCTAAGGGATGCTGTTGAAGAACTGTGAAAAGAGTGGAAATATTGGAACAACAGGTCAGTTTATCAGTGGTGTCGTTAGAATCCATCACTATGGCCTTAAACCTACATAGCATGTACATAGCTGACAATTATTTTTCATCCAATCTTCTGTGTTAACAACACCTGGACTGCCTTAATGTTTGTTTGATTAATTGAATTGGCTGAGAGGGTGACCATGGATCACTCCCCAGCAGAAAGAAATCTCCAGAATGATTAAATCTAAAGGGTGGACAGGAGTCAGTGGGTAATGGCATGTCACATAGGAATGAAGCTATCAAGAAGGCAATATAAACTTGTCAGATCTGCATGCTTCTGCTGGAAACAAAGGCCAAGAGGTAGAAGAGCCTGATAGTAGACATCACACAGAAGCATCCATCAGCATTACTCATGTATGTTGCCCATCATGCATATTGGGATGGACATTGAGGGGATGCCATTACATTTTGACAAGGGTCAACTATGCCACATATTTATTGAAGAGCATGGCTCTGAGGAAAGCAACATCGTAAATTATTGCTAAAGAGCTTTTCCTCCTTCCTCCTCTGTGGCTGAACATAGGAAGCATCTCTAGGTGAGCTAGTGAACCATGGTTTGGTACACCATACCATGAGATGGTCAAGTCATTTAATCAAATGCTGAAGAGGGTTACAGCTGAGGATGTATGAGGCTGGGAACTATTGCCACTGTATTTATTATTTGCTCTGTAGGATTTCCTCCAGGTCTCAAAGGGCTTCTCCCTAAATGAAATAATAATTGATCGATGACCCCATACACTTCTAGCTGTCACCAAAGAGGCCTACTGTCTGTGCAGAGTTTTGCACGTTCTCTCAGTGTTTGCATGGTGTTTCCTCCAAGTTCTCTGGTTTATACCCATTGTCCAAACACATGCAGATAGGCAGACTGGCACTAAATTGTCCCAGATCTGAAAGCATGTGTGAATGTGTGTGTGCACGGTATCCTGCGATGCAAGGTGAATTCTCCTGCCTTGATCCCAATGTTTCTGGGACTGGCTCTGGATCCAGCGTAACTGCAATCCAGAAGCCCATAGACTGTCTCCAAAGAGATGTGCCATAATGACATCACGAAGCTCACCACCTTTCTGATTTGTCCAAACTGAATAGTCATACTCAGAAGACCCAGAGAATATCTATAAATTTGTGAAGAGTATATCTGTTGAGGACTGAGCCAGCAAATGCATTGGACACACATTGTGATGTTATTCCTTGTAGCACTCCTTTCTCTTAGCCTGGCAAAGGGAGAAAATTGCCGTATTCTGGAAAACCCAGCATATCCATTACTGGCTAAAGATGGAGATGTGATAATTGGAGCTATCTTTTCAATACATGATGGTACACAAATGCAGTCACTGCCATATACTGAAAAACCTCAACCTTTAATCTGCATTAGGTTTGTTGTAGTGGAAAATTTCACATTGGAGACATTTTTTTAGGAAATCTGTATGGCATTTCTGCATTGTATTATTTTACTTACTTGTACTTTTAGTTTTCATTTTATATTAAATATATCATTGACTTTTCTTATGATTTGTATGTATATTTTTAGATTTAACCTCAGAGAATTCCGACTTGCTCAGACCATCACATTTGCAATTGAGGAAATCAACAGAAGCAGCAGCTTGCTCCCAAATATCTCACTTGGTTACAGAATTTATGACAATTGTGACTCAAGATTGTTATCTATGAAGGCAGCCATGGCTTTGATGAATGGTATGGACATAACAGCAGATGATACCTGCTCTGGACAAGCAGTAGTACAAGCCATCATAGGGGAGTCGGAGTCTACTCCTACTATAGCACTCGCAAGAACTACAGGACCTTTTAAGATCCCAGTGGTAAGGATCGATGATTTTAAGGATTATTTAGTAATCATTTATTCAATAGATACAGAACATGCTTGAAATGTACATGGGATAATTAGAGCAATAATTAGAGAAATAATATAGAGAAAAGTCTACATTTAAAACATTATATATCTATTTTTATCTATTTACTTCTTCTGATATGAGTCTCTTATATATCTTTTGATATAACCTCAGAAGCTATGAAAAGCTCAATTTTACTTTGATACACAAGGAGGTAAATTGTATTACTTATGTTTAATATTCCATCAGATGTGCATGTTCAGTCTAGATATATATTTGTTTTTGAGCAATGTATTTTATTTTTACGGGAGGCATGTTAATGCAGTGAGTACAATTGCCGCCTCACAGCTCCAGGGTTCTGGGTTCAGTCCTGTGCTTGGGTTATTGTCTGTGCAGAGTTTTGCAAGTTCTCTAAGTTCACTAAATTGCTCCAAGTCCGAAAGAGTGTGTAAAGGTGTGTGCATAGTGAATTCTCCTGCCTTGATCCCAGTGTTTCTGGGACTGGCTCAGGATCCACTGAAACTCAAACCATGGTAAAGCAGTGAAGATAAATAAGTGAATGTTATTTTTACAACCAGCTTTATTTACAGAATTTGCATATATAGTGTATATAATACCTAAACTTTACAGTGTTTTTCAGTACTAGCTGTTAATTTCTCAGGCTTCTAAAAACAGGCTAGGAAAAAACAAACATGTAAATGTTTTGGTGTAAGATGCACACAAACAGGCTTTAGTTATCTTTCTCTCCTCAGATAAGTCATTCTGCCACATGTGACTGTTTGAGCAACAGAAAAGAGTACCCCTCTTTTTTCAGGACTACTACAAGTGACTACTACCAGTGTAGAGCATTGGCATATTTGGTCAAGCACTTTGGCTGGTCTTGGGTGGGAGCTGTGAACAGTGATAATGACTATGGCAACAATGGAATGGCCATTTTTCTGAATGCAGCCAAAGAGGAGGGAATATGTGTTGAGTACTCTGAGAAGTTTGAGCGGTCAGATACTGCCAAAATCATGAAAGTGGTCAATATTATTAAGGAAGGCACAGCAAAAGTAATTATCTTAGTTCTCGCCCAAATTGACATGAACATTCTAATAGACCACCTTATTCTAAAGAATGTCACTGGCTACCAGATTATTGGTGGTGAAGGATGGATTACTGCTGTCAATCTAGTAACACCAGCAAGTTACAACATTTTCGCTGGAGCCATTGGTTTTGATGTGGGAAAATTGAACATTAATAGTTTTTCTGACTATGTGGTAAATGAGTTTTGGCAAACAGTGTACCCTTGCCTGTATACAGAGGGAAACATTTCTCAAACTGAAAACAACTGCAAGAAATATGAAGATATGATTCCATTTGAAAAATACAATGAAGACATATCAGAATTGAGATATGCAAAAAACATCTACAATGCAGTTTATGCTGTGGCACAGTCTCTACACAGCCTGTGGAGATGCACAGAAAATCAGAGCTGTGTGAAAGACAAAAAAATACAACCATGGCAGGTAACACAAAAGAAGAGAAGCAAAGCAGACTATGCCCATTATTGATATTTTAAGAAATGAATAATTGTTTTCTTTTAACTCTGAAGGTTGTTGAGTCTCTAAAAAAGGTTAATTTTACCACCAAATTGGGAGAACAGGTGTGGTTTGACAGCACTGGGGCAACGGCTGCAAAATATGATGTGGTGAACTGGCAACGAGGGTTCAATGGAGAAGTGCAGTTTAAGGTTGTGGGCTATTATGATGCCTCTCTGCCAACTGGACAACAATTTGTCCTAAATTTTGAAGATATAGTCTGGGCTGGAGAGACAAGAGAGGTACATCCAATGTTTGCCAATTTTAAGTTTTTATTAAATATAATATAAGTTGGACTAGGTAATATTTTTTTTTTATCAGGCCTTGTAAGGCCCTCTATAATCTTTCTGGCAAAACAAAAACTAATGTTCTTCTAATGTTATCTATACACCACTGAATATACAGTACTGTGCAAAATGATTGAGTGTGATGATCCTTTGCTTTTAAAAAAAGTAGTCTCAGGTACAATTTGTACAGTTTTTTAAGGAAATTAGCATCTTGTAGAACCTTGCAGCCTTCATTATGTTTTTTGTCTGAAAAGTAGTCTCTTACATAACATGCTGCTTTCTTTACTGACACACAAACATTTTTCTGCAACATTTAATTTTGTGCCGGCAAACTAATGTTCGGAAATCTAAAAAGTTTTTGTACTGACTTGATAATGTAGAAGTCATAAAATAAAAATCTATAAGAAAGTTTGTACTAAAAAAAGGATGTCTAAGACTTTTGCACAGTACTGTAATGTAAAATGTTTTACACCAAAATAGTGCTTAAAAGTATTTTTAAAAAAATACAAAGCTGAAAAGCTGCTTGAATTTCATTGATGAGCAAATGATTATGGTTCAACATCTTCATGGAACTGACAGATAGAACCTTATCATTTGAAGGTTCTGAAACATAGTCTAAATTAAAGTAGAGTAATAATATATAAATAGTGTGTTACTATTGTGTATACATTATATGGCCAAAAGTATGTGGACACCTGACAATCACACCCATATATCAGCCTTCTCCAAGCTGCTGCCACAATGTTTGAAGCACACAATTGTCTAGAATGCCTTTGTATGCTGTAGCATTAAGAATTCACCTTTACTAGAATTAAGGGCCCCAAACCTGTTCCAGCGTAACAGTGCCCCTGTGCACAAAACAAGGTCCATAAAGATCTTGCGAATGGTAGTGTGGAAAACCTCAAGTGGCCTGCACAGAGGCCATTGAACACATCAAACCCACTGAACACATTATGGATGAATTGGAATGCTGACTGTGCACTTGGTCTTCTTGGCCAATATCATTGCCCGATCTCACCATCTATTGGAAAGCCTTCCCAGAACAGTGGAGGCTATTATAACAGTAAAGGGGGGGACTAAATCAGGAGTAGGTTGTTCAACAAGCACATATGGGTGTGACAAACATTTGTCAATATAATGTAATTTCTGACTTCTTTGTGAGGTGTACTGATTATAGCTATAATATATTGTCTGTATTAGAAGCCAAAGTCTGTGTGCAGTGAGAGCTGTCCTCCAGGCACCAGAAAAGCTGTACAGAAAGGAAAGCATGTCTGCTGCTATGACTGTATACCGTGTGCAGAGGGAGAGATCAGTAATCAGACAGGTAATTGCAGCATTACCGATTTTCAAAGACAAGTTGTTCATTGTACATTGTGTATCCTCCTTTTATTATTTAGGATACAATTCCTGAATAACAGCATTAATAGATAAAACCATCTGATAAAGTTTATTTTCCTTCATAATAAAATGACCATGATTATTTTGCAGATTCAAATAACTGTGAGCAGTGTCCAGGAGAATATTGGTCTAATGCTGACAGAGATAAATGTATGTTAAAGGTCATAGAGTTTCTTTCATTTACAGAGGTTATGGGGATAATACTAGTACTTTTTTCTTTGTTTGGAGCTACATTAACTGTGTTAGTAGCTATTTTATTTCTAATAGAAAAGGACACTCCCATTGTTAAGGCCAATAACTCAGAGCTGAGCTTCCTGCTACTGTTCTCCCTGGCTCTGTGTTTCCTCTGTTCACTTACTTTCATTGGACGGCCCTCTGAGTGGTCCTGTATGCTGCGTCACCCAGCATTTGGGATCACATTTGTCCTCTGCATCTCCTGTCTACTGGGGAAAACAATAGTGGTGTTAATGGCCTTCAGGGCTACACTTCCAGGCAGTAATGTCATGAAATGGTTTGGACCTTTACAGCAAAGACTCACTGTTCTTGCTTTCACTTCCATACAGGTTCTTATTTGTGTGCTTTGGTTAACAGTTTCTCCTCCTTTCCCCTACAAGAACATGAACTACTACAAAGAAAGGATCATATTAGAATGTAACTTGGGCTCAGCTATAGGTTTTTGGGCTGTGCTGGGTTATATAGGATTTCTTGCTTTCTTGTGCCTTGTTTTGTCTTTTCTAGCTAGAAAGCTGCCAGATAATTTTAACGAAGCTAAATTCATAACATTCAGCATACTCATATTCTGTGCTGTATGGATAACTTTTATTCCAGCTTATGTCAGCTCCCCTGGAAAATTTACTGTAGCTGTGGAGATATTTGCAATTTTGGCCTCCAGTTTTGCTCTACTATTCTGTATATTTACACCTAAATGTTATATTATTCTGTTTAAACCTGAACTAAACACAAAGAAAAATATGATGGGTAAAATGGCATCTAAATCACTATAATAAACAAGTTGTTCAAATCTGCAAAAATATAAATCATTATTTTAGCTGAAAATGTTAACATTGAACACATATTCTCAAATATATTCAAACAAATACATCTAATCTATGGATGTGGTTTTGGATATGGATGAGAACAGATTAAACAGATTAAATTGTGTCTTATCTCTGTCCATAGAAAATAATTTTGTATACAACAATATGCATGTCTGTAATCAATTATTTTACAATTATTAATATGCTCCAATGTAAATAACCATAAACCTACCAGTCAATTGAATATTCAATCAATCGATCAATAAAAAATAAACAAAAGGATAAATCTGTCATGAGAGAGTAACTAATAAAGTCCCCAAACAAAATATAAAAATGCTTGTACTAGATGATGGATGGTCAGTCCTCTATTTTTAAAATGCACATGCTATAGTTTCCAACAGATCAGCAGAGGGCACTGAAGACTGGCATTTAAGACTGCTATCTCGTACACCTGGCAAAATGTCTCCCACAATTTATGCAATATGCTTTGGAAAACCCCATGAGTACCTTACATGCACATAGTAAATATTATAGAAAAAAGTATTTAATTTACTGTGCATTTAATGTTGAATATCACTATTCAATATGCCCAATTAAAAGAATAATAAACAATAAACTTTCTATTTTGTTTACAGTTATCACAAATGTAAAGTAACATTTTAACCATAATCAGATGTGTCCGCTATGTTACCAAGGGAATGAGGACACGGGAGACAGGTGTGGCACAGGTGTGGGTTTTAATGGAACGAAAACTTGATTTTCAGCCTTGTTCACATGCATATACACACAGACACGCACACAGCTCCATGTGTCTCAGCTCTCTCTGCAGCCTCAACATTACCACTCACTCTCCCAACTCCGCCCTCTATTTACAAACTGACAATCGACCATGCCCCCGCCGCCACATACCCTCACTGCCCGACTCCGGCTGGGGAGCCTCCACTGGACTGGAGTGTGATCCAAACAGAGGGTGAAGGCCCGTCCCAGCAGATAGTACTGGAGGGTGAGGACAGCCCAATTGATGGCCAGACACTCATTCTCTATTGTGCTGTACTTTCTCTCATGCTCCGAGAGCTTGTGCCTGATGTACAGCATCCCCCCACCCCCCTCCAAAACCTGGGACAACATGACCCCCAGCCTGTGTCCAATGTGTCATTCTGCAAAACAAAGGGCAAAAAGTCAGGAAAATGTAAGAGTTGTCCACTACAAAGTGTAGCTTTTACCTGAGTAAAGGGCTGTTGGCATGGCTCCATCCACTGGACTTGATATGTTGCTCTCGTTTTAATGACATCAGTCAGTGGGCTAGTAACATCTAAATAATTTGGCACAAACCTAGGATAATAGCCAGCTCCAGCAACTGTTGCACCTCCTTCTTGGTCTTGGGTCTCGGGCAAGCCACAATTGTTGCTGTCTTATCAGTTTAGGGATGCACCTACCCATGGCCCAAGTGGAAGCCCAGATATTGTACTTCCACCCATCCAATTGCACACTTCTTTGACTTTGCTGTGAATCCTGCCTGTCTCACTATCATTACTATAGATAATACTGTCATTTAAATAGGCAGTGGTATAGGAGGCGTGTGGGCAGAAGATTCTGTCCATGAGTTGTTGCAATGTGTCTGGGTCCCAAATAACTTGAAAGGAAGGGTGAAAACATTGGTGTAAAACAAACAGAGTGGAAAAGGTAATTTTTTCATGAGATATGGGAGTCAAGTGGATCTGCCAAAATTCCTTCATCAAATCCAGTGTCGAATAATGGCAAACTGCACCTAATTGATTGACCAGTTGGTCAACGCATAGCATTGGATAAGCATCAAATTTAGACACTGTGTTGTCTTTTCTAAAGCCCACACAGAACCAGACTGACCTATCTGCTTTGGGAACCAGGACCACCGGACTGGACCAATCACTGTTGGACTCCTCAATTATACCCATATCACGCATGGCTGTGAGCTCCCCCCACACCACTTATTTTTTGTGTTTGGGAAAACAATAGGGCTGTCTGCATACAACAACCCCCAGGGGTGTCTCACTGTGCTGAACACATTGGAAAATTCTTCTTGCAACTTGACACTCTCCGTGATATAAAAGACAGGACCAGTGCCCCCACTTCCATCATGTGACATTAGTCCTGGAAATGCCTGACACCTGGAAACACCAGCACACTTACCCAGGTCTTACGCCCACACCTGTTTCTCCAGAGGCACTGACCTGAGGAGGCATGGTGGCATGGTATGGAATCTGCACAGCCTTGGCTGGGGAGGTGGTGCCAGGGACATCAATATAAGCTCTGCATCAGGTAGACACAGAGAGTGGGGATAGCTCTGCCCTTCCCTACTTTGCGTGTATTCCCCTCAGGGATTTCCCCTTGCAGCTTTTGCGCAACAAGATCCTGAGGCATACCTTCGACCAAGTGAGAGCAGTTGATGGTCAGCAAGTTCAGCCCAATGTTGCACTATCCCACCTGTATTTGCCTGTTATCAATGATAGGTAATATCAAGTGATGCAGGACACTCAGACTAAGGAAGAGACGACCCAATTGTTTGTGCCAAACAGCCGTAGGGAAATGATGTTCCTTGCAGCTCATTATAATCCCATGGTAGGGCATTTGGGGCAGGGTAAGACACTAAACTGTTGCATGGCCCCTTTCTGTAGGCTGGGCATTTGTAGCAATGTTCACAGGTTGTGTGTGGCATACCGGGAATGTCAGAGGGTGAATCTGCCAGCCACCCCAAAATTGCCATTGCACCCCCTTTCATTGATTGAGGTCCCCTTCATCAGAACTGGTATGGATCTCATTGGGCCATTAGAACAGTGTGCACAAGGGCATCGCTTTCTGTTAGTTTAGTTAGTTTAGTGGACTATGCAAAGTGATACCCATAAGCAGTGGCTCATTTCAGCATGCAGTGTTACAGAAGCACGCTTCCAAGTTATCTCCCAAGTCGGGATACCAAATCAGATCCTGACTGATTAAGGCATGTCTTTTATGTCACACACCCTTTGCTAACTGTATGAATTAGTAGGGATTAAATCAATTCGCACCAGCAAATGGATGGGTTGGTCGAACAGTTTAATCAAACACTTAAAAATATGATTCGTAAAATCATTCCTGATGATGCTGGGAATTGGGATAAGTGGCTTGAGCCCCAGTTGTTTGCAGTATGAGAGGCCCCCTCAAGCCTCCATGGGGTTTTCCCCATTCGAATTGTATGGCCAGAAGCTCCAGTGTGTCTTAGACATTATTGGGGAAAAAAGGGAGGAGGGACCTTCTAACAACAAAAATGAAATTCAGTATGTTCTGGAGCTGAGAACTCCACACCTTGAGTAACATAACACAAGAGAATTTGTGTCCAAGGCTCAACAATTACAGTCCACACTGCATAACAGGGGAGCTCGGCTATAGGAATTACTAAACTACTTGGCAAGAGCTCTTTGAAGTCACATAGCGAGTTGGGAAAGTCGACTATGAGGTCAGACGAACAGATAAAGGCAATGCAATCTCTTTACACTATGGAGAGAGGTGGTTCCTGTGACCCTGTAAAACACTTAGAGAGAAAAAAAACTAGCACCCTGGTATAACGATCTCACACACACCTCCCTTTTATTTCTAAGATCCTAGAAATAGGATATATAGAAATAAGGTTGTAGCACAGCAGTTATGCTCATTCCTGCATATAAATAACTATCAGTCAGGATTTAGGCCTCATTACAGTACTGAGACAGTGCTAGTTAAAGTAGTAAATGACCTGCTACTGGCCTCTGATCAGGGTTATTTCTCCTTGTTTGTGTTGCTTGACCTTAGTGCAGCCTATGAGACAATAAATCATAACATTCTTCTAAATAGACTAGAAAATGTTGTTGGAGTTAAAAGTACAGTCCTCTCCTGGCTCAGGTCTTATTTAACTGATCATTATATGTATAAGTAAATGGTGAGTACTCTATCCACACTAAAGTAAAGTTTGGTGTTCCACAAGGCTCTGTTCTAGACCCACTGCTCTTTTCACTATATGCTACATGCCACCCCGGGTACAATTCATGAACATGGTATTAGCTTCCACTGTTATGCTGACACACAGTTGTATGTTTCAGCAAAGCCAGATGAGAGACAACAGCTTAATAAAGTTGAAGAATGTGTAAAGGACATTAGACATTGGATGCTGAGTAACTTCCTCCTACGTAATTCAAACAAGACAAAAGTACGTCTCCTAGGACCACAGGCAGATAGATGCAAGCTTTCTGATTACATAGTAACTCTGGATGGCCTTTCAGTTGCATCACGTGTAGCAGTAAAAGACCTTGATGTGATTATTGACTCCAGTCTCTCATTTGAAGCTCATGTAGAAAACATTACTAGGATAGCCTTCTTTCATCTCAGAAATATTGCTAAGATAAGAAATATAATGTCACTACATCATGCTGAAAAACAAGTTTTATCTCTAGGTTAGATTACTGTAATGCTTTGCTGTCTAGATGCTCCAGTAGGTGAATAAACATGCTCCAGTTAGTCCAGAATGCCACTGCAGGAACATTGGAAGGCTCTCCTGACCACGCAACGCGTGTGGGCTGGTGGAGGGCAGAGTTTTGGGCATACTCTGTCCAGAGGGGTTATCTGCTCCACTCATGCTGATTGTTGTGACAGTAAGCTCTCAGGAACCTCTCAATCTCCTGATTCAGTCTCTTTCTCTGGCTGTTGGACTGGGGTGGTATCCTGAGGAGAGACTCCAGTGCAGAGTTGGAAGAGGGGCTTGCTCCATCCGCTCCACGCATCGACTTGGTATTACTGTATGTAACAAATGTCAGAGATGGGCAAGAAGGAGGCAGGAACTGAGTGAACACAAACGTAATGTTTAATTATATACAGAACATAAATAAAACATAAATCACAAAACAGGCGTGCATCTCTCTCTCTCGTCTTCAGCGCCTCCAGCCGCTCCTTTATCCCTCTCTCCCACTGATTAGCAAAGTGCCAGGCATGTGTCCTCACAGTCTGGGCCTTCCGTTCTGCTTGTCACACTCCTCCGCGGGCAGATTCAGGCCTCCAGCCTGACGTACACCCCCTCACTCCTCTCAGGTGGAGTGGTGCTGCTGTCCTTCTGGCTGCATCCTTTGGTCGGCTGGCCCCGCATCCTAAAAGCGAGAAGAGAGACGAGAGGAAGAAGAAGGGAGAGAGAAGGAGCGAGCAATAGAGACAGAGAGAGAGAGAAAAAAGAAATGTGGTTCCCCGATCCCCAAACATGCTGTCATCTGGTCCTCTGCCAGCCGGGAAACGATGTCCATGATGCCGGGAGCTGGCGCTGGATCTTCTGGCGGATGGCTACAGGTCCTCCCCTTTTCAGAGGACGGCAGCCGCACCTCTATCTCCTCAGCAGATGGCAGCAGGTCCTCCATCCCCAGGTGGAGAGCAGTCGCTCCTCCCTTTTTTGGCAGACAGCAGCCGCTCCTCCCCTTTCCAGTTGGCTGGCAGTGACTCCTCCCCTTTCAGGTGGCCGGCAGTGACTCCGTCCTCTGGAAACCGCTCCAGCACCACACTTCCTTGGTGTTATGATCCTCCCACAGCCACGTGGGCTCTCCAATAGCACGTCCCTCCTCCTTCCCGGGTTTCGGCACCAATGTAACAAATGTCAAAGTCTGGCAAGGAGGAGGCAGGAACTGAGTGAACTCAAACTGGCATCTCCAGCTGGTCTTTTATCCCTCTTTCCCACTGATTAGCCAACTCAGTGCCAGACATGCATCCTCACAGCCTGGCCCCTCCCACCTGCTTGTCACACAGTACCTCCAGGAAGGGTGCACCTTAGTGGCAGTGGTGGCTGAACGGTTAAGACCATGCTCTAACCCCAGCTTCCTACCAAGCTGGGATATGTGAAAACTGCATTTTCTTGGCTCTGTACTCGTACTCTGCACAATGACAATAAAGTTGAATCTAATCTAATCTTTTGTAGACAGCTATGATAAAATAGGGGCACTTCATACCCTCTAGCCATTGATGTCATTATTGCAGGGCAGCCTCAATTTAGTAGTCTCAGTTTCCCACATCAAAATTTCTCTCAGCATGGGTTGACTTCCTTGAAATGAAGGCACATGGGTAGCATTTAGCTGGGTTACTTTGTCACTAAGACAAGACAGCCCTACCAGCCAAAAAAGCCAGACAATTCTCTGATCTCACCTTCAGTTACTGCATGCAACCTTGGGGTAATCATGAACAATCAACTGTCCATTCCCTCTCATACTGCTAACCTGACACACTTATGCCGATTTCTCCCTTATAACATCAGAAGGATTCCTCCATTTCTATCCACACAGGCCACACAGGTGAGATCTGCCCTTGTCATTTCGAGACTGGAATACTGCATCTCGCTCCTGGAAGATCTGCTTTTGAGTGCAATTTGACCTCTGCAACTGATCCAGAATGCAGCTGCACAACTGGTTTTCAACCTTCCTAAGTTATCCCAAACCATCCCATTGCTATGCTCCCTCTACTGGCTTCCTGTAGCTACCCACATCAGATTTAAAACACTGATGCTTGCCTACAAAGCCAAAAACAGACCAGCACCCACTTACCTCAAAGCATTTTCACACTCCGCATTGCACCAC
This sequence comes from Pangasius sanitwongsei, assembly GCA_037576675.1. NCBI lineage: Eukaryota > Metazoa > Chordata > Actinopteri > Siluriformes > Pangasiidae > Pangasius > Pangasius sanitwongsei. The sequence continues at coordinate 4,167,829 of CM075008.1, read as the reverse complement.
ACTCCCTCCGATCCTCTAGCACTGCTCAACTGGTCCCACCATCTCTCAGGGTACAAGGAAGGCATGCATCAAGACTCTTCTTTGTTCTGGCACCTAGATGGTGGAATGAAATTCCCCTAGATGTCTGAACAGCTGAGTCACTGGCAGTCTTCAAACGAAGTTAAAAGACCTATCTCTTCCTAAAGTACTTAAATTAGCACTTAAATAATACGTAAGTCAGCAAAAAATAAGAAAAAACACTTTGTGTTGTCTGCATGTTTTTTACTATATTACCTCCCCAACAGAGTATTTAGACTGTATTGATGGTACTGATGCTATTCTTAGTCTGTGACTAATGTCCATGTGGAGTATGCCAGTGTGCATCTGGAAGGGAACAGTGCATTTAATTACCTTTCATCCTCCAAGTGGAGTGCCATCCAATACTTTGACAGTCAGTGGGCCTGTTAGAGGGATGAGAAAGATAGTTAATCTCTCCACTAGGGTTTCATCCAAAGAATACCTAGCTGCACCACAATCAACAAAAGCAGAAACAAAATGTTCTTCTTTGGATAGCCCAAAGACAGCAATTTCTAAGAACAGTTTACACTCAAGCCTCAATCACTGAAGAGTTGATAACTTACATTTGATATGTTAGTGTTAAACTTAAAATTATAATGATGATCATGCTCAAGTTCCTTTTAACACACTTAGCAATACTTACAATAGTATGCTATAGTACACAGTTAGAGATATAATTTGTAATTGCACTATCTAATATAATTGCATTATTTAATTCCGGGAATATGGAGAAGTATAAACAAGCCAGCTATGCCATCTGTAAAACCATCAGAACAGCAAAACGCCACTACAAAGACAAGATGGAGGCACAGTTCATCACCACCAACACAAGAGACATGTGGCAAGGAATTAACAACATAACAGACTGTAAGGGAAATAAACACTCCGCTACGAACACAGCCGCTGAGCTTAATATTTGATATGCTCACTTCGAGGCAAACACCTGCGACTAAATTAACATCTTGGTACAAATTATATTTGAAAAAAAAAAAAGCAAAACACGAAATCATCCAAAAATGAAAAGAGAAAATGCTAGTGAGGAATGGCAGCACTGGTACACACAGTGCCCTTGAAAATTATTAATGCAGCTAATTAATTCTCTACAATTAAATCTAACACTAACCTTAATCTCAATAAAAATATATATTTTTTTCGCTTTTATTTTTTAAAATAAAAGTAAATAAAAATAAGATAAAATACTTGCCCCCTGCTGTACATAAAATGTGTAGAACAGTGATAAAATCTGCCTTTGTGAAACCTAATTCTTATATATTTCATTTCTATGCTGGAATCAGCATCAAACTACATTCACCAAGTACATCATGGCCTACAAACATGGCTGCCTTGGACTACGATTCCCATCACCCACTCTCACTGCCACATTCACAATCACTCAATTACAAATCATGCACTCCTGATTTCAATCACCCACACACACTACATAAACAAACTCTGGACTCTCAATCTTTGCAAAGTGTCATTCAGTGGTGTTTATTCACCTGACATACCTGACCTTCAATCTTATCTGAAAATGTCCAGTGTGGGGGCAGGCTTTCATTCCAACCAAGCAGGAGCCACACTTGATTTCTTGTTCACCTTGGTCTCCAATCAACTATCAAGTATGCCTCCAAGTTTGCCATAATGAAAGCCTGCAGCCACACAGGCCCTTTGTGGATAAGATTGAAGGCCACTGTACTAAGTCTTTTGGTTCCGTGTATGCTCATCTGGTATTTGATCTTGCTTTGTTTATCTGGTTTTTGTTTCTGATTTTGTCCTGGTTATCCTGTTTGCTTGAACTCTTGCCTGTTTTTTAACCACAATTTTTGCATAACGTTTTGGAACTGTCTGTCGTATTTTTTTATAATAAAGCAAGTGTGTAATTGCAGCCATCTCTGCTGCCTGACAGTACACTTCACTTTCAGCATGGATGCAGCAGAAGTGCTAGACTGGCACCAAGAGCTAGTGGCTCAATACCAGCTAGGAATTAGCAACAGGAGCTAGCCACTCTCAGTACTAAACTCACACAGCTAACCAACACACACCCCCACTATCTCCACTGGCAGCAAGCTCACATCCTGCTCCTTCCATTTATTGCATAACCAGATAAATACTCCAGGGATCCTGCCCTATGGAAGGGTTTCTTGTGTCAATGCTCCCTATATTTTTACATTTATAGCATTTGGCAGACACCCTTATCCAGAGCAACTTACATTTATCTTATTTATACAACTGAGCAGTTGAGGGTTAAGGGCCTTGCTCAAGGGCCCAGCAGTGGCAGCTTGGCGGTGCTGGGGATCGAACTCATGACCTTCCGATCAGTAGCCCAACATCCTAACCAATGAGCTACCATTTTTTCTGGCCAAGCTAGAGCTATCAAATGACACAAATTTGCACAGTTTATCAACATGCTCAAAGACAAAGCACTAACCTGGGCAACAGTGGTCTAGTCACAATGTGGGGAACACACCACGTCATATGACCACTTCAATGAGCCTTTTTGTCGTATTTTGATCATGTTCCTGATAAAAAATAGGAGAACAACTCCTGGGTGTCAAGCAGGGCAATTGTAGTGCCACTGAGTTGGCACTAGAGTTGAGAACACTCATCATTGGCTGTGGATGTAATGAGCCAGCTCTCAAAATGGCCTACTGGTGTAAGACTTCAGCCAGAGAGATAGCCCTCAGCCACCTACCACTGGCAAGTTACAGGCCACTGGTACAGGGAAAGAGTTCATGAGAAGAACTCTTGACCTTTCATGGGGGCAAGGAATTCCCATCAGCTGGAATTAGGCTAAAAGCATCAAAAGTGCCCAGAAATCATCTGCCTAATCTACACTATTTGTGCACATTGACAAGCCACTCACCTACTATCCAATGAGGTCATCATAAAACAAGGCTGTTTGAGTGGGCACCACTTCAGAGCATTCTTCCACCAGAGTGTTTAATCACTGTGGTCCAAGGAAGGACAACCGGTGAACCGGCGACAGGGTCATGGGCACCCACGGCTCACTGATGCACGTGAGGAGTGAGGGCTAGCCCGTCTGGTCCAATCCCACAGAAGAGCTACTGTAGCACAAATTGCTGAAAAAGTTCATGCTGGCTATGATAGAAAGGTGTCAGAACACGCAGTGCATTGCAGCTTGCTGCGTATAGGGCTGCGTAGCTGCAGATCAGACAGAGTGCCCATGCTGACCCATGTCCACCACCAAAAGTGCCTATAATGGACATGTGAGCATCAGAAATGGACCATGGAGCAATGGAAGAAAGTGGCCTGGTCTGATAAATCACATTCTCTTTTATATCATGTAGACGGCCAGGTTTGTTTGCGTTGCTTACACAGTAGTGGCAGTGGCCTCTTTCAGCAGGAATATGCACCCTGCTACACTACAAAAATAGTTCGGAATGGTTTGAGGAACATAACAAAGAATTCAAGGTATTTATTTGGCCTACAAATTCCCCAGATCTCAATCCAATCCAGAATCTGTGGGATGTGCTGGACAAACAAGTCCGATCCATGGAGGCCCCACCTCGTAACTTACAGGACTTAAAGGATCTGCTGCTAATGTCTTGGTGCCAGATTCCACAGCACACATTCAGAGGTCTTGTGGAGTCCATGCCTCGAAGGGTTAGAGCTGTTGTTGGTTTTAATGTTATGGCTATATTATATACATATATATATATATATATATATATATATATATATAGGTATAGGTATTTATAGGTATAAAAAAATATAATATATGCAGCAAGTATTAGTCATAAATATATGTAAGAGATATGTATATTGTATATACAACAGTACCCAGATTGTCCATGGATAATGTACAATGTATATACAAATAATATCCAGATATATAAAGATAACCTAGTATATATAACATGAATTTACAATTAGAGATCATACAGAATATACAGTATAGAATAGAGCTGCAGGATGATTACAGGCAGTAAAAGATCAGTGGTGTAATGGTGTAGTGTAGAGTTCAGCAGGGTAATGGTTGTGGGGAAGAAGCTCGCCCTGAGCCTGCTGGTTCTGGTGGGAATGTTCCTGTATCTCTTCTTGGAAGGAAGTAGGTTGAACAGTTTGTGACTGGGATAGAAGGAGTCCCTTGTGTGCTCTATGCAGACATCTACTGTGGTGAAGATGTTCAATGGCTGGTAGTTGGGCACTAATGATGTGTTGGGCTGTTTTCACCACCCTTTGCAGGGCTTTTCTTTCAGACGCATGGAGCTTCCATACCACATTGTGACAGAGTTGGTCAGGATGCTCTTAATGGTGTAGCAATAGAAACTTGTCAAGATCTGGGGAGACAGCTGAACTTTCTTCAGCCTCCTCAGAAAGTATAGACACTCTTGCACCTTTCTAACAAGAATTGAAGTATTATGGTGCCAGGGCAGATACACAGAGATGTGGACACCCAGGAACTTGAAGCTGGAGACACGCTCTACTTCAGTTCCATTGATGTAGATGGGAAAGTGTCTTCTGCTTATGGATTTCCATAAGTCCACAATGAGCTCTTTGGTCTTCTTGGTGTTGAGGGTGAGGTTGTTAGCGGAACACCATGCTGTTAGTCTTTGGATCTCCTCCCTGTAAGCCGATCAATGTAAGATCATTGTTGCTGATGTGACCTACCACCGTGGTATCATCTGCATACTTGATGATGATATTGGAGTTAAGCACACAGTCATGGGTAAACAGGGAGTAGAGCTGTGGTCTCAGCAGACAAACCTGTTGGACACCAGTGTTCAGGATGAGGGTAGAGGACATGTGATTGCCCAACCTAACAGATTGGTTAGGAAGTCCAGAATCCAATCCAAGTGCTAATGCCCAGGTCATTGACTTTGGTGATCAATTTATTGGGGATCACAGTGTTAAGTGCAGAGCTAAATTCAATGAACAGCATCCTTATGTAAGTGTTGTTGTCCAGATAATAACATAGAGCATAATAAAGAATAAAGAGCAGTGGAAATGGCATCCTCTGTCGGGCAGTAGGCAAACTGGTGGGAGTTCAATGTAGGTGGTAGGCTCTGAGGTGACTCAAAACCAGTTTCTCAAAGCATTTTGTTATAATGGGGGTGAATGCAACAGGGCAGAAGTCATTCAAGCACGCTGCAGTAGAATGCTATCATCATGCCATCATCATGAAGTGCTTCGAGAGGCTCGTCATGAGGCACATCAAGACCCTGCTGCCTCCCTCACTGGACCCCCTG
>CM075008.1:4084326-4162462 GCA_037576675.1 Pangasius sanitwongsei | reverse complement strand
CCTGCAAAAAGTGAGTTACAATAATCAAGCCTAGATGTTATAAAGGCATGAATAAGCCTTTCTGCATCAGGCATAGATGTAGCGCAGATCTATTTGGCTAAAATTATATACACTAAGGGTGCTCTTGGTCATATTTACATGAGGTAGTTTATAACTATTTACATGAGGAATAGCATGTGCACATTTAAATAATGAGCTTAATAGCTGAATAGATGGATTAGGTCATGCTGGTACTCAGGAGGCCTGATTTTGGTTAAATGCAGAAAGTTTGAGAACAACTGCTCTAGTTTACAGTTCCTCTAACTCATCCTGAGTGTTTCTCAAAATAAATAAAAAATGCTTCATCACTGCTCAGCCTGTGATTTACACACCAGTAGCGTGCGTACAAACACACACACACACACACACATACACAAAGAGAAGGCGCCAGAGATTGTTTTGATAAAGAGAGCAGTCCGTTAGTGAGTGTGTGTCCTCCTCTTCCCCCTCCACAGCCCCTCTGACCCTTTGGCACTGGCCGAGCAAACACAGTCTGCACGCAACGCCGGGCCACCAATGAATGATTAACGCGGTGAATGCGCGCTCATTCCGGGCAGCAGAGCGGCTGGAAGTCCGCTAAGCGAGGCGGGGTGCGACTCGGGCACTGGGGGAAAGGTGGAGAGGGTGCGCACACGCAGAACCAGGAGGGTATTGTGTTCAACGCATGCCTTGCTCCCATGTCAAACACACGTATCCTCTTTCTAAAAACACCTCCCCTGGCTTTTTTTTTTTCTTCTTTTGTCTTTTTTTCTGCGCGGCCCCCTTCCGTGCCTCTCTCTCTCTGTCTCTCTCTCTCTCTTACTCTCTCAGAGCACAAGTCAGCGAAAAGCAGCGGTCACAACACCTCCGTGTCTGACAGGGAGATGGATGGCACAGATAGACGCTTCCGCACGCAACCATTGTTACGCAGCGCGAGAGCGAGCCGCTCTCACGCAAAATCCGCAATTCTAATGAGCACAGTGATGACTCGTTCTCAAGAGTCGACTCTTTCTTTCTTTTTTTTGTGACCAGTCTTGCGTGCAGACTGTGTTTTTTTTTTTTTTTTTTTTGGTGACCGCTCAAAACACCCAAAGAGGTGTTTCTTTTCTGGCGAATGAACCCCGGAGAAATAAAAACACATACATTTCACACATACTGCCCTTGTAAACAACCTGATAACAATATCTGATCACATGTGAAAGGGAATTATTCATGTGTGAAAATCAGATCTGCAAAATGCATGGGATGTGCGTTTCCAGGTAAAAGATACATACAAAAGGGTGTGTGTGTGTGTGTTCACCGAGAAATATGAACTGTTGTCAAGGTGAGAAATATGACGACTTTAAGAAAACACAAAAGTTAAAAAAATACCCAATGCGTAAATATTTTAAGCATGTGCCAGAACATCACATGCAAAAGCCACTTTCCAACAATATTGTTTATATTGTTATTATGACAATATTATTATGTATCGGCTCTTTTGAATTCTTATGAATCGTTCACAAGTGTCGACTCTTTGAATCAGAATGTTTTGGTGACCTTTGAGCACTGACTCAGAGATTTACAAAAAAACTAAGAGCTGTTTTATAGCATATGAAGAACAGGTAAAAGACACTGTGTGTCTCAAATCACTAAATTAGCCCAAAGAAGCCCTAGGAATGTGAAATTCATTCCTTGATCTTCAGGAACCCCTTTATCCTGGTCAGAGTCGTGGTGGATCTGGAGTCTGTCCCGGGAACACAGGGTGCTAGGTGAGATTTCACCCTGGATATGACACCAGGCCATCACAGGACACCATTCACACACTCATCCACACTTTTACCCAGCCAATGCACCTACTGGCATGTTTTTGGGAGGTGGGAGAAAACCTTGAACCTGGATCGAACCGGGGATCCTGGAGCTATGAGCAGGCACACACCAAAATATGCCACCCAGTTTGAAATTCCCAGCATCTTCATACAGATATTTTGAATCTAATTTAAAAATAAAAATAAAAATCTATTTTATATACTGACATTTGTTTTACTTACTTTAAATTTACTTTAATTTTAATGAAAAATAAAACAGAAATAGAAATTAAAGGCTAATGAATAGAAATTGAATCCAATGCTTCATTTAAAATATTAAATGACTTGTTTAAAAATAATAATAATAATCAAAAGTAAAAAGCAAAAGTATGGACTAATCTACATGTGTAATGTGAGCTCATGCAGTATAAGATGCACATACAGACTAAAAACACTCACAGTTATGCATATTTATGTATCAAAATGATGTCAGTGAGTGGTGTTATGACTTTAATTAATGAGGTGTCATATAGCCAGTATGTCATGAAGTCCAAAGTAGTCCTACTTATTTTATTTTTACTCTGTGATGTGAAGCACAAAGTTCAAAGCCTTAAATGTTTATTAGTTCAGTAGCATATAAATCCTCCAGATATTGTAATCCATTAATTATTTGTGAATGGCATGAGAGCTACTGCCACCCAGCCTGGTTATTGTCTCTCTTGAGGGAATGTTTGCGTGCTTAGCCATCGCACGTGCTGTCAGATGAGCTCACACGCACTCTGTCTCCATTAAACCTGTCATCTCTTATCACGAGTGTCGTGCCATATTTCAAAGTGTTCAGTCTCTCTCCACCTCTCTCTCTCACTCACTTTCGCTCTCTTGTCATTTCCTTGCTCATACGTGACATGATTCTTTCATAACAGGTGATTAATCAGTGTGTTTTGCCTCTGAATTAAAACCCCAAAGGCCAGAGGAGGTCCTTGAGAATATATTTAGCAGGAAATACAGCGTAAGTGTAAGGTATTATTGAAGCTCAGGTGAACTAACAGTTATGGATCAGAAGCAATGTGACTCACAGATCTACATCAAATGTGGCTATAAAATAAATTTAAAAAAACCCCAAACACATTACCTGTTAAAGTGAATCAGCTTGAATTAGAGGAGAGTAAAATTGCAGATTGCAGATATAACTATAACTATAGCAGCTAATTATTCTCTTAATGATTGTGGAAGTAGGAAAGGTGTACTTATTTTTTTTCCCACCTGGTTTCTGAATGTTGGTTGGACAAAAATGACTACATATTGAAATCTGTGGGTTTTTTTTTGCTGTCATCTGAGGCTATTTGTTTGTTTATAGAAGTTGGCGAGGACCACATAAGTGTTATTTAGGCCCTGATAAATAAAAACAGAGAATTGAAGGAGGGTGCACTTTCTTTTTACCATGACTGTATGTAACCGAGTATGTGTGAAAGTGAAAATGTAATTTCTGATCCTGATTAATGTGCTTTATCATACAATCTATATATTTTCAGTTTCAGTGATCCTGTGTCCATTGTAGCCGTAGATTATTGTTATTGACTGACAGGTGTGGAACCCGATGTGGTCTTGTGCTGTTGTAGCCCACCTGCCTCAAGGTTTGACATGCTGTGCATAATGAGATGCTTTTCTGCTCAGCACGGTTGCAAAGGATGGTTATTTGAGTTACCGTAGCTTTCTTATCAGCTCAAACCAGGCTGTTTTTTTTTTGTTTTTTTTGTTTTTTTGCACCATTCTGTGTAAAGTCCCTCTTTAGAGAATGCTGTGCTTGAAAATCCCAGGATATCAGCAGTTTCTGAAATACTCCAACCAGCCCATCTGGCAGCAACAACCATGCCAAAGTCACTAAGCTCACATTATCCCCCATTATCCCGTGTGATGTGAAAATTAACTGAAGCCCATGACCTGTATCTGCATGATTTGATGCATTACGCCACTGCTACACAATTGTCTGATTGGATAATTGCATGAATCATCAGGTGTGTATGTGTTCCTAATAAAGTGGACAGTAAGTGTATATGTGTATGTGTGCCTATTAATGTTGCAAAACCCAGTAATTACAGTAAAACAAATGAATTAAATGTGGTTACTTTACTGACATTGTCTACGGTCCATAGAAATCTCAGCCAATTTGCACAACAGTTTAATAAAAAAAAATAAATAAATCCCACATCTGCACACATCTGAGTAATTACAGGTGAGCAACAGGAGTCTGTGGCCTAGTGCGCTTCACAGCTGCTGCCCTGATGTGGGACTTCCTGCTGCAGATGGCGTGCAGGTAGCTCGTTTTCTCATGCCGCACTTCAAACACCAACCTTCAATCCCTCTTTCTCGCTCTGTGTTCAGGGCGGTGTCACGCCACAAACACACAAACAGACTGACGGAACCTCTATACACTGAGAAACCGATGAAGCGTCCTACGTACAAAGGATCCACCATTACACAGTTCATTCCCATATGCAGTAGCAGTCATGCAATTTCAACACTTTATCTCAACTCGTATCATCGCTTTGTCCTGCATGAGGACACATATGCACTTGTATACTGCCATGCAGTCTAACTATCTTCCTCTCTCACTCTCTCTCTCTCTCTCTCTCTCTCTCTCACACACACACACACACACACCTGGAGGTTAAAGTTTAGTGTAACCGGTGTTACAATGTGGCGTGCTGAGGGCTCATGTACCTTCACAGTTGTTTGACTTGCATTCATCCTCCACGCCCGTGCAGATTAGGCAAATCAGTGCTCCCGTTGTATTTGTACTGCCCTGACCCTGAGTACAGACTACAGACAAGCGTGTGTATGTACACAATCATACGTCACAAATTACACGATTTCAAACAGAAGTTTTATGATATGCTGTGAGTAATAGGCGCCACCACCCTGTGCGTGCTGAACTTGAGAGAACTCGCCTATTCAATCAACAACATAATGACCACACAGCCTACATGAAGGCTTAACACTCAGCAAAGTAGTTAAAGCAGCATAAAGTAGGTAAAACTATTCTCTTCAATCTGTTTTCTTTTCAGCTTTATTTTGGATTTAAATCATTTGCATATCCAAAAGCCATTCCATTTTCATGCATTACAATTTATATTTAGAACGAGGACTGCACTTGGCTGGAGAAGGTGTGTTGATGGATGATGTCAACTTGCGTGTCTCAAATCGCTTTATTAATCTGAAATCCTGAGAATCTGAAGCCACACGTGTCAGCTCACACGCACATGTACCAGGCAGGCCACGTCACTGGGTGTCACAGGAAGCATCCATGACTAACAGTGTAGACAATTCCCAATAACAGAACAGTATGGTTTATGTAAACAATAAAACAGGACGTGCTGTTATAGGAAAATGATGAGCGACTGGGTGCTGTCATGTGGGCCAACGAGAAGCAAAACTGCTGTTATCATCTGAAAGTTGATTACAGCACAATAATCTTATACAGCTTTTTAACAACAGTTTTTTTTAAAATTTATTAAAGAAAGTACATTTGATCCACTTATAGTTGTGCTGTGGAACGTCCATGAAACAAGTTAGTTCCTGTTATCACTTACATTACCTCACCAGCCTCTCTCTTATTCTCTTTTGAAGTTAATAAGACAAAAATGGCAGCTTTTCATTACCAAAAAAACAACAAGGCGCAAAATCTGTCAAGGCAAGTCTGTCCTGAAGATTTAAATTTGCAGCTTTAACTCTGACTGTTTCAAAGCGCCAACACTAGATAAATTCACTATATCAACAATTACAACCTTGAAGCCAGCACTACTGTCAGAGCTGCTGACAGAAAATCAATCAGTACCTTGTTACTTGGCATGTCCCGCCTGAACTGAGCAATTTCTTTCTTTTTTTTTTTGGATTTCCCACCCCATTTTTCTCCCCAATTTGATTAATTTCCAATTCCCACCCACCAGCCAGCTCTCTCATATCACATGACAGCCACCAGGAAGACTGAAAGCTAACATGTGCTTCCTTTGAGACATGGGAAGCCAGCATGTGAAGCTGAATCTTTTCGACTGCTGATCATACTGTGTCACAGTGGCGTAACAGACTTATAAGGAAAGGCCTCTTCCACATACATGAGCTCACAGGTGCTCACAATTGGCTAGTGTTGCTGTGATTGATAGGGGAGAGATAGCACACCATTCCTTCCACCCACAGAGCACAGCCAATTCTGTTCCCTTGGCTCTCAACCAATTGTCGGGATTGAAGTGACCAATTTCTGTTATGATGACCTCAAGGAGTTGTTCAGTAAGAACTGCTTACCTATTTAAACCTCGTGATTGTGTTATTGAACTTCTAGCTGGTGCCACCCTTCCACATAGTCACATATACCTACATTCTGCTGCTAACAGCAAAGCTGAGGAGGACAATCAGAAGGCTCCTCAGCAGGGCTTCCATCAAAATGGCATTGATATATTTGCCCTTGACATTGCGTAATGCTACAGTTACTGCTATCCTCTCCCTTTAGTTTCTACGGCCATAGAGGAGCTGAATAGTTATATATCAGTTAAGTACTCAGTCCCATTAGGGGAAATAATGAATACATAGTGATGCCGTGTGGGTTTGCAAATGCCTCGTCTGTCTTCCAGGTATTTGTCGCCAATGATGTGAGACATGCTTAACAGTCTCGATTCTTCAGTAGGTATTCTCATCTGTTGTACCACTCAGGATGTACACATCCAACATGTTCATCAAATTCTCAAATACCTACTGAAGAATCGTTTGTATTCAAAGAAAAGTGTAAATTCCCCCAAACGTTTGTTTTGTTCCTTGACTATATCACAGATTCAGATGGCTAGCAAGTGGAAGATAAGTTATCAGCATTTATGGACTGGCCAGAACCTAAAGGTTTATAGAGTTACCTTTATTAGTCTTTGCAAACTGTTATCAAAGGTTCATTCTCCTCTTACTCTCTTCAAAGGATGGGCCTCGCAATCTCGCCTGAACTCAGGTGCAGCGCAAACGTTTAAAACTTTGCAGGAATGTTTCACATCTGACTCTTTGTTTCGGCACCTCACATTCAAATTCATTGTAGATTTTGTTGCTGAGATAAGAGTGAGAACAATGAAGGTAATCCTCATAACTGTCACCTGCAGAACCATACTGTGGGAAATTGTGTAAGTTGTTGGCGGTTAAATTGGCCTTAGAGGACTGGACACCCTGGCTGAAGGGAGCCCAGTAACTTTGAGCACATTAAGTCTGCCTTGAAACTCTATTTTTTACCATTTCTTACCATCTTGGTTACTAGAATATTAAGGTAGATGCACTCTCCAGTATTCATGATGAAATTTGCTTTCCTGGAGAAGCATTATTGTATGCATTACCTGGTACATGAATGGCATTTCAGGGAATTTATGTCTGTGTATCCTGGTGATTTGTCATATCCCATTCCACCCCAACTCCTGGCTCAGTTTTCTGCCTTGAAGGCTTACTCATCACCTGTTTAATCAAATACCATCAACTGCTATCATACAAACTTGAAGTACATACCATCTGTTTTATATATATATATATATATACACTATATATATATACACTGCCCGGCCAAAGAAAACGTCGCTGTTTAGATTTTAATAGGCAAATACATAAGAGTGATTATAATGTTTCTAGCATGTTATGTGTCTGGCAACAGTTCTTCTAATCTTAAAAGATGAAGTGTGTAGCTTTTTAGTTCTTTAATAACCATGTAGAAAGATGTATCATGGCCATATTCCAGGATGACACTGCCAAGATTAATCAGAGTTAAAACTGTGAAAGAATGATGCACCGCTTGATGGAGAAGCATCACAACATTTATTTCCATCAAGCGGTGCATCAGTTTTTGGCCAAGATCTTGTATTGACAATGAAAGAGGTGAGCACTCTGTAAAGTCTCCTCCAGCACATCCCATAGACTTTCACTGAGGTTAAGGTCAGGATTCAGAGGTGCCAATTCATGTGTGAAAATGATTCTTTATGCTCCCTAACATTATAATCATAATAATAATGATCCATTCATAGAATCTTATGTATTTGCGTATTAAAATCTAAACAGTGACTTTTTTTTTTTGGCTGAATATGTATACACACACACCTTTCCTGAAAGGAAAAACCTCCTGTCCAGGTCTCCAGAAAACCTCTTAACTAATTAAACTCCCAGAACTCATCGGCAGGCCCACACTTTTATTCCTCACTCTTGTAAATACATACTTTTCCAGTAGTTTAATTGTTAATGCTTAACAATTCACAATAGTTACTGGATATAGTTTATGGTTAATAACTGAACATTTAACTGAGAAATTTACTTCCAGTTATCACTTATGTTATAACAGCTATAAACATTTGCTCGCCAGCCTCTCGTTTTTCTCTCCCATGGTAGTTTCTTATAAATAATGTTCTAGATAAATCTAGCACTCTAAAAGGAAGGAAGCTTTAAATGGAAATTTGTGTTTATGTGGAAAATTGGAAAATTGTTTATGCAAAGTTCTGTGGAACTTTCCTGATGGTAACACAACGTCATACTTATAATGAATGTCTGAGAATCAAAAATTCCTCTCTGACCGGTTATCAGTTTCATTTATGCTATTTCTGCAATCACCAATATGCCTTACATCACATTTCGAATGCTTGAAATGTCAAAGAGAAGTAGAAGCCAAGATGTTGCTTGCTGAATCCGGTTATGTCAGAAGTGTGTGATACCTTGCGCATGGCAGAATGGACTCTTACTTTATCTTCTCAGAAGGCATTTCCAGGGTCCATGGCTTAATTCTGAGCGAGGGTTATTGTGTGTGAAGTTTCACATGTTCTCCTGGGTTTCCTCCGGGATCCTTATAGTGTAAGAGGAATAAACACTTCAGAATGTGCTGTTATTGGAAAATAATCAAATTCAGGGTGGTAACAGTAACTCCAGTTCGTGTTGATTATTTAAGATTAAGACTTAATAATAAATAAGACAACTTCAAGTTCAAGTTCAAGTGGAGTTCATTGTCATTTCAACCATATACAAGTACATAGTGAAACCAAACAACGTTTCTCCAGGACCAAGGTGCTACATAAGACAAACACAGAACAACACAGAACTACAAGGGACTACATACATTTATACATAGAGTGCACAAGTGCAAACATGTGCACACAGCACGAGACAGTACAATGACTACTGGGACAGACAATGGGCACAGTATGTCCCAGTGCAGCGCCGACCTGTACACGGTTCTGTTTAAAAGTAAACCTAGTGACAATAGTGCAAAGAGTACAAGAGTACAATACAAGTAGCTGAAATAGTGTAAACATAAGTGTAATTTTGCATAATTGTAGCAGCATAAACTTGCTAGGAAGCTAGGGCCAGCCATGATACAGCACCCCTGGAGAGGATGTGGTTAAGGGCCTTGCTCAAATGCCCAACAGCAGCAGCTTGACCTTGAACCCCTAACCTTCCGCTCAGTAACCCAGAGCCTTAACCGTTCAGCCATCACTGCGAGAGCACACACCAGAGTGCTTTTTGTGATGTGATATATTTTTGGCCTTTGGATTATGACAATTGATTTTATATGAAACGACAACTGTCATATAATTTTTTTATATGATTATGACAACTGAAATTTTAGTATTATGGGTGGCGCAACAGAAAAGAAAAATCCCAATGATGCCATAGTCATCCATGGCTGGGAGTCCAAGAGAGAAAAACAGGCCATGCTCTCTGGGTGAGAGGAATGGCAAACTCTCTGTCCTGTCAGTCACAGCGACACTAGCCAATCATGGGCATCTGTGAGCTCATGCATGTGGAAGAGGGTCGATTTTGCTTTCCGTCAAGTTACTGTATTTCGCTGCCCTGTAATGCACCAGTTCGAAAAGATGTGGAGGGTTGGCTTACATGTCCCGGAGGAAGAATGTGTTAGTCTTCCACCTCCTTGGTTGGTAGCTATGTGATAGAAGAGAGCTGGTTGATGGGTGTGAACTGGCCAAGATGAAAAAATTAGGGAGAATTCTGTATAGGGCAATTATTATTGACCTATTTATTCTTGAGTATTCACATGCCAATATGAACAGTTATCACATTTATGACATATTATTACTATATTATATTAAAGAAATTCTTACGTTGATGTCAGATTGCAATCATATTCAGGCTTTGTGTGACAGTTTTCTGTTATTCAAGGTTTAACAGGACTCTCATCTGGTGAAGAATTATGGGAGTACCGTCACCAAGAAGGGCACAAATGTGTCCACTAATGTGAACCTTAGAAGACAGCTGCCCTTATGCTTTCTGTGAATAGGAGAGAATTTCTGTGAATTGTAGACATCGGATTGGTTTTATTGGTCATGTAAAACTCACTTACCAGAACTCGGGGAATGAAAAGAGCAAGTCATTTAGAAATTTAAGGCCATAGCAGAATGAAGCTCAGCTAAAAGTTATCTAGCGCTCTGTAAATTTAACCTTAAGTGCCCCCGGTGTGGAGTGATAAGAGTTACCAGTTTGATCATGTTGCGTGTTGATTCTCATGTCATTCCTGTCAACCCACAGCAGCTGGGCCCAAATTAATCAAAGGCATTGCCACTTTCTGACAGTTTCTTGGAGCGCTGCACCATCTGAAATAAACCGATGTGAGCGCAAACCGTACTGCATGCCTGCACTTGTGTGTTCAGTGTGCTCTGTCCAAGGCACGTAAAGATACGTCATTAAAATGTTTCCCTTTTCCCTTTCAATGTAAACATCATTACTCTATCATTTCAAAGGAAGCACGAAAGCTGCTGGTTTAAGACTGGCAGTCCCTCGTGAGACATGCAGCGTAGACCTGCGTGTTTCTACAAGCACACATCTTATTCACACACACACACACACGCACACAGTCAGACATAATTGCTTCCTTTTTATATACTGTACCTAATAAAGTAGTTAATTGCCTTATTTATATAGCACCATTCACCTCAGATACACTTTAGCTACGTAAACAAGTTTAAAGACATATAAATCAAAATAAAAAAGGTAGTGACAAATTGATAACACACAATATCCACATATGAAACAAGAATAAATGTAACCCCTAAAGTATTCATTTTTCGATGTGCTGGATGAGAATCTGTAATTATTATTATTATTATTTCAAAAGCAACAGTGCTAATTAATTTTTAATGAATTAAATAAATAATCACTAAAGACACTACTGTTACATCACTATACCACATTATGCATTAAGTCAATATTAAAGGTATTAATTCAAAACACTAACAATGCTAATTAACAGTGTTAATGCAACACTAAAGACATTAACACTAACAGTGTTAATACAACACTTAAAACACTAATTCAACATTAATGTTGTTAACACTGCAGGCACTAATTCAACTATTTTTATTGAACGCAAATTCTATCATTGTGGATTCAACACTGAAAGTGTTAATTTACTTGAACTCAAAGTCATTAATTCAACACTAACAACATTAAACACTAAAGGCACTAATTAAACACTAAAGGTGCTAATTTAGGACTGACAACATATTAATTCAACGGTGTTAATTCAGCATTAAAGGATTTAACACTAGTGTTAATCTAACACTTAGGGTACTTATTTGACAATAACGTTGCTAATTGAGTAACATGATATTTTAGTTGTGAGCTGATTTAGTGTTAATTCATTTTTGATTTGATTTCGATTTAACACTACCACTGTGGATTCAACACTAAGTTGAACTAAATAAACTACAGAGCAAATAATTGTTTACTACTTCAATAATTTATGTAAATTAATTAAATTAGGATCTGCATTAATGACAAGCGTTAGTGTTTCTTAGGCGATCGATAACGTATTCTTGTTAAGAGCACTAGTGCTGAAGTTTTGGTGGAATGAGTTTATTTTGAGATGTGTTTTGAGCTCTGTACAGTATTTTGGGAATAAAATGAACTGTGGGTCTCTGCAGGGAGGTGTGTGAAAAGTTCTAAAAAAAAATGAGCATGTTACTGATTGTTAGCAGCTATTAAAAATCTGTAAACACTAAAGGTATTAATTTAACCATAAAGTGTTGATTCAACACTAAAGGTGATCATAAGCACGAAAGACTGAAATTCAACAGTAAACATGTCAACACTGAAAGAAAAAGAAAAGGTAAACAAACAGCAGGGGAATTTGCTGTGTCTGAGCCATCGTGTCCTACAAACAGTTCCAGGAGTTCGTCTTGTGTGTCTTTTCCAAGAATGAAGCTCTGAGGACACTGAGCTCTGAGGGGCGGATCAGCAGCGACGAGCACTGTGTAAACTAACGTAGCCTGGAGCGCCTCCGAGTATGCACCTCTCCCTCTCTCTCTTTCTCTCTCTCTCTCTCTCTCTCTGTCTCTCTCTCACTCTGTCTCTCTCTGTTCCTCCCTCTCTCTCTCTCTCTCTCTCTGTCTCTCTGTCTCTCTCTGTCTCTCTCTCACTCTGTCTCTCTCTTTGTCTCTCCCTCTCTGTCTCTCTCTCTCTCTGTCTCTCTCTCACTCTGTCTCTCTCTGTTCCTCCCTCTCAATCTCTGTCTCTCTCTCTGTCTCTCTGTCTTTCTTTCTCTCTCTCTCTTTCTTTCTCTCTCTCTCTCTCTCTCTCTGTCTCTCTGTCCCTCTCTCTCTCTGCCTGTTTGTCTCTCTCTCATACACTCTCTCTCTCATTCACAGTCTCTCTCTCTCTGTTTCTCTCTCTCTGTTTGTCTGTCTCTCTCTTACTCAGTTAAGTTCAGTTACTCTCTCGCTCTCTCTCTCATTCACACACACACTGTCTCTCTGTCTGTTTCTCTCTCTCTCATTCACACTGTCTCTCTTTCTCTCTCTCTCTCTCTCTCTGTCTCTGTCTCTCACTCACTCATACTGTGTCTCTGTCTGTCTCTCTCTCTCTTGCTCACTCACAGTGTCTCTGACTCTATCTTTCTCTCTCACTCACACTGCCTCTGTCTTTTTCTCTCTGTCTCTGTAAGTCACACTGCCTCTGTCTGTCATTTCAATTCAACCGTGATTTATTGGCATGAATGTTACATGTCACATTATTGGCAAAGGAAGTAAATAAATTAACAGATCATACTGGTTGTCTGTCTCCCTCTATGTATCTGTGTCTCTCTTACTTACGCTGTCTTTCCCTCTTTCTCTCTCTCTCTCTCTCTCTCTCTCTCTCAGTTCAGTTCAACAGTACTTTATTGGCATGAATGTTATTAATGTTACCTTTCTCTCTCTCTCTTTTGCTTTCTGTTTATCTGTAGCTCTCTTTCACGCTAACATTCTCTCTCTCTCTCTCTTTCTGTCTCTTGCTCACTCCCCGTGTCTCTCTCTCTCTATCTCTCTCTCCCCCACCCCCACTCTCTTTACGTTTATAAGCCCTTCTCACGCACGTCTGTTGACGAGGCAAGACGGCGCCGGACAGGCCCAACTGGTGTCCTTGTTGTTTTTTTTTTTTTTAATAAAGGAGTGGGGGGTTAAAGGGTTAAAGAGTTAAAGGGTTAAAGGTCATGCCTGCAGGTGTGATGTTGCCTCTGTTGCGTGAGGACGCTGCTTTATTTCAGAGCCTCCAAATAAGCCCTAATGAAAAGTCCTCATCATTCAGGCCCGGCGGCGCGGTCACGACCCACAGCTGTGCCGTCACTGAGGCGCTCACGCTCTCGCATGCTTTCACATGAGATGCTTTCACACCAACTTGTCAGATGCTAATTGATTATGCTGTTTTGGATCCTTAATCAAGATTTTTTATATATATAAATATAAATAATGATAAAATGCAATGACAGCACACCTGGAGTTAAATAAGATAGCAGTTGATTCAATACTATTCATTTAACTTGTAGCAGATTTTGACATGTAGCTTTATAGTTTGGCCCAAATTATGACATAAATATTAAAGCTGGGTTATTTTTTACAACTCATTTGCTCAGTTTAGTGTTTTGGGCCAGGTAATAGGGTCAATGCCACACAAATTGGGTTGATAAAGGGGTTGAGAACACAGCAAAGAGAACCTGAAAGGGAAGATGTGCCAAGATTCATTTTCTGGAATTTTCCACTGCACCTTTCAAGACAGAGCAGCAAGCAGAATGTATGTTTTGTTTCACATTTAACTTAATTCATAACGTTATTGAATTTTTTTTAGCCATTACCCTGCTTACAATTTAGCTTCTTGTAATAAATGTAGCTTCTTGTAATAAATAACACTAGTGAGCCTTTTTCATAAGAAATACACAGTTTTAGACTATGTATGGTATCTAGTTCAAATTTTTGTAGATAACATTTCTTTTAAATTAATGAAGCATTGTAACTAGAGATAGCACGATACCACTTTTTCTTTTCTGATGCCGATACTGAAACCTTGAGCATCAGCTGATATCGACCCCCAACTAATATTGTTTTCTCTAAAAATTACAAAGCTTTAATTTTTTTTTTTTAAATGAAGCACTTAAAAAAATACAGGAAAAAATACATAGCTAAAAACAGGAGTTACAAAAACCCACAGCTTTCACACAAAAATCACTTATAATAAAGTGGAAAGTGTAATTATATTCAAATCAATCCTAACAAAACAATACAGTCAAGTCTCTTTATATGTAAACATTTCCTGTTCCAAAAAAAAAAAAAAAACTTTTCCAAATCCAATTCCAATTTTTTTCCCCATTTGTTACAAGGTCAGATCAATTTCTTTTCTCTGATATTTGAGCCACCACTTTTTTTTTTTTTTTTGCCGGTATTGGCTCGATACTGATCTGGATCTCTGCCATCTCTAATTGTAATTGCTGTTTTCACAGGAATACGACTCCATCCCACACTGCCTCTGACTTCAGTTATTCCCCAGAACTTATATAAGCTTCTATTTACATTCTACCCATAAAATTAAGCACAGAAAAAACACAAAAAGTTTGCAAAAATACAAATTTCAAACTCCAGACCATTAGAAAACAAGATCCTATACACATACTGTATGTTACTGCTTCTTGAAAGGTACTACAATGACCTCTAATTATGTTCCTTAAATGAGTTTGAAAGGCACAAAACGTCCACAAGACCTCTAATAAGCTACAAAATACCTACCCTCAAGGCAACGACCCGAGTGACAAGCATTTGTAAGCTGAAAGGTACAAGTGTGTGAGGAAGTGTGTGCCTGAAAGAAAATCCGATAAAGAAGCTAAAGATAAACAAGTAATGAACATTTTCACTATAATTTTAATCTCCTCAATGGGAGATGAGAGGAGTTGTAATAGCACCTGGCTTATAATAGATGTGTATAGAGAGGTGGAAAGAGAAACAAGAGTGATAGCATTGGAGTGAGGCATGCGTGTGTGTGTGTGTGTGGGTGTGTGTGTGTGTGTGTGTATGTGTGTGTTTTTTCCTGCCCGAGGCGTTGTGCTCCAGATTTGAGAATGAGTTGGCGTGTGAAGACATCATGTCTCTGCACACCACGCCTGCACCTGTCAGGTTTTTGTGCAGCATGCCTACATTTCGTGCGGACCAGCGATGGGCTGAGAGACAGAAAGAGAGAGAGAAAGAGAGAGAGAAAGAGAGAGAGAGAGAACTCATAGCTGACTTGCATGTGTATGTTCCTCTCGGTACACACACAGCTGCATACCTGAGTGTGACACACACCTGGGACTTAACTAATGCCTTCAGTGGCCCTGGAGACAGGGCGAAATATTTACATGGACACTCGTTCTGGCTTTCAGGCTAGTTATTAGTTATCCTAAAAACAAAGAGTGCGAGGCATCTCTGAGGCAGAGTGAAGACTGTGATAGTTTCACTGTAATTATTGTACAATGCAGCCTTATGGTTTCAGATGTATAGCACTGTTTCTGTTTCAGACAGGATTGCACGCTGACAGGAAGCCGAATGCATGAATACCTGTTTTATGTGAATAAGTGCTTTGTTTTTATTGCTTTTCAGCCTTATTGCCGTTTTAAATGCCATAATTAAAAGGCAAATTCCAATTTTCACTGTGTTGTAAAATTCAAAAAATGAATGAATGAATGAACAAACAAACAAACAAATAAACAAATAACATTTAATACATTAAAAGGTCGGTTTTAAATAATGACATTATTCCACTTTTACTTCTGTTGTATTCTACCAAGGTTTTTGTATTAATAAAAAAAATTCATAATAAACTCTGTAGCATATTGCCTATTTATATACAGCGTTACATCAACATAATATGTGATACAGATTTTTTAAAACTATAGCACTGATGCTGGAGAATATTACATTGCGTCCTTATTGCGATATTATTTTATGACATTAATTTATGAAAGCAATTTTCACCCTTCCTTCTAGGCAAATCATTTGACGCCATGCCATGTGGAAAATCATTTTTGTGCCAGGTTTTAAACAGCACACCAAAACTGAGGATGCTTTCAAACCCTTGAGAAAAAGCTTTTTCTCAATTTTTTTTTTTTTTTTTTTTTTTTTTTTTACATATTCTAAACCAACGAAATAAACCCTCTCTTAAAGGAAGATTTCGTTTAAGCTATATATTGTAGTTCAGATCAGGCCACACCCCTAAACCTCTAATGCCTGAGATCCTGTAAAGCAGTTTGGTGTTTTCATAAGATCTCACGCAAATGATTCATCTTTCAAGATAATTACCAACTCCACATGCACAGTGAAACACTAAACCCCAAGAGGCCTATAGCACTGCAAACTCATCAGTAATCATTGCTGATCTGAATCAGATATAATATAATAATACTAACTTTATTATTGGAAAGAGTGTCTATAGGCTTGTTAAATAAAATAAAAAAAAAAAATTAGTGCTTTTGACTTCAGTTATTAACAGTTTAATGTAATTTAATAAATATATTGGTAATTTCTAACAAAACCAAATTACCAATATATTGTGGCAATACTTATGTTGTATATTAAACCATAGATTTCTTTAAAATGGTCATATTGTGCATAATTCATCAGTATCAATCACAAGACAAAGTTCATGTTTTTCCCTAATATTCCATTAAATTCCATGTAAACACCTAATTTCTTTAGATCGCCATGCACACTCACCAGCAGGAAAAAAATAACTCCGTGTCTGCTTCACCTTCTTCAGGACGGAAGAGTTTGCGCTTTCTGGTTTCTCAGTATCACAAAAAAGATGCATTTTTTTTGTCTTTTTAACTTCAGGACAGACAGAAGAAGAGATTCTGGCAAGGGAACGACGTAAGTGATAACAGGAACTAACTTGCTTTGTGGACGTTCCACAACACAGAGTGGCTAAAACGTATGAAATGCCTTTCTACAATAACTAAAAAAAAATTAATGCTGTGGTGTAAGAGGAATACAACTCTTCAGGATGTGCTGATATTAGAAATGAATCAACTCTGGGGTAATAAAGGCATCATACTACCCTGCTGTATATTGGTGTCTTCTAGCTAGCAGGGATTGAATTTGACTAAATTATGGAAGAAATTTGGGGTAGTAGACGTATCATGTAAAAATGAATGAATATTAGATCTAGCTAAATTAATTACAAATCAAACACGTTTAAATTAAGTCCACTTTTAATGTAATCCCCATGCATATATAAATATATACATAAATGTATACAGTGCATAAACAATTCAGTGTGCAGTGTAGAGTGCAGATAGTGTGCGTAAGACAGAATTAACCCTTGTCAGCAATTATTAATTCAATTCAATTCATTTTTATTTGTATAGCGCTTTTTTACAAAGGTTATTAGCTGTGAAATATATTCTGTATTGTGTAGCTTAATAGTCTTGTCTCTGATAATGCGATTATTTGGTTATTTTCAATCAAATGTGGCAGTTATACACAAGTTTGTAGATCAATTTGTATTAGATATGAGGTGTGTATGAACAGTTAAGAAGCACCCATGCATTTAACAGTTAATGATTTAAATCAGGGATGTCAAACATACAGCCCATGGACCAGGACCGGCCCTCTAAGTGGATTTAGCATCATTTTCTACATTAAAATAGTCTTGTGTAGTGTAATAGAATGGAAAGATTAAGGGAGGGGAGAAAGCTAGTCTTTGTTATTCCATTAGGGGGCAAAATAGAGTTCGATCCTTCCAGGGGCAGGTGGATTTATACTGAGGTCATGTCACACTTTAGGTAGACTCCATTCAACTAATTATGCGACTTTTGATGGTGACTGGTTGCACCAGAACTAATTTAGTAATTTCACACCTGTGGAGTCGACACCTCATGCAGTAGCTTTACTCTTTTTGCAGTATTGTTGAGGTACTAGCGATTTCCTCATAATCTGGAAATATGTTCTACTGTGTGTTATAGATAAGGGACGGGCATCATGTTCTCAAATTTTGAGGCTAGGGAGATAGGATTGAATATGGTGCTTTCCGTTTCTTTTATTTTAGGTTAGTCAGTAACCCAAAATATTGTTTTGTTTGTTATTTTTTGGCATATGCCCATCTCTGAAACGAATATCCATTAGGAGCAGCTCAAACAAAGTGAGAACATAACTATATCAATAAACCCTCATAGATATTTTAATGAGTGCTCGGTGTTTAGGCCTGGCACAGGGCACTGAGTGAGAGCTCCCCTCTCTATCTACACTCTCATAAACAATATACAATAAACTGATTGTAATGGACAGAAAGAGTGATACACATCTTTGTAGTCAAAAAGCAAAACCACATTACATCTGGATGGAGGCTATTTCGATGCTATTTCCCTGTTTCTGTTGTCTGAGGAGTTGTCTCAGCTCTCGGCACTGCTTCATGTCAAACGGCACGTAAGATGCGAGCTGTCCACGCTGACCCCGAGTGCCTGCACTGATATAACATCTGATTTAGTGACTAAGGGAATCCTAAACATGAGAAGGACTTGCTCATAGATCTTAGTCTATGCTTGTCTCTTTTTCTTTATTCTGATCTATAACTAGATCAGGACTACCTGCATTTTTCAGTCTATTTCTGCTGTTGATTTAATCCCTATCCCGGTATAAATATACACTGTTTGATGTATAGCACTAAGCTGTCCTGGTTTGACCTTCATATCATGTCTAATTATGCGTGAGAGATGCCATGTTTTGATTAGTGAACACAAGTATACACAAAGAAAAAAAATGATTGACATATTAACATAATCTCAAGAGACTCTCCCAGATTTCCTGTAACCATAATCACACGTCTCACAATTTCTAATCATGGCCCATTCCTCTGCAGAATAGTGTGTGTGTGTGTGTGTGTGTGTGTGTGTGTGTGTGTGTGTGTGTGTGTGGGCATGTTTTTATATCTTCGCGGGGACCAAGGATAGGGACATCGGACAGTTTTGATTGTGTAGGACATGTGGCTGATCCCCATGAGGAAAGGATCTATTTTATTTTATTTAATTTTTTTTTTTTTTTTTTACAAAATATGCAGCTTTTATTTAAAAAACAAAAACAAAAACAAAAAAAAACAAACAAAAAAAAAATAAAAGAGCCGAAATGTTACTTTTTGGTTACTGAGGTAAAGGTTAGGATTAGAGTTAGGTGTACCCTAACATCAATTAGCTACATTATGTCAGTTGACGGTCCTCACAAGGATAGTAAGAGAAGTGTGCGTGTGTGTGTGTGTGACATGCGTGCCTGCGCTGTGTTTGTGGGTCTTCACGTGTGAATGGGTGTGTAATCATTACCCTTCCCGATCTCTCATATCATCAGTGGTGGAATGTATTCAGTCATTGAGGAAGCTCTTTCCTGGCTTCACTCCATCTCTAGTTCGGCTTTATCGCTCCTCAGGAAACACAACCATCCTGCTGCTAAAGGCCTCTAATGCCAACAGGAGCTCATATTCGGTCCTTGTAAACCACACACACACACAAACACACAAATTACAAACATGAAATCAACACCAGTCTGCAGAGAAAATGCCAGCGCTGCTTGATCCTGTCCTCAGATTCCATAGCATTTACAATTTCAGACCTGATTTCCAAGTAAAGGAAGTCAAGGGAAAACTTAATTAGCTGCATTCCTGTTCTTCAAAACAAGGACATATTCCAAAAGATAATGTTTGCGTAAAGATTGTCACGAAAACATTTTCAATGGTGTACAGGCACTACATGACAAGGACAAGCCATTAGAAAAAAATCACCTCATAATAAATCTGCTTTATTTAGTAGCTAGCTAATAACAAGCTAGCTAATTATTAGCAAAAATGAGCAGATAGCAAAAATCAGGACACTTAGCTACAGCTAGACAGATCACAGGGACGCTAGACAAATATGACCTCTAGCAATATACTGTATTGTAGCTGAGTTTAACCTACTTACATTATATTATATATACATTTTAAACGAACTTGTAGTTTTCTGTTTAAAAGCAAAAGTATGTTAATACACATAGTGTTGAGAACCACATAATATGGACACATGATAAGATCAATCATCTTTTGTTAGATTAGATTCTGTGTATTTTAGCATTTGGGGCATTAAGAGGCCATCGTACAACATCAGCATTTCCTTGGTTTTGAATGCTTTAAAATCTTACAGATCAGTTCAACAACCAGAGAGACCAATACGTCTTATCTGGAAGCTTTAATATTCAAATGAGCTGAAAAGCCATCTTCTGATCTGCTGTGACATAAAATGGTAAAAGAACAGTAACTAATGCTGTAGTTCTCTAAGTGGAATCCTGAGGGATAAATCACTTCCTGGTGTGTTGTTATAGAAAAATAATCAAAGATGATGTGGTGTGAACCCTGAAGTCAGTTATTTTCCCATTACAACACATGATGAAGTTTTTTATTCCTCTTACACCATAGCAATTTGATTACAATGATTACAATTTTTAATGATTAAATAAAGACTTGCAATTTCTATCCGGCTATAGTTACATTTAATGTTATGGGATGTCGGCGAAACAGGTTAGTTCACTTATGTTATAGCAACTCTAAACAGTCATCTACTCACTTTCTCTTTAGTTAAGAGATCTCTCAAGATTTAAAAAGTTACAGCTTGTCATGTTATCCAGAAACTGGAAAGCGTAAAAGCTCCTCTGTCCTGAAGACCTTCCCGTGGTGGAAAATCAACTGTTACAATGCGCTCACACTGGAGACTCCTTCCTTAAATGTCTCCTTACCAAAAACTTCATCATATCAACAATTCTTCTTTGTTAAATAACATTTTATTTATTCGCTCATTATTAGATTTAGATGTTGTGGAGCATCGCCACAAAAGTCCCTGTGATCGAGCTGCTGCTATAGAAATGATAATGTATTGGAATGAATGCATTAATATAAACCTGTGTTTTGCCTTGCTGACAAAAATTATTCAACTCCTTCTGACCAATCAGAATCAAGAATTCAACAGTGGGTTCTGTGGCTGGACAGCTCTCTCTAATACGTAAATAAAAATGATGGTATATACTGTATTTGATTAATGTGTTATCTAGTATTCGAGCAGATGGATTACGCTAATAAAAATTAATGTTTTTTTCCCACTTGAATGGCTCTCTAGCTGGAAAAACATTTGAGACCACCTGCACTAACAAACCTGATGATTTATCTCCACGATTCATTAACAATTAACTTTAGATAAATCGTTTGCAAGCTGCACTCTACAGCATGACAGTGATGAGAAGGCAGCAGAGACAGATCCAAAGTGAGACAACAATAGAGCATTTTAATCACCGCAGCGCTTTTTCCATGTCCGACACACGAGACGGCAGACTGCAGACTAGCCATGACGCCGCAGGAGATAATTACACGTTTATTGTGTGTGATTGTGACTTATACACAATAGTCACACGAGCTAGAGGACTCGCTCTCAAACACTGAAACTCATTCAGCACTAAGATCACACTGTAAGATGTAGTCATTAGGCGGCTCTTGAGTGATATATAAACTCATCTGACCCTTTGTGGTGTTGCTTAAACTTGTTTCACCCCTGTTTGCTGCCCCATTAAGAGAGGAAGGCAGGCCAATAACCTAGTTGCTTACTTATAAGACTTACTGTACTTTCTGCTTTTGTGGACAGTCTATTCCCGAGACTCATGTTTGCTTCAGTGTAGATTTGTCCCTAAGAGCTGCTGTGCTCATCCCAGGACTCTTATTCACAAAGCGCTCATACTGAACATCATTTCAACAAACTCAGTGCTGTTTGACTGTACAGTATAGAGTTGTGGAAGAGAAATGGTTCACATTCCCACTATCCGGTGTCACCCAGAAGAGGATGTGTTTCCTTCTGAGTCTCTTGTTCTTGTTCTTCTTCTTCATGTCATGTCAGGGAATTTTTTTTTCTCTTCGCTACTGTCACCTCTCACTTGCTCATTAATGATTTCAATCTTCATCCGGATTTCTGTAAAGCTGCTTTCTGACAGTGTCTATTGTTAAAAGATGTTGCTATACAAATAAAACTCAGTTGAATTGAATTATAAGACTCAGCACTGACACGTCAGCTGTCAGATGATAAAGCAGCCGTCTGACGCGTGAGATGATAGACAGTAGGCCAGCCATGACTTCCTCTCACGACTTCTCATCACACAAGGGTATAAAGAGAAGCGGATTTAAGTTTGTATCCAGAGCAATGTGGTTGAACAAACATCCTTGGTGAATACACACTACAGACAGTTTATATTACAATATAATATTCATATTTTGATCATTAGTTTAATCATCACTTTGTAGATAGTATCATTGACTGACTCCACTGGTGATTGTAATAAGATTCAGACTGGACGTTAAAATAGTTTGTTACCTGCTGTTCATGGTTCTCCTTTGAGTTCCTGCGTTTTTGTTTTTTTTTTTTTTTTTTTTTTTTTGTAAATGTTGAAAAAATGTCTTTCATAAGGACTGCTTGTATTGCTAGCAGAACTTGAGCAGAGCTACTGTACTGTATCTGTATTATGCACTCAATTTTTGTCACACCTCCTTATTAGCTAGCTTGCTAATTACTAACTAGATAACTAGCTAGCACAGTACTGTAATAACTTGATATTAGCTGTAGCTTGCAAATCTTTTAAATATGTTATTGTATTGCGCATGCCTAGACTCATAATTCGTTCGTTTTGCTGTTCCGATCAGGAAATCGTACACATCACGCTGAATTTCGTCACTCGACGCGACAACTGATCGGCTTTCGAGCGGCCATGATGCAGTGAACGATGTGTAAGACAATAAAAAGTTCAAATGCCTTTTCAGGGACTTGACACAGTTACAGGAATAATGCACGCATGTTTTCTCGTACTTTGTTCCCATGGCAACATGACAACACAGTTGTAGCTGTACAGAGAAGGGTGTGTCTGACAGGACATGGACTTTCCAAACATATGCAGGTTGAGGGTGCATATTTGTGTGTGTGTGTGTGTATGTGTGTGTGTGTGTTAGTGCGCTGCAATAGTAGGCCACATACTTTTGAAAATTAGTTATGCATGTGACTTTGCTGAAAGAGTTGTTTATGTCCAGGATATAATCACGAACGCAGTGTTGCCCATGTGAAACACGCAAAGAATTTATATGCAGCGTATAGAAGTCATTAAACAAATCAGTATTTTATTCCCAGCTGGAGGCCTGCTTTCTGTTTCCCGCACAAACATTCACCATAAAGGTTTTTCTCTGATTAAATGATTCAGGTTACTTCAAGGACAAAAGGGCAAACAGGAGTGAATAACGTTGTCTTTATTCTATATTCACACAGGAGTCTCACGTCATGACGAGCTGCAACGCTGTACAGTTTAACATTTTTTTCAGGGTTTGAATCTAACTTCAAGCAGGACAGTTAGGAAAGGAAAACACTAGACTGTGAAAGGCCTGGCTGGATGTGAAAGCCATGTGGGAACCATTGTGTAGGAATAGATTCCATTAGTCTAAGTCTAAGTCTTTCTGTATATTGTTCTCCTGCTACAGATATACAGTATACTGATGAGGGTCAGTGTACGTAAGAGATGGCATTTCGAGATCTGAATTGTTACTGAATTTAAAATTTCCCTGGATATAGTAAGATTATCCAATTAAAAATTTTTTTTAAAAAACTTGTATCTTATTTAAATTTCAATCTTGACGAAAGAAGGTTCAGTGTTTTTGGTGAGAGGTATCTTCTCTCTGTATTTTGCCTCCCTCTGCTGGTGGAACATGACAGTCTCACTCAGAGCTCAGCCACCTCATTATTATTATTATTATTATTATTATTATTATTATAGGTAGCACTGCCACCTCACAGCTCACTGCTATAAGACTGAATGATGATGATGATGATGATGATAGTGATAATGTGCTCCAGCACATGCAAAATGTGACATACACAAGAATAAACATATTAATGGGAACAGAAAAGGAAACATCCTTGTCACCCTTTCGTACAAACTCTGTTCAGCTGTTTCGGAGCTACACTCACAGGACAAGCAGGAGACGGGAAAAAGATGATGCTTGACGCATCACATGCATTTCATGTACATTCCTGGAGTTGTTTTTTTTTTTTTTAAAGAGAATGCCAGTATTATTTAAAGAGTTCCAAGATTATTCAAGAGTTCTGTGAAACTTCAGGAGAAAAATGAATGATAGTAACATGAAAGGTGCAAGGTGGTGCTTAGATTATCAGCTATTATACCACAGCTCTGTCAAATTCTCGATTCTGATTGGTCAGAAGGTGTTGATTAATTTTCTATAACCGCAGCTCTGACTGTAGTTCCAGCTGCCACACAAATAATGTTTATATTAATGCACTTGTTCGAATGCGTTATCATTTTGACCCTACAGGCTTACACGGTACGATAACACGGGTTTCATAACAGATTATGAAAACGTGTGTGATTGTCTGATCTCTTATTAAAAGAGAGGCTGGTGAGGGAATGACTTATAGCTGCTTTTATAACATAAGCGATAACAGGAACTAACTTGTTTCATGGATGTTCCACAACAATAAACATAACTCTTAATGGATAAGAAGCACAACGTTTGATAACTGAATTAATAAAAATTATAATCAAGGGCAAATTGCTGTGGTATAAAAGGCATAAAACTTCAGCGTGATCACCCTTCAGGTGGTAAGAATGACTCCGCTTCATGTCGACCCGCATCACACCACCACACCATTGATTATTTTCCTGTAATGGCACACCGCTAGCATGTCAGATTCTCTCCACTCACATCATTCTAACTGATTCATACATGTACCAAATGTATGTGTTAGATAGTGGTTTGAGATTAAGTCATTTTTTTTCTCTCTCTGCTCTATTATTTGCTCTCTCTCCGTCACTCTAGCCCTAAAGCGAAGTCAATGTTCAGGGTTATTATAGCTCTCTGTACACTGATGGACAGACAGCTGTGTGATTTGTCCAAAGTTTCAGTACTGAAGACAGCCAGCTTCAGTTTCATGTCCTCAGTAGCTGTATGTTGTCTCTCATTTCTGTTCGAATGACTCCTCACTGTGCCACGTCTTCACGTCCGTCATGTGTTGAGCATCGTCTCGTCCTGTCCTGAACCCGAGTCTTTAAACTCCGCCTCCACCATGGAGTCTGGGGGCGTGTCCAGTAAGAAGTCTGTCCTCTTTCCAAAAACTTTGTCTTGCAGCTCGATGATGTCGTGACGGATGTCTGCCATCATCAGCAGGAGGAAGTCGAAAGATCCCGGAGGTCCCTAAAGCGCAGATGGACAGGAAGTGTGTAGGACATAAAGGACATAATATTTACATAAATTACCACAGATAATGATGACCACTTCAATTAATTTATTCCTTTATTCTATTGCATTTTTATTCCATTCCATTCCATACATTTGTGCCACTAGGATTTGGATATGAATGTTGTAAATTTAAACTGTTATGCTTTATTTTGAAATTGTATATCAGATTTTGAAGTTAAATACACTATCTCTACCCTTTCATCCAATGTTAATGCCCTTTTTATCTGTAAGAAAAAAAAAATATAATAATAAGTGTAAATAAATAATAAATAATTAAATCAGGTATATGAAGTTTAACTCCAGTTGGTTCCTGATTTTTCAGACACTCAGCATTATTAATAGTACACATTAATATTAATGTTATTATTTGTAATGATGTATATTAATTTGTATGGGTTTTTTGGTATTAGGCTTTAAAACTAAATTCTGCTCGGTTAAAGGAAATGTACAAAATTCAAAGGTAAAAATTTTGCATTTCAATTTCAGCTAATCAAATTTAGATTAAACAAATTTCAATTTCAGTTAAACAAATTTAGACAATTTTTTTTTGTAAAACTCATTTATGGCCCATTTCAGCGACCCATGATATACACAGTACTGTGCAAAGGTCTTAGGCACATGTAAAGCAAAGATGCTTTCAGAAATTAAATGTTTCTACATAAAAAATCTACTACAAAGATCAGAAAACAGTAATAAACTAAAGAAAGTCAATATTTAGCGAGACAACCCTTCACTTTTTAAAAATGTGTCAGTAGTCTCAGGTACAATTTGTGCTTTTTTTTTTTTTTTTAAGGAAATTGGCTAACCAAACCATTTTTTAAGATTTTCTAACCATCTTGGAGAATCTTACACAGTTCTTCGGTCAGACTCGGTTTTGTTTTCGTTACGTAATATATTACTTTCTTTAATGACATACAAACATTTTCTGTAACATTTAATTTTTTGTTGGAAAAGTAATCTCCATTTTTTTTGACCATGGATCTGAAAACGTAACTTAAATTTCTGTGCTATATTTTATAAACATTTTTATTAATGTCTGTGTGTATTTGCTGAACTGATTTAATTACAAATGGTCCTTTACACCTGATCTGCTCATTAGTTTGGGAGAGAACTATTACAGTGAATCTGATCCACGTTTTTTTTATTCCTAGATTAAACATGTAAACTCACCGGTGGTCCTCTGGGTCCAGGAGAACCTTTTTCACCCTGTGCAGACAAAAACACGTCAGCACTCACTTATAAAGGATCTGCTAAACTGTGGAAACTGGCACAACGTATACAGGGTATCAAATAAACATCTGTTTTATTACAGGCATTAAGACATACATATATGCACATGCACAAGTGTATTCCCTCTCTCTCTCTCTCTCTCTCTCTCTCTCACACACACACACACACACACATATATACACACACCTTAAGCCCATCTCTTCCAGGTGCTCCCGGTGGTCCCTGAGGAAACACTTACATGTAAGATTTATTGAGATCCCAAAAAAAGTGGTACTAATGTGTGTGTGTGTGTGTGTGTGTGTGTGTGTGTGGTAGTAAGTGCTCACCACTGGTCCTCTGCGTCCCCTCTTAACATGCTCCAGGTCCGGCTGCGGACCCATAGGGCCCATGTCACCCCTCGGTCCCTGAGGGCCTGGATTACCAATGGATCCAGGTTCTCCTTTCTGTCCTGGAGGTCCTGATACTCAGAGAAATGAAAGCTTAAACTTGGAATGGAAAATGGAATAAACACCAGTGTTGAATATTATTGTATAAGCATAGTTGTGAGCAGATTTGGTGGGAGGTGTGTGTGTGTGTGTGTGTGTGTTTACCTGGCAGGCCTGGGGGTCCAGGCACCCCTGGAGGACCATACATGATGTGGGTATCATGATTTTTCCCTACTCTACCAGGAAGTGGCTTTTCACTGCTGTTAGCTAAATCAGGTGAGATCACCTAAACACACACACACACACACACACACACACATTTGGTAATTTAGTAAACCACAGTGCTGCTGAATTCTCAATTCTGATTCGTCGGAAAGGCAGAGGGTGTTGATTCATTTTCTGTAACAGCAGCTCTGACAATAATGCAGTGTTTCAGCTGTCTAGCAGAGTGTGTGTATGTGT
Source organism: Pangasius sanitwongsei (assembly GCA_037576675.1). Classification (NCBI taxonomy): domain Eukaryota; kingdom Metazoa; phylum Chordata; class Actinopteri; order Siluriformes; family Pangasiidae; genus Pangasius; species Pangasius sanitwongsei. The sequence goes on along the minus strand of CM075008.1, from coordinate 4,134,969 downwards.
GTTAGCTGTCCAGAGGAGTGTGTGTGATGTGTGTGTATTACCTGTCCAGTGGAGTGTGTGTGTCCCAGGCGGAGTTTGAGCTGCTGTAGGCTGGTCTTCATGTTCATGATGTCCAGACAGGTGAGAGAGCACGAACCAGCACTCATCTGAGTATCAGACTTCCCTGCAGAGTGTGAGAGAGAGACTGCACACACACACACACACACACACACACACACACACATCAAAAGGTCAAATAAAAAGTGCAAGGTGGAGTTTACATAATGCTTGCTTATCAGTAAGCCAAAAATAAATAAAAAAAATAAATCTATTGGCTGTTTTAGTTTTTCATTCCACTGTCCTAACAAAGGGCTGAAAACATGCACACACACGTTTGTGTGCAGGTATGCAGGAGCGCTGGTCTGCAGCCAGTGTGTATCCAGCACTGCAACGGCAGCGGAAACTGCCGGGTGTGTTTTCACACACATGCTCACACAGCGTCCCGTTAGACTCCTCACACTCGTCTACATCTAAGAGAGAGAGAGAGAGAGAGAGAGAGAGAGAGAGCACCAGAGTCAGACTCAGTTAGGAGGTGTCAGAACTTAAAGTCAAAACTTTACAAAAAATTTACATTAGAAGAAATCTTTTAATAATATAGATTTGATTTGATTTATAGATTTACTAAGCTATTTTATGAAAGAACCTCATTTTCAAGCTGGATACGAATGGATTTATTCGTAAATCATTCGTATCAGCATTTACACAAGTAATTTGTTATTCATGAAAATCCTGTAAATTTGGAAAAATCTTTCGTATCGTGCATACATTTACACATAAGAGGACTAAATAATATAAACCTCGACTTGATCGACTTCAGATCATATAAAATGCATTGATTACTGCACGTTTATATCTGGAATATACTGTCGAGTTTAAATTGCTTATTTTTATTACAGCATTTAGCAGTTCTACAAAGCACTTCTATCCAGAATGACTAATAGAAATACTTTGGAGTCTCTGTCATAAACACATCCTCAGGCTAGTTCACTAGGTCAGGGACTTTTTGTGAAAACCAGTGGCTTTATATTATTGCCATAACTAAAGAATATGAAAAACAAAGAAAGCAATAAATTGAGACAAAAAAAACTAATCATTCAGTTATGACAAATAAATGGATGACGGGCCAGTCTGTCTGTGCATAGCTGTAAACCATAAACAAATGCCTCAGCTGACGGAAGATTTAGCGCTCACTTTTTATTATTAATATTAAATATTATTACATTTTTTATTGGCATAGAAATGAGTCCAAATACCTTCCACTTCTGTTTTTCAGGCTTTACCCTGATCATTCATTTTCGTGCTCCCAGCTATCTGTGCGCTTTACCTTTTATGGAGTTTTGTGGGCGTCGCTACATGCAAATGAACTGTGTCAGGAATGCACTTTGCACTTTACAGGTGATCACCATCACATATGCATGAGAATACAAAGAAAATCAGCGCTTCCGAAACCTTTTCAATTTTATTTCACTTTGGCTTACGCAAAACAAATGTCTCCTCACAGAAAACTTCACCATATCAGTAATTACACATTTAATTTTTAACCTTCCTGTGTAGGTTGTTACTATAGAAACTAGAATGCATTACATAAAACTGTCATTTGCAGCTGCACTATTGTCAGAGCTGCTGTTATAGAAAATTAATCAACACCCTCTGACCAGATTTGCATATTTAAGAGTGCTATGTTATAGCGTAATAATTTAATAAGCTACTCTACAACAGAATGAGACAGAATTGAAACACACACCTAAGCAGTACGGGTGGAGGTGCTGCCGGTGTCTTGCCCGGTCGAAGCGGTAGCCACTGTAACACGTACACACCACCCGGCCGAAGTTATCCATACACTGCTGCTCACACGGAGAACCCGCGCACACGTCTACACCTAAACACACACAGCAGCACACACATACAGTACATACAGTATATCTGTTCATATCTATATACAGTATTTACACTCGCAAATATAATCTGCCCCTGTTGGTCCTGAAGAGCATTGCGACCTGATACAATACTGAAAGTATTTTATTTAAAAGGTCAAATGATCGAATAATACAATGAAACAAACTAATGACATTTAGTAAATCAGTTTTAATAACTGCAAAATGTGTGAATTTGAAAAGGTAAGGAGAATGAAAGAGCAGGATTTTACCTACTTTCTGGTACACACTGACCCATGACGAACCTGAAACCTTTACAGCACTTCCTCCTGAGAGAGAGAGAGAGAGAGAGAGAGAGAGAGAGGGAAGAAGGGATGAACATCTGCTCTCCGGCTCGTGTTCATGTTGGCCAGGTGCTCGGAGCCTGAGTCCAGAGATTTATTCAATACAATTCTGTTTCTGCACTATGACGCACAATATCCCCCTAATTAATGCGCTGTTCTCTGAAACAAATCGCTCCTCCTTAATTACACTGAATTATCTTACAGTATGTGCATGCGATATGATCAGTATGAGCATAATTCTCAGAGATAATAAATAACAACATTATTATTTACATTAGCAGAAGAGAACAAGCATCCTGGGCCCAGCCGTTTCAGAAATAAATATATCAGGAATCTACAAAACGAAAATGCACAAATAGGGAAGGAAAGAAAGAGAACTATTTTGTCTGGAAATCTTGTCTGATCCTTCAACAAACTCACATCCAAATGAACAGTCTCTGGAAATAGAATATTAACTCTAAAGATCTGAGTTATTTTGAAACCAGTGTGTTGAATGTTTAAGCTTAAAAATTCTCTCATTGCATGTGTTATTCAATTTTGGCTCACTGTCAATAAAGGGTGCCAATTCTTTTGGATTTGACTGTATTATGACACAGATGAATGATTACTACATTATTACAAACTTTGGGATTGGAATGGAGTGAGTTTCCTCTTACAGGGTTTCCCTGAAAATACCTTTATTTTTCTTCTCTCTCTCTCTCTCTCTCTCTCTCTCTCTCTCTCTCTTATTCTGTCTCTCTCTTTCTGTCTGTCTCTCTCTCTCTCTCTCACTGTCTAGCTCTCAATCTGTCTCACACTTTTTCTGTCTATCTCGCCCTTTCTCTCACACACATTCTGTCTTCGACTTGCATCAATTAATACTCCTAATAATTCCCATAGAAGGAAGAACAGTGCAAGCATGTGGATGTTTGTGTGTGTGTGTGTGTGTGTGTTTTGTGTGTGTTTTGCTGCACTCTGGACAAACAGCCCCTCTGTCTAATCCACACTCCGTCGCCTGCCAGAGGTCTTTACAGCAGGAGGACGAATGAACAACAGATGTGTGTCTCTTCTCTAAGCAGACAGGAACAGAGGCTCTAATGCGCTCTCTCTCTCTCTCTCTGTATGTGTGTGTGTGTCCCCACAATTACATTAGGACCCTTATTATTAGCTTGTGTTAAATGGACTATGTTCATTTGACTCCATTTTGTCTCTGTGTGTGTGACACACCTCACACACACTCCGTCCTGTTAACGAGATCTCCAGTGCTATCGATAAGCCTCACTAACAAGCTCAGCTCAAATGTTAAGTCTAGTTAACCTGCACTGACCCTTGTTTAGGCCCCACATGCATTCACACACACACACACACACACGGCATTCAGCATGTTACACAGTCCAGAAAGCCCATATCAGTTTACACACTTATCCGCTAACAAGGGGGGGATTTTCTGTGAATGCAGGTTTGATTTATTTGCTCATTAACAGCTGGAATGTGGACTAATATTCATAAAGATCTCTCGTCCCATTCTTTGTGTGTGTGTATGTGTGTGTGTGTGTGTGAACAAAAGTTATATTCTCCATGTAGGGTCATTCTGTCATAATGCATGACGTATTCCATATAAACAGACACTGAAAAGGAGCAGGACTCAGTCGCTGGGTTGCCAGATTGAGCAGAAAAACAGAAAACGTATTGTCTAGATTGGAAAAACAAAATGTTTGTGTGTACAATACGTCTGTGGAGCTGAATGGATCCTAAACATTAAATTTCCATATATTTCTATAAGCAGTTGTCACTTTTTACTTACAGCCTAACTGATGTGTATTTAGATAATTCAATTGTTTTGCCTGTGCTAGTAGCAACAAGTTCAAACTCGACACCTACAGACAAACATTGTTGAGCAACACCTTTAATCTTCATCTACTGAGCTGTTTCGTGTGAACGTTTCTCTGTTTTATGACCATGCCACCATATTTATGACCAAAAGATTCTGGACTTTCTGACTCATATCAATACGCGTGCTGTGTCGAGGGATGAGAAAATAGCTGTCGAAAAAATAAAGATAATCAATTTTACTCCATTCTAGACCATAAAGATGATTTTTAGCATCAATCACATGAGAAAATTGGATAGCAACAGAACACTCAGTTAAGTTGGCTGGATAGTTGTATGTATGATAACATTTGCTAGGTGGCTATAGCTACACACGCTAAGCTGATGTGTAGAATTTTTATGGTTATTGTTGTTGTTTGTTGCTTTACCACTGACCATATTTACATATCTACCTCAGCTACACAAGTAATGTCACCACAAACTTTTGTTTTTAATTTATAAAGTGATACTGATGTTTACTTATCTGACTGGAGAGAGCAAAGTTGTGCCATTCAAGTGCCACAGCTTCGTACGTAACCTACGTTATACCTATATTTCCGCAAATTCTTTTTCCTCAGTTCAAACCCAATGATCAACATTTTTGTGGATATGTGGATAATGTGTGTGTGAATATGGAACTTTCCATCATTGTTTTCCTGACAATGGTCCTAAATTAGGGTCAAAATATGAGAAAAAGGTCATGTGACTGAAACAGGTGAATACTGCATGATTGCACTATGCCTCAACTGTAACTTACTTTGAATAAATGCCTCTGAAAAGTTACTAAATGTTAATGTAAATTTGACTGGGTTGCCAGATTATAGGAGAAAAAAGCCTAAAGCAAATATGTATGATCAGTTTTGGAGTTTCTCAAACTTAAAGAGCAACTCCAGTGGATTTTTTTTTTTCCTGTTTTAATGACCTGGTGTTTAAACATCATCATCACCGACTGCCATGATGTAATCACTGGTGAGGTTGGGGGGGGGGTCACCTACAGAAATACACTCATTGTAATGGATTCACCTGTAGAACTTATAAAGCGGTGTATTTGGGTCATTTTCACTGCTTAAATACTCAAATAGTTGACAGACAAAATGAGCAAGACTGTTATTTCCCAGAATTTCATCATGATATTTTAAATCCTTCGTGTTTTCTGTACCCTCGACAAAACGGCTGTTCAGCCTGTGTTGTCTCTTTCACATATTTGGCTCTGCGTGTGTTTAAATACCAGGAGATGGAGTGCTGATGGAATACTAATGGAATTAAACACTTGTTGATTCAGTCTAAGCAACATGGCTTTAATAAACCACCTTGAGTCGCAGGCAGAGTGAATTAAAAAGCTTGAACTGCGCAATAGGCGAAATAAACTTAACAGCTCCATTTCGGCATGGATTCGGATTCATTTTTGTTGTTTGGTGTTGGACTCTGGGTGATGTTATATGTGTTTGAAGGAATTTTACTCCAAACTAAAAGCCAAATCACCACAATCAGGAAACAAACGGAACTAACTAACTGAAAATTAAAACATTCAAACACTGGACAGGAAAAAAAACTGTAGCTTTAGTGAAGCCTGATCAAACCAGTGCTGTGTTATTGTTCAGAGTTTCTGAAGCTCCCTTGGTGAAAGAGGTCGACCCTTGTGGTTGTTATGGCGATAGAGACGGAAACTGAGAAAAGATCTAGAGAGACGTTTCTTTCAATCATCACAGCCAAAGGTCAATGACCTACAAACACACAAGGACAAGAGGGTGAATGTGTGAGAGAGACACAGGGAAGGACAAAGATAGCGTACTCATCCTGCTTCTGTGGCTAAGCACTCACATGTGTGTGTGTGTGTGTGTGTGTGTGTGTGTATGTGTGTATGAAGCCCTTTTCTATGTTTATTTATTCTGCCAGCTCACTTCCAGGGGTCAACCCCATGGGAGCCATGAGAAAGAGGATCCATGGCCCAGAGAGAAAGTTTTTTACTACACAACCCCCTCCACTTTCACTGTCTCCATCCATCCATCCATCCATACATCCATGTATCTGTCAATGCATCTATCTATCTATCTATCTATCTATCTATTTTTTCTTTATATTTTTCTTGCTTGTTCATTATCAAACTCAATTTTGTCTTTCTAACACTTGCTAAATTAGCTAGCTGACTAGCCTAGCACACAGATTCTGTAGCTCATTAGTAGACTTTCCCTGAATCAGTTTTTCATTTGTTTTTTTTTTTTTACTTTGTTTTGAATGGGAAAAACTAGAAGAATTTGGCACTGTGTAAACAAATTTGACCCTAATATGAACAATCAGAACCATTTAAGACGAGTTTACTCATAACACTTTTGAGTTTATTGTTACTTTGGGAAAAGAAAATCTTGCCCGTAGCATGATTTAGCACCTTATTCTGTAGTGTAGCTTTGCTAAACAAGCACTCAGTTGAATTCAAGTTCCAGGAAGAATGATTTTAAAGGTTTTAGATGTAATAAATTGTGCTTTTAATGTTGCAGGTTAATTCAACGTTTCATTTTACAGCTTCACTTTTATGGTGTGGTTTGTAAAAGGTTGCACAAACATCTGTAGGCAATCAGCCGTCCTTACAGTGTAAGAGTTATATTTTGCAATAACAGCCGGAGCTGGGTATTTCCACTCAGACACTGCATTTTGTAATAATCAGTAACCCTTTATACATCATAACTAAAACAAGATCACTTAGGCATGCTGACAGAAGTCACAGAAAGAGCTGAACTTGGCTATTTGGAGTTTTATAACAGTGTCTGGATGTGACAGAATTTTCTAGAACAGGGGCCGTGGTGGCTCAATGGCTATCGTCAATGGGTTACAATTCAGTTCGGTTTTATTTGTGTAGAGCTTTTAGCAATTGTCACAAAGCAGCTTTATAAGAAATCTGGATCCCGATAGAACAAGCCAGAGGTGATGTGAAGAAGAAATCTTCAGAGGAACCAGTCTCAAAAGGGAACTCATCCTCTTCTGAGTGACAGCAGATAGTGGAACTATAAATTATTACTCTTTTACGACTGTATACTACGAAGTCAGACAGTACTAAGTGTGCTGAAAGGATGTTCATTATGAACATCATGGTCTTTATGATTACATCAGAAGTTCTTGGGTAGAAGTCTAGGTTTTCCAGGTGAGATTACTTACTGAAGCAAGGCTGAGACTGCTTTTCTGAAGTACAGCTCTATCATGTAGAACCATCCACAACACCAGAAAGTGCGTGACAAGTTAAGAAGCTCCTGTAGGTTTAAATCCCAGGACTGTCACAGAGCCACTGTTGGCCCACGTCCACTACCTCTCAGCTGTTCTGCTCTGTGTTTGGCTTGGTAATTGAAACTCACTTTGGACACAAATGTCTGTGAAACAAATAAATGTAAATGCAAACTGGGGCTAGAATTTTTGTGTGTGTGTTATGCCAGTTTTGGCGCTCTTTTAAGATTATAACTTCTCACATTCTTTGAAAGGACTGCAGTAAAATTTTGCTTGAATTCTATAGCGGACTGTGTGATGTTCTCCATGTCAAATTACATAATGAAGAGTCTTTATTAGTAGACCTTCGTTCATAGTCATAAGTAGCTATGAGGACACCGAGGACAGGACCTTGGTCATTTCAAAAGCAGAGCATCCAGAGCATCTGTCAAATACACAAATAGTGAAGTCCTGATGACGTAGCGCCACAATGGAGCCTACTGTGCAGAAAAACTGTAACACCAAAATAATCAATTCATTAAAATTAAACCGTCTAACTTGAGCCACAGCAGTTTATTTAAGAATGGAAGTATAAAATAAGAGAATAATTAGAAATTAGCAATTAGTCCACATTTGACGTTGCGGTATATTAAATAGTGAAGTGGGTCACATTTTTGCAGCATGGACTTCATTAAAATTTGATCCTGGTTACGGCCCTGACTGTGATTAAAGAAAAGTACTACTTTGTTCTTGTGTCATCAATAAGGTAATAACGATATTTTCATGTTCATTAGCATGCTTTGTTTATGTTTTGCCACTGCCATGTGAAAAAATGGGAAAATCAGAAAAAGATTTCCTGAATGTCCATAAAATGACCAATTTCAGTAGGCAACAGTGTTGTTGTGCAGTTTTGCCTAGGTAATACTTAAATACCTAAAAAACAAGATTAGGAAAAACAAAACGCAAATTAATCGTGTGTAAGATAATGAGAACAAATCAGAATCAGCTCCAATCCTGACAGACAGCTGCAAGCTGAGGCTGCGACCCTGCCATCCTGCTGTCACTGGAATGTGACCCCCATCAAAACACACACACGATGGATAGAGAGGGAGATGGATGGATGAAGGGATTGGGAGATTAGGATCAAAGAAAGAGCAGCACACCGAAGAGAGATGAGAGCGTGCACTTTGTTCTGAGTGGAATTAACGAGAGTTTTCCTCATGGACAAGGAAAGAGAAAGTTGAAACTGACGACTGATCAACTGGATGTTTGAGTTCCTTAACAACAGATCAGTGACACACACACAAACATCACACACACTTCTATCTTTATATGTACTGAAGATGAATTTACAGATTTCTGATGGTCTGTTTTCCATTAAACAGATTAACCGACTACTGATAAGACATGAAATGTAGTTGAAATCTGTTGAGGGACACGCACTGTAAAAACACATTTTGAACTCCTTACTTTTAATATATGTTATGTCGAATCCCTCAAATGTTCCTCTTAGGTAAGGAATTAGGAAAATAGAAAAATCTTGTAGGTGCTTTGTAGGAAAAGTTAATTCTCCCTTTCACAAAAATAACTATTAATATAATAACTAATAACTAAAGTGAACAATAATTACTATATTCTGAAGGATTTAAATAGGCATAATATGTTAAAAATGAACAATATGGAAAACAAGAAAAGAAGACTTAATAAAAACATCATTCTAACAAAATAAATCCTCCATGTGCTGTGAAAACAAAGAATATGGGAGTAATAATGTACTTGTATCTGATGTTACTCACTGTACTCACTACCACTACGTACAGTGCATTGCATAAGTATTCACCCCACTTGAACTGCTTAATAAAACTTCCATCATTTCAGCTTTGGTGTAATGTAGTACAAAAATCTAAACCACTGGAAGAGGAAGAATGATGTTTGCTCAATTGGTAAAGGCAACACATATTATAATGCTAGAAAAAAATTGATGCAAAAAAACCCCAACAATACACGGACCCAGTGGAATTAATATAGTGCGTTTTAGCATTCAGGACTGAGCCGAAGTTAAATGCTCAGAGACAAGTGGCTTTGGCTTGTCGTGGATCTGGACACCGGGGCAGATTCATCCTACGGAACAAGCCTAAATATTATGATACACCTACAGCCAAATGACTTTTGGTATCTGTTGAAGATTGCAACTCAATAAGCATGTGCACACACACACACACACACACTCACACACTCATACGGTCTTTATTGCAACACCACACCAGATTCAGCCCTAACTAACTCAGTGATCGATCTAGCAGTGACAGTGGGACAGGCTTGGTGGGAAGAAACTTAAGCAGAAAAGGGGTGGCCGTAAGAGAATTATTTAGAGTGACAGCTCTAGCAAAAAAGTGACACAGATCTGTTACTGTGTACTATGTACATGTATAAAATTTAAAAAGAAAATAGATTTTGGCAATAATTTCATCAACTGTTCAGCACTTCAGTAATTTGATGATGAGAAAAGTCTGGGGCTACATGAGTCAGGAGCACTGCTACAAATTCTTACAAATTGCAGTATACATCAACTTCAAGTCACGTTGAACTCTGGAAATCTGATTTTATGATTATGATTTGAGTCCTCAGGGAATTGTTCCTGTAGACGTTTTTCTGTGTTCTTCAGGACAGTGAAATTTGCACGTTGCTGTTTAATACCATGACACGCTGCGTTTTTGTCTTATTAACTTCAAGACAAAGACTTTTGTCTTTGTCTTGCGTGTGTGTAAATGATAACAGGAGGGTGTTTGTTTTGTGGATGCTCCAAAACAATAAATGTAACAATAAATGGACAAAAAGTGCAATGTGTCATACTTTAATAAATAAAAAAAATTAGATACGCTTTTATTTGTAAAATAATCAACTGCAAGGCTTCATGTCACATCACACAAAGCAGTCACGGACTATTTTCTTACACCGGCACACCCCCCTAAGTGTTTTATTCCTTATCAGTTTTCAGCCAATCCGTTTCTGATGTGAGGATTTGTTCTTTATGGCAACAATTTAACAGGGATGTGAGTGGACATGCATGTTTTGGAGCATTTTGAATTTACATATTCATAAAATCTAAATTTTTTTGATAATGTCTTGATACTTCTGTGCCATTCCTCTTCTCTAATGACAATTGTGTTGCGCTATCATGTCAAGACATATATTATTTGATATACTTTCGATATATTAATTTTTTCCTGGCATTTGTCACATTTTACAGTGTAAATGAAATCCATACAACACCATCATTAATGAGGAAATGTAAAAGAGCAGCAGTTTAACAAATAATAGTCCTTAACAGCAATGGATAAACAGTCTGGAACTCCTAAATAAAGCAAAACACACTTTTGAGGCTTCACTTCGAGATTTCATGCTCTTTCAGTGAGTTTTTACTCCCACAATGCTAATTAGCAGCCTGGTGTCAGATTATACTGTCAATATATAAAATAAAATGAAGTAAAAATAAAGTGATGTGAGTGGCAGTAATTATGGAGGGAGAATCAGACACATAGTTGCTGAAAATCTCCCATTTCACTCAACACCTTTTCATCTCACCTCGATACGTCTCTCCATATCACTTACGAAGCCCTGATCACCCTGCGACATAAGACACCCCGTAAACCCACATAAAAGTCAGAGGGTGCGACGATTAGCAGCTTCTCTCTGCTACCCATTTCCTGTGTGGAGCCCTTTACAGCAGCGGCTCCTGGTTTTACACAACCTCCCCCTGCCAGGGGCAACTTCACTTCATCTGGATCAAACATCACGCATTACTCAGGGGGAGTTTTCCACAGGAAACACACCGTCATATATGCCTGATGCATGACGAGACAGAGAGAGAGAGAGAGAGAATGAGAGACAGAGGCAGAGAGAGTCTTAGTAATACCCCCTTTGGCAGATATCACTGCTTGCAAACACTGTTTATACTCTATTTTTGCAGAATGTTTCCAGTTCTGAGATATTCTTGGGTGATCTTGCATGCACAGCATGTTTAAGATTTACACACACATTTTCAACGACGGTTAAGTCAGGGGTCTGTAAGGCCCATTCCAAAAGCTTCAGCTCGCATTTCCTGAAGTAGTCCATGGTAGACGTTGAGGTATGTTTTGGATCATTGACCTGTGGTCAAATCTCATCCCCTATTCCACTTCAGTTTCTTGAACTGACTGTGACACATTTGCTTCCACAGTTTACTGATATTTACTGAATCCATTCTTCCATCTAGCTGTGCCACTGGCTGCCACACAACCCCAAAGCATAACACATCCACCCACACGCTTAACAGTTCATCAAATGCTGCTCCTTTTTTCATCAAACAAACTTTTGGTAATTGTGGCCAACTAGTTCAATTTTTTATTTCATCAGTTCAAAATGCTTGTTTCTAAAATGCCTCTGGCTTTCCTAGACGTTGTCTTGCATACTTCAGACATTGACATTTGTGATGAAGTAAGGTTTCCTTCTGATGACTCTTCCATGCAGATCATATTTGTCCAAGTAGCTCTGCACAGTAGATTGGTGCACCACTACTCTTGTTTCAGCTAAACCTTCCTGCAGGTCTTTAGTGTTATTTTTTGGGGGGATTTGCTTCACCTTTCTGCCCAGTATACCAGCAGTTCTATGTGAGAATTTTCTTGGTCTTTCAACAGTTGCCTTGACTTCCACAGTTCCCCTAAACAGCCATTTCTTAATGACATTTCAGACAGTGGAAATTGCGAGTTGGAACCACTTTGATATCTTTTTATAGCTTTCCCCTCCACTGTAGGCATTAATTGGCTTTATTTTCAGATTCAGAGAGGAAGCCCATGGTTGTTAGCACAAAAGTTTGGCCAGAGTGTCCAAACTTTTGCAAGCAGAGTGTGTGTGTGTGTGTGTGTGTGTGTGTGTGTGTGTGTGTGTGTGTGTGTGTGTGTGTGTTGGGTTCTTCCTTTTTCCCTGTTTAGAATCATATGGCACCAAATAGTATGATCACAGAGTGCAATCTGAAACCTGTCAAGCCATAAATCCCCAATGCATCGACACCAACTCTCCCTTTCCCCCGCCCACACACACACACACACACATTCTCACATATACACACAATTTAAACAGAAAAGTCTGGGTTTCATCTCCTCACTTCATTAATGATTCACAAACAGACGATTCACAGTCTTAAAATCGCAGGCTAAAACGTAGATCGTTGCGACCCTAAGCATCCACCAAATGTTTTCTGAGAATAAAATTGGCTACGACACTTCAGTCCTTTTTCACTCACACTCTCTCACACAGCACAAACAACTGAAATACTGTCTGAATAAATAAACAAAAATGCTTTCTCTCTGTTCTACTTGAGTTAAACATCATTCATGTCCAAATTTTCCATTTGTATACACATCCATCATCTTGAGAAAATGCTTCTTGGATAAGAATTAAACTGTAAGACAGGAGTGTATGGCGCACAGACAGGTGCTTTCTGAGGCCATGCTGTGATAAACGATGCAGTAAAATACCTGGCCCAGGACTCAAGACATAAAAGCATTACTCATACAAAGATAACACAACAATAAATGTCAGAGTGATGAAAGAATTACAGGTAATATACAACAGGATAATAAATTAAAAGAGAACATGCCATTAGGACTGTGCTTTAGCTGGATAGTAGTGCATTTACAAAGCTTAATATTTAGCTATAACAGCTCGTCAGTTTGTGTTGCCAGGAGCTATACAGATGCTAATGCATTAATCACATTTCTAAGTCAGTTCTTCCGAAATATTATCATACAAGCATGATTTAAGCTACAAAAAAAAAATAAACAAATAAAAAGAAGATACAATTTAAGCTACAAAAGAAGAAACATGGTTTAAAAATTCATTTTAATTCGTTTGGAACGCACAAACTATAGATAGTGCAGTTATTGTCTGTCAATAGACAACCTTAACAAACCATAGCAACAGCTGTATAATATTAACATTAGCTAATGTGTGTGAGGAATAGAAAGAGTTTGGTATTGTCAAATCACATAGTTATGAATGAGCAAAATGCATACAAAGCATCTATTTTTAAGTGTTGTCATGTGTGAGATAACTCCCAATATTGTAAATAAAATTATTTTATTAAATTGAAGTGCATAGTTGAATTTTATCACTTCTATTTTGCCATGTATGTATTGATATTGATAGTTATTGACCTGTGGAGGTGTGTGTTGGTGATACACTGCATGGTAAAGACACTCGAAGCGTCAAATTCTCCCTTACTGCCATATTTGAATTTTCTTTCTCTGATATCTCACACACACACAGGCCCTGACTATTAGGTAGAAACACACCAAATTCCATATTCAGGCAAATGTGCAAAAAAGGCAAAATATGATTTTGTGTTTTCAGAACGAAAACTATTAATAAATCAGCCGGGTCACCAAGTGAAGAAACGTCTGTTTGCACAGCGTAAATTAAACAGATCATCAGTCCTTTCTGCTGTATATATTTAACCACAGAAAGATAGCTGGCCCAAATAGATTCATCATCTCTGTTTTCATTCAGAGATCTGGGTGCTTTATTTGTTCCTTCTGTGAGGTTTCTGGAAGATATTGTTGGGTACAAGCACTGCCAGAGTTTAAACATCACTCTGTCAAGCTGCTGAGTTCCACGCAACTCTAATTGAAACAAGATTCAAGAGTCTCTAGTCAAACCATAGCAGTCCACTGCTTATGAGAGAGTAAAAGTGAAAGAAGTGGAAAACAACCACAAGTAGAACTAAAAGTGGTGATTTGCAGGGTCCAAGCACAGTTCCCTAGTAGAGCCCTCAGTGGCCAGTTCTTGCAAATTTGCATAAAACACTAAAGAGACGGCAGATGAACATACTGTTCAAGTTGCGTGACAGTGGAACAATGCTTAACCTGTCAAATGCATGCTGAAAGCCGATTGCCTGATGGCAGCCATGTATTTAAAGCAATCAAATTAGCATTAGAATAGTATGTACGGATTAGGAGAAATACGCAATACACCCAATTTCAGCTTAATCAGACTTACGGTTTCAAAGAAACAGTTATTGCAATATAATCTCTCTCCCTATGGATGACTGCATCAAAGACTTTGCACATGTTCTCAGACACTTGTCCTGAAATGGCTTTCAAATTTCGTGTGAAACCAAGCAACCAGTCATGAGAAGAAGAAGAAGAAGAAGAACCATAACAAAAACAAGAGGTTTCCAATCATCAGTGCTTGGACCCCTAACAATGCCCCCCCACCACACAAGCTCTGAATCCATAGAAGACAATTGGATTGAATGATATACAAACCGTGTTGGAGTTAACCCTGACAGTAAACAGATGCTTCTCTCAGCCTTACTCCTACAACTCTGCTCAATATTCACTAATGTATCACTTGGACTGGAGCAGAGATGAAGGTTTGATGGCATGAGAGAAATAAATGAGGTCGTGGCTTCGAGGCGCCTGTTTTTGCTCTTGACTCTGAAATGGGATTTGTCACAGATGGCATCTGGAGCTTGAAATATCAACAGTCTGTTTAAGTCGACTTCAGTGCAGTCATATATACTTAAGAGCAGGATATAATATCATCTTGGCTGTAAACTTGGGCAACAGGAATCATTTTTTGGTAACACTAATCACACAAGACTAGTATTTATAGTGCTACATGACAGCAACATAAGCTACATAAGCTTTAATAACAAGTGACATAAAACTACATAGTATTTTATAAAGGCTAAGATGAATCAGCCCAGACAACCTAATTACACAACCTTAACAAAAATAGATAATGTTCTAAAATGCTGACACAGGATTAACTTCTTATATCGAAAACTTACAATTACAACTAACAATAAAAGTTGTGACGCCTTACAGAATTTGACTGAATCTCAATGTTTATTCTCACATTTCTAATTTAACTAAAAATATTTCAAGCATTGACATGTCTGTATTTCAAATCAAGTAGCTTGTGATCAGTTAAATAATTTTATGGACAGACTTTATGGCCCGCTACTATATGCTATATCATTTTCTTAACTCCTACATACAGTATTAGTGATTAGATTAGTGAAGTGAAGTGTGGCTCTGCATTTAACCAATCGGAATTTGTGCTCTGCATTTAACCCATCCAAGTGCACACACACAGCAATGAACACACACCCAGAGCAGTGGGCAGCCTTTTTTTGCTGCGGCACCCGGGGAGCAGTTGGGGGTTCAGTGCCTTGCTCAAGGGTCTCACCTCCGTCGTGGTATTGAGGGTGGAGGAGAGCGCTGGTCATTCACTCCCCCCACCTACAATCCCTGCCGGGCCTGAGAGACGAACCCACGACCTTCAGGTTCACCTTCGGGTTATAAGTCTGAGACTCTAACCATTAGGCCGCGACTGCCTATATACACAGAAATAAGTTTTTATATATTTTTATTAGCCCAATTTACTATCATTGACCACTTCTTGCAAAGTTGCATAGAACGCTAAAGAGGCCACAAGTTTCATGATAGTAGCTCAATGCTAAACCTGTCAAATGCATGCTGAAATCTGACTAGCTAAATGGAAGAAGAGGCCATGTACCAAATTTCAGCTTGAGAACCACTTCTTTGAAGTTAACTCCTCTCCCAACGGACAGCCAAAACTTTAGAGATGTCCTCAAAATGTTGTCCTAAAATGGCTTTCAGGTTTCATGCAAATCCATGCAAACAATAATTGAGATGATGAAGAAGAAGAACAAGGAGAAGAACAAGAAAACTCCTAGCCAATACAACAGGTTTCCAATCAAGTACCCCTAAAAATGCCCCCACAATCATATCTCTATTTTAAACCAAGTTGCTTGTAACCAGTTGCTTGTAATCGATAACAATGTCTTACACTTATTTAAAAAATGACTAATCATTTCATTTGAAGTGAATATATAAACATTTTGGCAAGTATAATGGAACAGAGTTACGCCTTGTAGCTATAGTGCAATAGTAACGCTGCATTCATCTTACCAAGGAATAGGATGCTGGAGCTCAGAATTATGTCATTTTGTTAGCAACAAGCTAGCAAGCTAACTGTGGTGAGTGACATATATTTTCCTCCTCGAAACAATGAACTTTATAGTCACAACTTTATAGTGTTATAGATTTAACAAGAGAATATATCTGTATGTTGACGGATCTAAAGCAAATACTTGTATATACAGTATAACTCATTTAAATGTAAGAAGTTCTACTTTGGTTACTGTTGATGCCGTAAGCAGCAACGTTGATTTGATGTCACTTGCTGAACTCGGGGTTGAGGAGACCGTCTCAGGGTTTCTAAGCAGGATTTCTAGGAGTTGAGTTTTTCCTAGTCGGACCAAATGATTTTTCACCTAACCACTGCTTGAAAACCTTTAACCTCTTTAACTCCCAGGACCCATATATACGTCCAGATTTCTATTTTTCACTCTGGTGTCATATTAAGTTCACTGTAGATACTGAAAAATAAGGTGGAATGTGAAGGGCTTTAGATGTTTGTGGGGAATACAATCTATTTAAAATGGTATAGGCTACTAAGTAGCATGACTCATTTATATCCAAATCTTCAAGACTCGTTCACACGCTTTTATTAAAGACAGTTCCCACTATAAAGTGATCTCGATATTTATCATACAATAATAAGTCTGATGTCACTTGTTCCTAATACATTAACAACACTGTTTAAGTACATTTAGTAATATCTAGTGGTATGCAAATGACACCCAACATCTGCAATACATCTTTATATACTATAACATCATAATTATCCTTTAATACTTTTAAAAAACTGTGTGTCAGGTAACATAGATTAAGATCAGGTCTTACCTGAGGCATGTGCCGCTCTCTCCTCCTGCTCTGATACACGAGTACTCCACTGTCACAATCTTATTATCAGGACACTCTTCTCTGTAATACGCACACATCATCACAACACATAGTGTTATACACTGTATTCAATACAAGCAATATGTTATTTCCCTATAACAGCATGTCTTGAAGTGTTTTACTACTCTCATTCCACAGCCAAATCATTATAATTTATAATAATAATAATACATTTCTCATTTATTAAAGAACGTCATACTCTTTATCCATTTATATTTACGTTACACTCCATATAACCACAAACTTACATTATAATAGCTATACACTGTAACTCCCTCACTGGCCTCTCTTTTTCTCTCACTTGAAGGTAATAAGACAAAAAATGTTACAGCTTTACCTCTGAACTCCTTCCATATATGTTAAATACATTTCTCCTTAAAGAAAACTTCATCATTTCAACAATTACATATGTGTTTTTTTTAAATCTGGTTATATGGAGTGTCCATCGTAAACGTCCCTGTGTAAGTTGTTACTGTAGAAATAACATTTTAGAACGAGCACGTTAATAGAAACCTGTCAGAGCTGCTGTTGTGGAAAATGTATCAACACTTTCTGACCAATCAAAATCAAGAGTGTTGTGCCGGTGCCTGTCTAGCTCAGTCAGTAGAGCATGAGACTCTTAATCTCAGGGTCCTGGCTTTGAGCCCCATGTCGCGTGCCAAACCCAGCCACTGGGGTTGCATAAGCTAGTGCACTCTCAGTGCCAGTCCCAAGCCAGGAAGGGCATCCGGTGTAAAACCTGTGCCAAATCAAATATGCAGATCATAAACCGGATTTCCATAAAGGAGACAGAGGAACCACTGTGGCGACCCCTAACGGGAGCAGCCGAAAGAAGTACAACATAATCAAGAGTGTTGCGTTACAATGGAACTTGACTAGCTTTCTATTTTAGTTACCAAGAGAGACAGAGAGAAAGTGGGAGGAAGAGAGAGAGAGAGGTCAGACAAGTTCCACACACTAATCTTGGACTGCTTTGCTTTGGGGCTGCAGAGATTATGGGCTGTTGAGAGACTGAAATGGTTCGAGCTGCCAGGACGAAACTTCAAAGCTAATACCAGCAATGCAGGGGAGGATTCACGAGGTTAAAGAGCACAGCAAAATGATCTGCTATGTTGTGAAAGTTTTCAGTTGCATTTTTAGAAAAAGAAGCCTGTTATTCATACCACATTCATTTGTTGGATCGTGCCGTGCTGTGATTCATCCAAATACTCACAAAGTCTCATCTGTTGCATCTGAGATTGTTCAGGATGGTCATGACACACAATAAAACATTTAATGATAAATCAGAGGAGTTATATCAATACCTCAATATATCAGCAATATATCAGCATTGCAAAGACAAATATTGTAATTATGATGAATGAGCAGTATGTTATATAGGCCTATTTCACAACACTATGTAGCAGTCAAAGAATGCATCACATCACCCTGCGGTTGATTTTTTTTCCAATGACATCACAGGCTGAAGTATATTATTCCGCTTAAACCACAGCAATTCTCAAAAGATAATATTGTTTTTATTAATTAATTGGAGACTCCTTCCATAAATGCTAAATAAACATCTCCTTACAGTAAACTTCACCATATCAGCTACATGCATTTTTGATCCATTTATGTGGCGCATGTTACCCTGTGTTAGTTGTTACTATAGAAACGATAACGTATTAGAACGAGTGCGTTAATATTAACATTTGCAGCTTCACTACTGTCAGAGCTGCAGTTATAGAAAATTAATCAACACAACCAAACAGAATGGAAGATTCGACAGCGCTGTGGTATACATTACTTCAGCTCAGTCTGTACATTTTTAAAGCATCATCATTAAAAACAACGTTGAGGAGATTGCTATACACTAAATTGCACTTTGAAAGGTACAAACACTCATCACCTAAGCATGGCACCTTCTATATATATATATATATATATATATATATTTATTTATTTTTTTACATGTTTAATAAAAGGACCTAAAACATGTAGTGTGCTTTAAAACTCATTTATGGCACATAATTCAATGGCACATAAAATGTTTTTGCCACATGAAACAATATATGCATCTATAATCTTGAGTATAATTACTTTCACTCTAAGTAATATTCTGTGTTCCATATATTGCATATATTAATATGCAAATGAGATTAATTTAAACACACACACAACTTCCAGGTTCCTTATAATCTTCAAAGGTTCATAATAAACAGTGCATAGGTCTAAGCTTTCTAATGTCAGTGATTGGTCATCCAAAACCTCAAGCTTTTCCCATGCCACTGCACACGATTAAGCACTGATGAGGATTAGAGCAAAGACAAAGGGAAAAGAGAAAAAGGTGCTTAGAACTGATTTAAATGTCTTATACACACATTAATCCTATTCTGAGGATTTAGGAACCTTAGTAATGGGTTCTTAGCTTCCTAAACGTTTTCTATGTGAGATCTGAAAGGGAAACACTTAAAAAAGTTTTCTTCAAGGGTTCTTTCAGGGTTTATTGGATAATTAAGGGTTTTTAGCTACCTTCCAAAAGGGAACCTACAAAGAACCTATAAGGGTTCCACCAAAGGGACAACCAAAGAAGATTTATGATAGATTTCATTTTCCTATCTACAAATATTTCAAGGCTCCAGGGTCCCCGGGTCGATTCTGGGCACAAGTTATTGTATGGTGTATGGTGTTTTGCATGTTCTCCATGTGTCTCGGTGGGTTTCCTCCAGGTTCTCCATTTTTCATTCCACTTCCAAAACCATGCCAGTTGGTGGAATGGCTCCAATAAATTGGCCCTAGTTATGAATGTGTGTGTGTGTGTGTGTGTGTGTGTGTGTGTGTGTCTGTGAACGGTGCCCTGAACTGAACTGGCAGCCAATCCAGAGTGTATTGCCATCTCACACCCAGTGTTCCTGGGATAGGCTCCGGATTCTCCACAACCAATATTTCATGATGTACCAAGCATTAAGCTGTGTTCTACTGTATATGGAAATATGGAAATATTCAAAATGATATGGGATAGCTTTGTGCAACAGAGTGCACTCTTACAAATAAAATGACAGAAAATATTCTTTAGTGATGCTATGGAAGAACCATTTTTGATTTCATAAACACATTGTGACTGATGGCTCATTAACCAGTTTTTGTTGGTGCAACTAAAAAAAAAAATAAAAAAAAAAATCCACCCTTGAAGGTGATTATCCATTTTATTATGGTAACAACCAAAACTGTCTCAAGATTCATGGACCAAAGCATCTTTAGGGAACCAAAACAGTCCTTCTATTACATACATCTCTCTAAAGAAGAGTGAGATTCCTGCTCTGTATATCGTTCATTAGTCCAAGGCTTTTGACCATCCCTAAATATTTTCAGTGTGTATCATCCTGAATGAGAGTTTGTCTCTTTTGATGCGTCACGTGATCCAACAAACTAACAGACTAGATATAATACTGATCAAAATAACGCAGAGTAAGGCTTAAACACATAAACACCATGTGGGGTTTAATGCATTACAATACGGAGCAATATAATGGCAAAATGTTAGCTTTTAAAGCGAAATCATGCAGGAATGCTGAGTAAGAGAAGTCCTCACCCGTTGCTGTCAGCTTCATTCTGTGATTTTCCAGAAGTCGGAAGTAAAACAGTGCTGAAGAGTGTGAATGGTAAAAGAACCATGCGATAATAAAACGCGCTCATGTTTCCCTTCGTCAGTCCACAGAAAACACTTCAGTCACTCCAATCCTGGCAGCTGTTGAAGAATAAAAATAACTGTCAAGGTGTTAAGGAGGCATCTTTCATATGAAGGGAAAGATCGGATTATAAACCTTCATGCTCATGGTCTCTTTGCGCGCAACGCGCATGTGGATCAACTTTTACGCACTGAAGTGTCGGAGTGTCCGCGCCCCCCTTAATGATGATTTGGGAAGGGCTTAAAGCATCTGCACTCCTCACTGAAATCCCAAACGGCTTCGTAAATTAGACTGACAGCAGCTCCGTCCCAAACCAAACCGGATACCAGCCTACTCCAGCTTCAACAACTGAACTTTCACATATTAGACTAGATATCTGGCGTTATTACACAGGCTCTGACTGCCTTACTCAATTACATCTACAGTGAAAAGTCAAATTTATAAGCAGGTTGAAGTTAAGAGCTTATTTTCTAGACCTTTACACCCAAAAGGCAAAGCTACACTTTACTAGATACAGTACCTTGTATCTCCAAGTCATGTGACTCGAGTCCACAACACTGTACAATACTACAAATATTCTAAAGCCTACTGTAGATTTAAAACATTCTCTATAATTAATTTATTCATTCATCTTCAGTAAGTGCTTTATCCTGATGAGGGCTGGGTTTATCCTGGATCCAGAGCCTATCCCAGGAACACTGGGAACAAGACGGACACACACTCACACACAATGTCCATCACAGGGATTTGTGCACACTCATTCCACTTAAATGTGCAAATTAGAAGCACATTTATTACTCACTCACTCACTTTCAGTATGTGTTTTATCCTGCATTTCATGCATTGCGCCATTCACACATATTCACACACTCATTCACACTTATTATTTTATTAAAAATGCACGTTCATGCAAGTTATCATTAGCACAGGACATAAACAACTTCCCAAAAGAAACACACATATTATTAATATTAGACCCATTCAATTTAAGTGACTTAATAAAGCATGTAACTAATTACAAGAACCTCATGTCTTTGAAAAACCTAATAAAATACAGTAAAGAGTCTGGTTTTACATCACACACCCCAGACCACAGAAGCAGACAGCCATAAAGGTTTGAGTAACAATTCTCCATCTATACAGAAGATATATGTGTAGTTATTGAAATACACAATTGAGCACTGGAGAGACCTGTGCTAAAAATGTGGAAATAAGACCTATAAATAATAGAAAAGCCTTGCAGAGCCTGTAAATGCTGCCTGAAGGCTAAATAATTTTTTTTCCAGTTTCAGTCAAAGAGATAAATAGTGAATTTGAACTTACTAACAAACACTAATGCAAATAAAACATAAGACACAAGAATAAAGCTCTATATTCTTAGAAAAAGGACTCTATAACGGATTCTAGTTTAGAGTTATTTCAGATAGGGAACCACTCTGAGTGTCTGTAGGGCTCTATATATTGTTTGTATACATGTTAAATGAGAGTGGGTATAAATGACAGACACGATATAGATTATATTCCTGTGTGACTATTTTGTAATCCTCAATGTCTTCCTGATGACATTTTTGTCTGCTGTTGCGTTAAACCATTCTTGGTGGCTCCTTTCAAAATCTGTGAATGACCAAACTAATCCCTAAACCTCTGTAAAAAAAAACACACACACACACACACACATAATTCCCACTACACACACATACCAAATCAAATCCCCCAGACCAAACACATTGAATTAAAAAATCCCTTTGTTTCATGCCTACTAGAATAAACACATAAAAAGTCAGTTCTGAGGAACCGCAGACAGAGGCAGTTGTAGAAATGTCAGGGTTTTGCTTCAGTATCGCCGACCGCACTAACCAGACCTCCTCACAGTTCCCACACTTTCACACTGCTCCTTTCACTTCAGCTGGGATTTCTGGAGTTTCGTTCCGGTTTGTTGTCAATGTCAACATTTCAGATTTAGCGCTGATAAATGTGTTTCCCGTAGAAGGCTGTGGGCAAAGGCAGCTGTGAATTGCTCATACTCACCACACACACACACACACACACACACACACACACATTTTCCAGTTGTTGCACAAACTGACAATATTAGACTCTCAGAAATTAAAAAAAAGGTTGGTCCTTTTTTTAAATTTCCCCCATTTCTCCCCAATTTGGTCATCTGCCAATTCCCACTCACCAGCCAGCTCAGAGGAAAGTGCCGTCTGCTCTCTTCCACATACATGAACTCACACACACCCATGATTGGCTAGTGTCACTGTGATTGACAGGGGAGAGAAAGTATGCCCTTCCCACCCAGACAGCACTGACCATTTTGCTGCCTTGGCTCCCGACCACGGAAGGTCACGTCATTGTCAGGATGCAAAGTTGTGATCACTGGACAATAGGGTGAATGCTTTTCTGTTGCACCACCCAAGAGCCTAGACTGGTCCTTTAAACTGGAGGGACATGTTTTGTACCTTTAGTATGTATCTTTCACATGAAAATATGAACATATAGTCTTCAGAACCCTTATGGGTCCATCGCTTATCCCTCTGGAGGAACCCTTAAAGATCCGAGTGTTTCCCCTATCAGAGAGGGTTCCAACTAAACCCTTTACTATCTAATGATAGAACCGTTAAGAGCAGAACCCTTAAGAGGTATTTTTTACCTTTTACCTCTAACCTTTTATTTTTCCACTGTTGTTTCTTCAAGTGTACCTTTGCTTCTACTTTTATAACATGAACGTGTACAGTACCTTTTCAGACACGATATAGAGCAGCAAAATTGGTTCCCATTTGTTGTTACTTAATCACATTCCTCTGCTTTCACATTGCTTTCAGACATGCCCTTGTTTTCTCAACAGCCAGTCCAAGTTTTTAATGTAATCCTACAGGAAGTGGTTGAAATGCAGGGGAAAATGTGCTGCATATGACTTTTTTTTTTTTGCTTTTATTTTACTTCTCGGCAAAGCACCGAGTGACATCATACGCTTTTTCTACTGCCTGACCAATCAGGTCGTGAGTCACATGACAAATAAATAAATAAATAAATAAAATCTCTGGCCAGGGCTTTTTCCTTTTGTAAAAAAGGGCATAGTGTGAAAGCAACCTTACACTTCCAAACCTAAAGCTTGTAACTTTTAATTTCCGACTTCCCTGACTAAGACAAAACAAAGAAAACACGCAATTTCCACTTGAAAAGTCAGGAAGGGGTCCTCAACCCTGAGTTCAAGATATGATGTCAACATGGCTGCTTACACCATCAACAGTAAAAATAATCACCTCACTACTTTAAAAGAGTTTACAGGAGAATATAATTTAGATCAGTCTACACAGAGTTAGTTAAATCTAGTAACACCGAGAAAGTAAATACATCACTTGAATCTCTGGTTCCTTAGAGTTTAGGAATTTTAACAGTTAAACTGGAAAATGAATTACTGAAAGTTCTGATGTGAGAAAATGGTGATGTAAGTAACACATTCCACCGCAAACACTGAATAACTGTTAAATGTGGTGAAATTAAAGACTATATTTAAAGGCCTGCCTGCTGTAAATTACTTTTTCACCCTTTTTTTGTGGGTTTCCAGTTTATAGGTTCTGCATATATTGGTTGTGCTTTTAGGACAAGTGGAGAACTCATTTATGATGCATTTATCCAAAAGGAATTGGGCAGATATAAAGTTTGTAGCTGCATTTGTGGCTTGCGTTAGTGCTAGGAATTTTGGATGCAGTCCTAAATATTACACAGTCTGATGTGAGCATAGACAGTGATGGATTAGGATCACTCAGATGGACAAAGTACATGTATCTGCTTTCTATAGAGTCACTACGTCATGTAAAACTGTCTGAAAATGTGTAACTTTTACTGCGGAAATGTGATCTTGATAAATGAAGTTCAGTAATGGTGAGACACCTGAGTATATCACTGAACCATATAGTTGTAAAGAAATACAACACTTTACTCATTAGCAAAAAGCAGAAAGGATTACTGGGGTAGCTTTTAAAAATGTTTCTGACAATGCCTGGCTTAGTGAATGCAATGTCTTTAAGTTTGGCCAGAAGTAAAATGTACACAATGTTCCCAGCACAGCATGAGCCAAGACATTCTTGGTGTCAGAAACATGCTTTTTTGTAGTGTAGCTATGAAGCTGTTGTAGCTAACATTGGAAGAGTTTAAATGTCTAAATCATCACACATGCACCTCCAACCTGTTCAGTGTCATGGCTTCATTCAGAGATTTTTATCTATAAAAATGGACTAAAGAACGTCACAAAGCAGTCGGAGCTCCATATCAACTCACTTTCGAATCATTTTCTTCATCAACACAGATGAAGAATTTGCTGTCAGGTAGGAGGCATATCCCAAAGTTTAAAAGTTATACCGCAGCACTTGATTCTGATTGGTCAGAAAGTGATAATTAATTTTCTATAACAGCAGCTCTGACAGTAGCGCAGCTGCAAATCACAGCTGTATGTTAATGCCCTTAGATAGGTTTATACTAATGCACTTAAAGCTGTAACTTTAAGTTTTCAGGATGAAGGACTTTGCGGTTTCTTGGTAACATGACAAACTCCATCTTTGTCTTATTATCTTCAAACTATAGAAAAGAAAGGCTGGTGAGGGATCCCCTGTTTATAGATGCTATACCGTAAAATATTAACCAGACCCTCTCCTACTATTGCACTGTTTGGATCACTGTCCAGGAACATCTCATGACCATGGATTCTGGTGGAGCAGGACAACATCAGTAACATAGCCTCAAACAAAATGAAGTTGAAAATCAGGGTTGACAGGTTTTGTAAAATTTCCAACCCAACTGCATCTCAACAACCACACAAAAGAACTGAAACTAGCCCAGAAAATTTAGGCATCGGAAAAGGGAGACATGTTTCTTCTTTTTCTCAGCCACTGCACATATTTCTCATATACAGACATCCATTCCTTTCCCTCTCCCAATCTTTACAACATATCTTTCAATAGAAATGGTTCTGTACATTTATAGGCACTCTGTCTGCACTTACACTTTGCCATTTTTGCTGAGAGTTAATTCTGATGATTTGCTATAAAACAGTCTCTAGGCAGACTCTGAGTTTTTTAAACTAGCCAATCTGGCAATCCTGTCATTAACTGGACTATCTGCTCCTCCTCCACTGAAAAGCAATGGGGCAGCATGATTGATGCCCCAGTGGGCCTCTATTAGTGCTTGTTGCAGCTCACATTTTGACCACTAGGTGCAATAATAACTCTCTGGTTCAATGGAACATCAGCTTATATCTTTCAAATAGCAATTTTTTTTTTTTTAAATGAAGTGATAATTAGTATTTCAGTGAAAAAATGTATGGAGTTGGAGTATGGAGAATGAGGACTTTATGAAGATTAAAATTTGTTTTAATATACATGGTAGGGCTCGGTCACTGTCCCCTAACTCTTTTTGCCAGAGGACAAAAAATGGAATTTCCTCCTGTTTTGGGGCTGCCCGTGTTCAGCGTTGAATTTATTTGTGATGTCACTCTCCACAGTAGTGGTTAATGGCTCATATGTAAGTAGACACTCAAGGCTTTAAGAATTTGCAGTTTTTCATAAGTATTTTTTTTTACCTATTCTACTAGGTTTAAATGTTATAATTTTATTGTGGCAGCTGTATGTGGTCTTTTACTTTGAAAAAGCTTTAGTTGTGCTGTCTGTTTTATCTCTGTACCAATGTTATTGTGGAGAGGTGTGAATTGTTTGCCCTGCAGAGGGCTCACACCCCTCTCCTTTCTCATCATGCTGTTCACCAGCAGCTAAACACAGAGCCTTGATACTCTACACACAGAAACCCAACAGTGTCCTGGCTAATCTTATAACAGACCTGCGGCGATAAAATGATTCGTTTGTTTATACTGATTGAAAATGTCTGATAAGTCGAGTTTCATTCTGCTGGCGGAATGGAACGCCAGTGTCCTGTGAGAAAGGGTTAAGCTTACTCAAATGTCCCTCTGTCTGTGAATGAACAGTCATTCATCTTCAGTAAGCACTTTATCCTGGTCAGGGTTGCATTGGACCCAGAGCCTATCCTGGGAACACTGAGTGTGAGGTGGAAGAATTCATCATGGATGAGATACCGGTTCATTGCTGAGATGTACACACACACATTCACACAGTCATTCACACCAAGGGGCAATTTATCTTACTCAGTTCACCTACTGTCATGATTTTGAGAGGTACGAGGAAACTAGAGAACCCAGAGGAAACCTACACAGACACACTGGGAGAACCCTTAACACTCCGCACAGAGAATAATGCGAGATCAGGATTGAATCATGATCGAACGAGAGCAGGATCAAAAACCCTGGGACCCTGTACTGTGAAGTCCTCCACTAAGAGATTTATTAAAGAATTCCTATCCTATATAAGAATTGAATCCTCTCACCGTCACTGAATAATATCATTATTTACAGCTTATGTCAGATTATTATTTATTTCCTTTATCTTGTGCCATGCTTTGAATAACCATATTTATTGAATAACCTTGTTTATTGCATTTTTATATTGCAAATGCACTGCACTTCTGGACTATATTATTCTTGATTATTCATATTCCCAACATCAAACTGAATAATTCAGTATATCTTGTGCTGTGGTTTGAGTTTTTGACTTGACGAATAAACATTTCATTTCTTTAACAATCACTGGCAGCCAAAAATTCTTATTCTCCTTGTCTCTCTCTCTGTCTCTCTCTCTGTCTCTCTCTCTGTCTCTCTCTCTCCTCTAACAAGGTTCCAGTCAGTCTTACGTAATATTCACTCCATGTGCAAAAGCTGTGCAAAATACTTTATCTAAACAGAACCATGTGAGCTGTGAGGAAGGAAAACAGCGTGACATTGCCATGCAGTTTGATATTTCCTCTTACAGTGTTGATTTACTCCAAGCTTTTCAAGATGCAGATGACCGACCCGTGTTCCACAGGTGCACAGATAAGACCGAATTGGAAAAACATCACTGACATCCAAAAAACAAAAGCAGGGGGTTTGGAAACTATTCAGACAAGAACATAAAATCAGACCATCTGTTTGGAAGAAAGGTTCTGAAGATGTGTGTTCTGCTTAAAACACTGACATAAAACCACTGTTTTATTTATGTTTATTTACTTATGCTTATTAAGAGAATTAATCAAATGTGGCCACAGTTAATAAATCTGAAACTACTACCCTGCAAAAAAATTTTTACTTTATACAAAATTATCAAATATTTCTCAGATACTAGATCGGCACAAATTAACATATTCTATTTAATAATCTACTACATTACTATAAAACAAATTTGGACTATTTCTAGATCATTTTATCAACTTACTGATTTCAAGCCATTACTAGAAAGACACAAAAATATCTGCCAATAGTATAAAACAATTACAAGTTTCATTTCATCATGAGGTCTTGCTCCAGTATTGCGTCTGTGGTGAAGCCAAGCTTCCTGTGTGTTTTGCTCAGTGTTTTGACTCCAGCCTACGTCAGCCTGTTTTTGAGGATTGCTTAGCCCTTTTGTTTGTCTGCTTAAATAACCGAAAGTGATAGAAGTGCTGCAAGACTGAGTTTCCACTGAATGACCAAAAAACCAGAAAAAGATGAGTTGCAGAAAGAGAAATTTGAAGCAAAACAAACATGATGGTTTTGTGTTAGTGCTCATGAGTGATTAGAACTGATGAACATTAAGTATACTGCGGATGCACGTTAAGCATAATATTAATCACCCATTAGTCATTAATCATTAATTCATTCCATTATTGTAGAAGCATCAGTAAAAAGCATCTAGTTATAGAGCTGGTACCACATGCTATTCCGGAAGGATCTATATCCTGATGGGTGACTTCATGTAAGTGAGAGAACTTCTATTACTTACTCTGTAGAAATCTGACCATCACATCCAGTAGATCAGATGCTAAAGAAATTTGGTGAACAGCTTTTGCATATCTGTAGTATGCAGTATGTAGCAGCTCAGCAGCTGTACCAGTCATAACATCAGAAATATTTCAGAGATCATATCAAAACCAGGAGCAACAGAACAAATGCAGCGTCATCACACTCTGCGTGAACTTTAAAGTGACTGGATCCAAGAAAAGAAGATATAAATCAGATATTTAAAGTCAACCAACTATGAACATACCTATGACTGTGATGTTTAAACCATTAAAAATAATCTTTGTAGAATAATACATTGTTAAAATAAAGTACCAAAAAAACATGCATTTTGAAAAAGTCCTTCTGCCATCCCAAATAGCTACCTGGCTAGTTAACTGCTAGTTAACTGCTAGCTAGCTCACATTTATCAGCAGCGGATTTGTTAAGCACAAGAGAGGGATTTCAGTATCAGAGTCTCAGTCTGCCATGTTTTATTTTCAGCTATGTACTTAAGAATAGCCAAACCTACCTAAATATACCACAATAGTTATAACTGTTTTGTTTATTGGTAACATTAGCTAGGCTAGCAAGCCGTCTGACTAGCTGCTAGTAAACTAGCTCAGTTTTATCACATGCGGACCAAGTTCAGATTTCATGTAAATTTTGAGAATAACAAATTTGACCTAAACACCAATCTAAGTATGTAATCGAAATTAGTCATTTAAAGGGGCTTAACATTTTAATAATCATGTTTTTGAGTTTTTAGAGAGTTACTGTTTATAAAGAGTTATAGAATCTACATTTTCAGCTCCTTCTTTCACTAATTTGCAGTTTAACTTTTTACACAGTATCGTAAAAATCCACATTAATAGGCTATATCAGGAAAAGCCCTCGGGAAAGTAACAATAGTATTACACAAAAATAACAAAGTTGTGAGTGAAAGTTTAATTTATGACAAGTGAAGGAGACACACAGCCAAAAATGCTTGCTATGTTATAATTTCTGCCAAGGTTCCACATTTTCTTTTACTCAGAATCAAGCTCATTTATCCGGTAGTCTTGACTTTGGCAGAAACTTAAGGCCCAACGTCACATGCCTGAAGTGAAGCACTTTATTACATGTTTTAACAAGGTTATAAGTTGTTACACTTCTTGTATAGAACATAAAATATGACGTTTGACCTGCTGCAGTTCTCTAGGCAGCCATAATAAATGAATACCTTCCATATCATGGTTTTAGCGAGCCTGTATCACCTTACACATGATCGATGGAGCATAATTTCAGCATTATTAACAGTGTGCTGAGGGAGTGAAGTCATGGATTATCATACAGTAGCCTTAGAGGTGTGCGTGTGTGTGTGTGTGTGTGATTGCATTGATCAGATTGTATTTAGCACAGGGAACATCTGGAGTTGATCTCGTTGCATGTTAGTGCTAAATGCAAAACATATTGTGTAGTATTTAAATCTAGATTTAAGTTTGTGCTGACTTTCCCATACAGCTATAAATAAATTATGTATCTTACCTAAAAGACTTAAAAATAAAATAGGCATACACTTAATCTCTTATTTTTGGATAGTATAAAACAAAATACTGCATTATTCAACATGGCCAGGTCTGGAAAATTAAATTTGGGGCTAATGTTATTTGTAGCATGCTGGTCTCAAGATACAATCATGAAATTTGTATAATTTGTTTCCTTAATTCAACAGTGACCTTTTGGCCACTTGTAGCCATACGACTGACCTGATCATGGTGCACGTACAAACAGAACATAGTTTCCAGTGGTCCTATTTTCAGAATGGGGATTCCTGTAATTTCTGTAATTTTTTAAATGGGTTTCGCTTTGTACTAGACAGTCAGGTCCCACCACCGAAGAGTCTTGGCTAGGTGTTGTTACATAATAGGGAGTTTAATTAAAAGCACTCAGGTTATACAAAGGAAAGGCAAAAAGCAAAAGAGGTAAAGCAGTAAAGCAACCTGATCAAGACAACACGAATTTCAGATACCTGTATTAATAGCTGATTAAAAAATTCTCCATCACATATGGTGCCAATTTTATATAGCCCTAGAAGATTAAATATATATATATATATATATATTTGGGTCCATAAAAGCAATCCTTGGCCATCATATTAGGGCATTTATATTTAAATATGAAAAGTTTAGTTTCTGATGGGAACTTATTGATCCCTATTCAGCTTTGGTCATGTGTGGCATTCCTCAGGGTTCCATTCTGGGATCAATTTAGTTCTTCAAAACCGCTATATTACTACAAAAAAAAAAAAATTTCAAATCCAGACAGAATGTGTGTAAGTATATCAGCATGTAATAATATGAGATTAGGATTCTAAGAGGAAATTAAAAGGTGTTTGTCTGGTTTGAGTTATCCAGGTTATACTGTAAATCACAGTGACTGGAATTAATCTCTAGGATGTTTTGAATGTCTTGTGGCAGGAGTTCTTATTCATTATTGTAAGCTTAAAATGAAAACACTGTTTAGCCACAGTTGAGAATTACAGAACATAATTTATCATAAATGACCCCAGTGCTCTTATCCATTCTGTTCAGTGGAATGAAATACAAAAGGGACTGATATTGAATAATTGTGGCCAGGGAGCAATTTGGGCAGGGATCTCAGTGGGATATCATCACAAAAAATGGTGTTTAAGATAATCAACCTGACTGTAGTCAGGGAATCCAGACTACAGTCCTGCAGAACAAATGCAGCTGTAAATATTCACGGCTTCATACCGCCTTCTTTAACATACCGTAGTGCAGCTGAAGAAATCCCCTGAAGGAGTATGAAAATTGTGCTGGAACAAACCCCCTGATGGCTGAGCTGAATGAACTGCTCCAAGACAGATAGCAGTGGAGATAATAAATCAGTGACTTAATGTCTAAAAGTTTAACAGCAAACCTGAGACAACAAAGTCCCAAAAGAGATATTAAATTCAGGAACATGCATGATGATGATGGTAGGAGACAGAGAGAGAGAGAGAGAGAGAGAGAGACTATTATTCACACAAAAAGAATAGACACACTGAGAACCTTAAAATGCTTCTTTAAATTTCAAAATACTTGAAA
Source organism: Pangasius sanitwongsei (assembly GCA_037576675.1). NCBI lineage: Eukaryota > Metazoa > Chordata > Actinopteri > Siluriformes > Pangasiidae > Pangasius > Pangasius sanitwongsei. The sequence continues at coordinate 4,103,179 of CM075008.1, read as the reverse complement.
GGAGTTGCTATTTCTGTAGTTGCTGCAGCAAACATGGTGTCATATGCATCATTTCCACAGCTGCCAAGGACCATATTTCAGATTTTGATATTATAAATCATACTTGGATTTTTTAAACAATCTGCACAAGCATTACAGGGCAAATCACTTACAATATCAATGAAAAAGATGTTTTCCAACCTCAACTACTGGCACGATCTATAAAACAGCAGGCTTTTTACTTAAAGAGGAATCAAACAGAGAGTAAATCAAGTTTTCAATGTCATAAACTGAAGAATTGCTTCTTTTAGGTTGAGCTAGTCTGCCTTTTTTCAGTTTTATTTCAAAGCACATGCTGAGATTCACAGTTCACAACAAGGAGTTTAGTTTTCCCAGCATTTCGCTTATGTCTAACTGATAACCACGACAATTAACCCATGGTGTATTACAATACCCACCCGTGGTATTCTATTCATTAAAACACAATTTTTTTTTTTACACAAGATTCTTGCCCATTGTCAGAAACAATTTAAAAAGTTACTATAGCAGTTGTAATAATAAATACCAAACAAATTGGACCACAGGCCACAAACGACAGCCACAGTTTTTAACACCGGGGCGTTTATGAGGGAGTGAATGGCAGCGATATATGACCTAAATTGGACGGGAAGCATCTGTTACAATCTCTACAAGCTCCTTATTAAAAGTTCTCTAAAAGCTGCTTATAAAACACAAGGAGTTGAGAACGGGGTATATACAAACCACTGTGACTACAAGTCTGAAATCACACGGTGGAAATGTTAAGCTTTGTTAATGACTTCTTGTAACTTGGATTAAGCCGGGTTTACATTTCATGAGTTTTTCAGCCTGATTTTGATCACAGACAAAATTCACACATTGTAAAAGAATTCTTTGGTCATGAATTGGGAATCTTGGAATGCATAATGTGTAAAAAATGTTTTTATTAAAATCTAAGACAGAAACTGTGTGTGTGTGTGTGTGTGTGTAAGAACATCAGTGTTTAACAATATGAGATTAAGGATCTAAGTGCTGTGGAGTGGAAGTTAAAAGGCATTTTGCCTGGTTTGAGTCATCCAGGATATTTTGAATGTCTCATTGCAGTAAATCAAGGCAAGAGGACTCATCAGTCGTGATAGTTCATCTGAAATGTCTTCTTGATTATAGTCAAATTACGATCTTATGGTTCTAATTATGAAATTCTAAAATTTAAGTCTAAAATTACATAGGGTTAGGAAAGAAGCTTAAATGATGAGGTAACGATGATGAACAGCTGGCATCAGTCAAATAGTGATGACATTGCTTGTTGTCTATTTTAGTCACTTTAGTCACTTCTCGTACCAGATGATAGAGATACTCCAAAGTCTGCATTGCCCGAGTAAATCTTCCACAGCTCGGAGGTTGTAGCTTTTATTTAAACAGCAGCAGCTCTGAAATTAACAGGGGGAGGAATTCCTTCGGGAGTGGGTGGGAGTGGGCGTGCACCTCCACTTCATGCAAAATGATATCAAAGTGATTCCTGTCCATTAAAGCAAAATTCTCAGTGGACTCCTCCTAGTAGCAGTTGACTGTAGAGTTGGCTTCATCTAGGCTGACTCACAAGTACATTTAGCTGCTTTCTTTACCTCTTGCCTCACTTTTTTTTCCACTTCCCTATCTAGTCAACACGCCAACAGTGTTGACTAGTGAATGTGTTAGTCGACGACTCTATGCAACCCCTAGCACATGGTGGACAGCTCACCTCAGATGAACACTTGACCAAGGTGTTTGTGTTCACTCTCAGCTGTTGCGTTGCTGCCAATCCACTTTATTTTCCAGCGTACAAGCCAGATCGTGCTCATCCTGTACAGAAACCCAACACAGATGTGCGTATTAACATCAAACACACGTTGTGGCTGTGTGGCCCGAGCTGAACTCAACTGGTGTGCAAATGTTGGATTGGAAACAGCAGAACAATTGATGCAAATCTAAAGTGAATATTGGTCTAGATATCTGTTTGTGCCCTTAATAAACATGAGTGAATGTATGTGGCTTTGTGTACAAGCCAGTTGGATGAAAAAAAAAAACATAGAAGTGCTGCCAGTAATTGGATTATTCCTGAAAGCTTGACTTTGTATAGACAATTTTCACGTAGGCTTTTAGCATTCCTACTGAAATATAGGCAATTATGTCATTGTTATGTATGTGCCTGTGAGATGGAAAAGAGATACATGACATTTGAGAGAGTGAGAGAAAGAGAGACAGGAAGAAGCAGACCAAAAAAAATCTCAAGGAAATGTCAGACGCTAATGACAGTGTTGTGCCTTTCACTAATCCGTTTCAGCTGTAGCAGCTGTTTACTCTGAGCCTCATTAGAGTGTATAAAGCAAGCAAATATTTTTGTTGTTTGTCTAATCTTTCCATTTAGCGAAAAGAAGACAAATCAAAGTCTAGGATCTACGGTATAGCTGATATTAGCTCATCTTTTTTGACTGCATTCAAAATATTTGGAGCTTGTTGGAATACAACATTCAGACCAATGGAATTTCAGGCTATTCCCTAGACCAAAGCCCATGGAAATGTGAAGCATTGTGAAACGATGTGAAGCTGTTCTGTAGAAATACAGACCAACCAACCCTAATTACACAACACAGGAAAGGAAAGAAAGGAAACCCACATGAATAGCAGTTAAATTAGGATTCTGTGGTGTAAAATGACCTGTACTGATGGTGTAATTGTGATTAGCGGTGAGCAGAAGTTGCATTTTCCTGATGAGCTGATCTAAGACATCAGATACTCTATGAGTCAAATAGCGATCAAGCTCAGAGTTTGGAGACGCTGGATATTAACACAGGGTCAGAGCTGGTGATTGATACCTTGACAATTATCACACAGTTCTTTCGTCTTGTATTGAAAGTGAAGGAAAGAGAGATTCGTAGCATGAAGTGAGAGAGATGGAGAGGACAAATATTTTCAAATGTTCTCCCAGTTTCATAAGTCCCAATCTAAGACAATTGTAGTGATTGCGGTTTAAACTAGACTGCTTGCTTTTGTTCTCCATCCTCAGAGGTGCTTTTCCATCCAGTGAGCTTTTAATCAGGCAGATCTTCTTAAAAAAATGTTTGATCATTATTAATGGAAATGACAATATTCGAGTTATAACCTCTTCTGTTTTTTGTAAATGCTGTTTCAGAGAGAAATTAGCCACATACATAAAGGCATAATGAAAGAGGGACATCAAGAACATCCGTTTTCATACATATACATATATATATATATATATATATATATATATTTTTTTTTTCACCAGTGTCATAAGTCTCAAAATGTCGACTTCTTGTCTTGCAGATAAATCCTAAATTTATTAACTAGCACACTGGGCAAGTAAAAGCGTGTATGTTTTCCTTGCCTGGAAACTCACTAAGCTAAAAAAGTGGTAGCTAATATATAGTTAATATATAGCTATACCTATAAATAGTTAGCTAGTTAAACATGTTAATACAGAGTAAGGGAAACCAATGAGTATATGATCATATAGCACATTGTGTTTGCGCCTTAAGAAAAACTAGTTTTGCCACATAAAAGATATTATTTGAGTCCAGCTCGCATCTTCATTTCTGCTTAATATGTTTAAAACTGCGAGGTTACTGTGTGTTTTATATATATAGGAGGGTTATATATAAAGCAGCTTTGCACTGAACTTTATTTTACTCCTCGTCAGTGTTTCTGCATATCTGCATGTTCGTGATAAGTGAAAACCCTTCTACTGATCGTCGGATCGTGCCTCGGCTGATGCGTGTAGTGCAGCAGACGGTGTGGTTTGGAGGTATCGAGGTACATCACACCAAAGTGAAGTGCCGTAAGTTTAAACAGACATACCGAATGAAAAGATGTTTTTTATTTTGCAAGTTTATTTAGCAAATTTATTCTGGTTCATTTTTTTCCTGCTTGTTAAAGCTACATGTCCACAGGGCAGCTAAGTATACAACTAACAGCCAAGCGTGAAGTCTGCTTGTCCACCCCCGTGTTGATAAATATCTAGTAATTTTATTTCATGTTATACATTTTTTGTATATTTTTATATTTTTTATTTTAAACCACTGAGCTTTTAATCAGGTAAAACTTATAAAATGTGGATCATCATTAGTATTAATATTGATTAGAGTTATAACCTCTTTTAGCCTCTGTTTCAAATGTTTTCTCTTTCTCTGCTATCAAGAACACACACAAGCTATCAAGAACACACATTTTCATGTTTTCCCAGTTTACTGAGTCCCAATCTCTCCGAACTGAAAAGCCAACACAGTGAACGATTTATTCTTTTTTTCATATTTGTCCTCTTTCTTGACAGGCATCTCGAACTGCCACTCATGTCTTTTTCCATCCAGTGAGCTTTGATCAGGAGTTGTGGAGACCAAAACCAAGACAAACCACAGACCAAGTGTGAGGACGTGTAACACACGGCTGCTGGTGAGTGTGTGTTCATTTATCATCGTTATACAGTGGCTTTCATGAAAAGGAAAAGGCAGCATCTTAATCAGCTCAGTTTGAACTGCTGGACATATGAGCTCCCTTAGTTAGACCCAGATGTCAGAATACACACACACACATACACACACACACGCAATAAGCATTCGACAAATCAAAAACAGAATTTACTTCAAAAATAGAGTTCAAAACACCAGGAAAAGTTAGTCTGGGTTTTTATTTATTTATTTATTTATTTATTGCCTCAAAGGCCCCTAATGAAAAGCAGCAGGTTTCATCAAGATTCAAAAATACTTGCAAACCGAAGTTACTGCTCGAAATTAAACACACCCCCAGCTGTCAATCAAACCTAAATAAAGCTAATAAAACACCTGGCTTGTGTTAAGTGAGTATAAACAGCTTGTCCTTTAGCTATGAGCAGTCTTAAAGGAGTCTATTAAGATTATTAGGAGCTGTTTTTTTCATCACCTTGTTTAGATGATTCTACAATAACTGACCACAGTTCATCTTATTTGTTATTAGCAGACATATACACAGCAGTAACTATAATTAAAAATCATTTTTGAGGAGTTACACTTTACCTGAATTGACAAACTAGCACTCGTACTCTTTCACAATTACATTTTCATGCAAAACACAAAGCTTTTTTTTTTACTTGATGCATGTACTCATTGTAATTCTAAAAGAATTCCGATCCCCTGAAATTGCATGTGTGAACACATGCGGTGTATGTGAATAATGTGTCAAAACTGTGAAAGAAATTAATCATGTATAAAAATCACACATGAAATGTGTCCAGTCACAACCAAAACATTATGAAACTGAGCAACTATGATGAAGGCTTATAAGCTTCGCCCACTTCACAGTCACTTCATGTCATATTCTATTCCTGAAATGCTGTTTCCTGATATATGTACCTTTACATTGTATGTACACTGTACTTTTAAAACCATTCACCTCAAAATCAGTTTTTTTCCCCCTACATTCAGAGGGCAAAAATCCCAGTGGCTAAATGACCTGCATTCATGAAATTGTACATGACATTTAGAAGGATATTAGAATTGTGCATGCCATTTAGAAGGACAATTAGAAGGATACAACAGAGGAACTTCCCAAAATGTTGGTAATTGTTGGATTGGTAACTGAAAAAAAATCATAACAGCCCATTGTGTCTTCTTGGTTAAACAAACAAAAAAAGATTTTCCAACTGTTCTGTAAATTCTCTGAAGAATGTCCTCCTAGTGAAAAATAAATGTTTTAATCCTAACATCATCCAAAGACTAGATTTTTGCTTTTATTAAGTATGGAAATGTACGCACATTTTAATAGATGAAGCCTCATTTGCACATAACTGTCATTTTTCAAAAATATTTGTAAGAATATTAGCAATCGCCTGGTCAGGACTGGTTAACTTATCTACTGTTTTTAAAAATTATTTATTCACCTGTAGAATTTTGCCTATTTTAGGAACAGCACTACGGGTGCACAGAGTTAAACTGAATAAAGTGATAGAGGATGGTATTGGGTGTCATATTTTGTGGTTTCCTGCCCCTCAGGAAATCCCTCAGCTTCTGTCTGTACCATTTGTCATTTCAGACAGTTTGCTATAACACACAAAGTGTGATTTTGGCCAGCTGGAGAATAAAGAATTGATTTAAAATGGATGTAGAAATCTAGATGTGATACTCCATCTGACCACAAGAGGTCACTGCACACTACATTACTGGTCATTCATTCTACTCCTGTGGTACCCAAATTATTTACTAAACAAATCAAACTAAATCCTCTGGTAAAAGCTGCAAATTCTTCAAGTTAAAGTAGAAATATATAAACTCTTAAAGTATGAAACCAAAGAACGTAGTAAAACATTACCTAAACATTAGCCTATGTATTTGTATTTGTTCATAATCTCTCAAATGTTAGCTAGCATGTTAAGAACTCTGGCCATACAAACTAGCTGAATGCAAATAGCTAGCTGTCATAAAACAAACCACTGTGATAATGCACATAGAAGCAAATAGATGACAATGATGTTTATTAGTTTTCATTCTCACTGCCAGATCTGTTCAAATTTAAATTTATTAGGAATTTAGACCTGAAGTTGTCTGATGCTAAGATGTCACCGATATATTATTATAGAAAAATGTAGCACTTGATGTTTGGAAATGTAGTGGTTAGAGATGTGAAGAGATTTTTATTTCAAAATGTAGTCCTCCCATTTAATATCTTGACCAGTCGTCACTGCTTGTACTAGAAAACGGACAAAAAGACAACAATCAGACAGATACATAGCAGTTCCTAGTAGGCGTCCATTTTATTTTTTCCAAGTTAGCCATTGCTGACGCTTAATATTGACAAGGATGTGCAGTGAAATGTGATGTGAATAACATGAATTTCAATCTGATTTCATTTTGCATGTACACTGTGTATTAGGAATATGTATGTAGTATCTGGTAGTGAAAATCTGATTTCTGTGTTCATACCTGTGTCATATTCGGGCAGAACATCTGATTTGTGCCTCTTCAGTCACCTGATGTAAAGGCAAGTGGCTCAAATCTAATTTAACAATGTTTTTGTGTCTAACCAGCTCTGAAAAAATCTGATCAGTGTCGCATTTATGATGTGAAAATATACTGTGTTTAATAAATAAATACTACATTGTTTCATCAGTGCAATGAAGGAAATAGAAGAAGAATAATCAGCTTTTTTTGTTTTAGCAGACGGCACTGTTTATTACTTTTAATTACTAATATAGCAATTTAGATTATTTAGATTAGATTATTGCAGATTATTTAATCCACTTTAACTCGATGAGAGAGGCTTTAGGCTTACCCTAGTGGAAAATCTGAAAAGCGTGCTATTTTTCTACTTAATATACAGAAATTGTTCAAAAATAGTATTATGGCCGAACTTTTTTTTTTTGTGTTCAGTGTAACTATTTCAAGTGCAGGTAGACTTTAAATATACTACACGATACATATGTTAATCCATAACGCTTATGTACATAGAGTACTATATATATTTGTACTTTGAGTATATTAGAAATATACTAAAATACACTTACATTAAAAGTAATTGCATACTAATTGCATACACTGGCAAATTCACGTTATATTTATTTGATGTAACAAATATAATTGCACTATACTACATATACACATACAAATAGTACATGCATTTCTTAGTATATTAGACAAGTACAGTATATTGTAAATATTACTAAGTGCATTTAAAACTATTCATTTAGTTGTTTTTTTTTTTTTACTTTACTTTCATTTTTTGCATCTCACTTATACAATACTCCAAATGAGATGTAGTGATGAATATCTGAAGAATGAGACCCCATGTTTTTTAAGAAGGAGGTCGTTTGTCTAACAGGAAATGGCAGTGCATCATTCCAATAAGAATAGCATTTCAGATAAGACACACAGTTAGTGTGGAAGATAGTTGCTGATTTGCTTGTCCAGCAGATAGTATCAGCACTAATTAAAGGAAACGTTGGCCATTACAAAAATGAAATGGCTCAGATTCAGCTATGCATTAAAGCAGTGGTTAGAAGAGAAGAAGGTCTCACAGCACTGCAGAGTTTAACATTCTACCTCATTTCTTTTAGTGATGTATGTAGCTGATCAGCCAAGATATGTTTTCTGAAGTTTTCTCAGTTGTGCACCAGAAATACTAGCTACCAGTTTAGCATTGTGCGACATGTGTACATGTCTAAATCATCACACCTGACCCAGTGTAGAGGTGTGCAAAGGGACTGGGGTCCTGTTGGAACCAAATAAGTAATGGAAGCAGTTTTTACTTTCATGCAGGTGGTCAGATATGGGAAAAAAAAGGCCACATTCATTAACGTGGGAGTGTATTGGATGTGGCATGGCACCCTAGGACGCATTTAGCAAATTCATTCATTCATCTTCAGTATCTGGTCATTAACTCAAGAGTTAAGCAAAAAACACCAGGATCAAGAACAAGAACCACAGCCCTGCTTTAAACAAAGATATGAAAGGGGTGATTTAAGACACTTTGAATACTGTCCACCTTTGTAGTAATGTTTATAAGAAAACGTTATGAATTAGAGCTGTGTAATGCATCGTAATGTGTGTTGGTTGCCTGTGTGAGTCACGTAGACTCCATCATTACATCAGAACAAGCAAGCCGTCTCCCTGTGCACGAGTCACATACACCACAGAGCTGATGTGTGTTTCTGCCCTAATGGCCATCCATTACAGCGTATCAGACAGGCCATTACAAACAGCTCTGCCTGTTTTCTCACCCATGACGCACGTTTTGGCATTTACGTGCAGTGCAGGAAAGCTTGCTGGATAATGAGAGATAGTTGAGATTAAAAGGTAGATGCTCATCATGTTCAAATGGGATTCTTAATAACTTGATCTTATCTCTAAAGGCAATAACATGCTGCATGGCATCATCGAAGGCATCATAAGTGCACATTTTGTGTTCGGTACAAATGTCCATGAACTACATGTTTTCATGATCCAGATTTCAGAGATTGTAGCGACATATCATGAGTTCCTCTTTTAACTTCATTGAGTTTTGGATGCTTTCATGAGCAGAGACTTTAAGAAGTAACAACCAGGGCTGTTTCTAGCAGCGTCTCTTAAGAGTGCTGCTGAATTCTCGATTCTGATTGGTCAGAAATTGTTGATTAAGTTTCAGTAATGGTGGCTTTGACAGTAGTTCCATATTTAATTCAAATCACAGGTTTATATTAATGCACTTGTTCTAATACGTGTAAACCCATATGACGGAAGCGCCACAGTAATTAAGGCTAATAATAAACAGATCAAAAAAGTAAAGACAAATAATAATAACAGATAAAAAAAGAAGGTCTACAGTACAGAGGGATATAAACAGCGTTGCATGCACAGCTTGCTAAATTTTTGCACTATATGTTGCTTATGTTACAATTTGCCAAGGTTACGTTACAAATAACATGCCAAGGTTGCGTTACAGGTTGCCAGGATTACGTTACCAACAACATGCTAGATGAAAGACGCCTGGATGGAATGAAATTGCTCTTAATAATCATTAATTACATGGTATTGCATAATTAAGCTAACACTAGCTAACACACACTGAAATACCGATTTTATGTTAATTAACATTCACCTATTGTCAATGTCAGCTACCATGGCAACACTAGCTGCTACCTAGTTATTGTTAACACAGTTAATACAGTTAACAACTAGTTAACACAGTAAACATTACCTAACAGTAACATTACCTGACAGCTACCTTTACGTAAGATTTTTACACAAGAACTGCTGCTGTCCTGTGCTCATCCCAAGATGCACAATCTGCTCATACTGAGCACCCTTTCAACACATTTAGTGCTGTTTTCTTTATAGTATATAGTTGTAGAAAAGTAATGAGTTGTAATCCCACTATCCGGTGTCACCCAGAAGAGGATGAGTTCTCTTTTTAGTACGGTTCCTCCATCACACTGCCTCTCAGGGATTTCTTTTCCTCCCCACTGTTACCCCTGGCTTGCACATTAATGATTTAAGTCTACAGCTGGGTTCGTTTAAAGCTGCTTCGCAATAATGTCTATTATTAAAAGTGCTATACAAATAAAGTTGTTTCGAAATGAATTGAATTGAAGGGCGAGACATGTTTGTAAATCTTCTTAGGCTGGGAGACGGGAAGTGACAGGGTTTGGCACCCTGTGAGAAAAACCCGCATCGAAGTCTACAGTCTCCTGCAGACTGTGGAGGAGTCGTGGAGATTGGGGAAGACAGCATGAATCACCTAGAAATGGGGCCGGGGGGCAGGAAGAGCAAATGAGTGGGCAGATAGTAAATGTCAGGGTGTTGAGTATGTCATAGACACTGTAGGTTGAACTGATTGGGAAAGTGAGTCATCAGGAGTCAGACACCCTGCAGAGAAAGTAAAAACCAGCTAGAAGTTCAGACACTCATCATACATGGATGTAGGATGAAGACAGGGAAACCTTATATAGATCACATGTTCATAGTGTAACTGTAGGGATTAAGCTAGAAAGTTCATGATGGCAGGCGCTATTCGTTTTAAAGGAATCATCCAGAAATGAATAAGTTTTTAAAACATATTTTGGATATACCATCATATATTCCATCATATATACCATGTTGCAAATGTTTTCTACAATGACTACTACTATTATTTTCTACAACCAAAATGGATCAGATATGTCAAGGTCATTTTGCAGTAGAATAAAATGCGTGGGTTTGTGCTGTTATAGGAAATTAATCAGTGATGGTGTAGTGTGATGCTGCCAGACGATAGAGTTACTGCTGTCACACCAAAGTTGATTATTTTCCTATAACAGCATGGCCTAAGAGTGTTTTATTCCTTTTATACCACAACAATTTGCCAACAACTACAATTTTTAATTTATTAATAAACATCATATTTTTAAGAATTTATCCTTACACACGCGTTTAAACCTTTGATTTGCCTTGCAGCTAGCACTACTGTCAGAGCTGCTGTTATAGAAAATTAATGACTGATCAGATCCAAGAATTCAGCAGCACTGTGGTGTATTTCTTTAAAAAAAAAAACATAACATTACTATTCTGTTCTGTTTTTTTTATGATGCCCCATAACCCCAGAACATCTCTTTAGATTTTATATTAATATAAATTCTTGTTTTCAATATTCAATTAAATGTTTATTATTAGGAAAGAAAAGCCTGATGGTATGCGTGTGTGCCGGTAGGACTGTAAATAAATGGGAAGCGAAGGCAGATGCAAGTGCAGATGATTTATTAAGTAAAGTGCAAAGACATGAAAACAAGAACCATAAACATGAACTGTGGATATGAAGCAAAAAACATACAGGCTATAAACAATACTGTGGCACGCGCACACAACAAGCAACAACTACAACAACAAGCGTGACAATGAGATGCTCATAAGCTGGAACTTAAATAGTGGTGGTAATCAAGGTGAAACAGGAAACAGGTGTGAGTAATTAGTGACAGGTGACATGCTGGGGCTGATGGGTAGTGTAGTTCTGCGCCCCTTTGGTGTTACCATGCCAAAGAAATAGAGAAATTGGGACTGACATCACTTTTTTTTTTTTTTTTTACATCGACAAAAACAATTTTAGCACTTTTTTTTTTCATAATATATCATTTTAGATAAACTTTTTTGCATGGTTCTGGGACTCAGCTGATTTTTAACCGTTATTTATCGAGGAATTTCTTGTTGCTTTTTTGTTGTACTGTTTCACTTTTCAAATGAGTCATTTTGACCTGAACAGAACAATAGAGGTTAACATTTAAAAATGTCATTTTGTGCACTTACAGCCAATATGTAAAAGGACAGTGTATTCAAATGAACAAACAACTGATTATTCACTGTCAGGGTCAGGAAAAGTCAGTATGGAGTGACTGCCTACTAAGACGTTGAGTCAGTGAAGCCCTCAGTTGTGCACTGAATCGATATAGAAATGTGCAACAGGACATTTCATTGAGTCAATACATCAGCTCATGCAATTCAAACGCAAAAAATAACAGCGTTCACTCGGTATGTCTCGTGTGTGATGTCACTGCAGTGTATGAATAGAAACTTTAATCACCACAGTGCATCAGGTTACTCGTTGATCTTCATGACCCAACAATCTGCAGGGCTCCTGAGTAAATCCTGATTATTAATACAACTAGAGAACAAAATCATTTAACTTAGTATTGCGGTGTCACTTGAAATGTCACAAAGTTAAAAATGTTAGACCAAAATAAGATGCTTCCATTGCATGCTTTAGGATTTGTGCTGTCGAACTAATAATTTGTTATTAAACCTATCAATTTCTTTTGTATCTGTATTATATTATATGTATTATTCTACAGACTGGTCACCGGAGTTATTCATATGTGACATATGAAAAAAAAATCAGAATCTACATATGAATTACACAGCATAGAACGTGTGTATTGTTGTCCTCGCCATTTAGATAATTGGCTTCCTTCATGGTGATTTAATTAGAGAAAAAATCACTATTTTATTTAAGAAAAATGTGGATACTAGATGTATTTATTGATGTAGGTGGAATCTTTGTTCTTTTCATGGTTTCATAATTATATATGGTTTCCATTTCAAAACAGATGAAGCCCATACTACCAATGTTTTTCATAGAATATATACACATTTTTATAATATTAGGCTGCAATAATAATAATAATAATAATAATAATAATAATAATAATAATTTACCAGGCCTATCAGTGCCCTTTCTTTTAGTCATATGTACATTTATGGGGCTGATAACATTTGTGAAAGAAGCTGAAGTCTGTTATGAAAGTTGTGCATACAAATTATTGAACAATATTTACATTAGATTAGGAAAGGGCTGACTTTTGCACTGATGTCATTGTGGTGTTTTTATCTAATTATACACATTATTTGACCTATTTTGTTACTTCTGATAGCAAAAAAAATGTGAAACTGAAAATTTTGAAAGATCTTTTTGCCATACATTCAGTGTCTGTCTTCGTTATTTTGTCCTAAGGGTACGCAAACTTCTGCTCCTGTCTGCAAAATTTCAGTAAACACAGCCTAATACACCAAACCAGCCCACGATGAGTCACCAACATGCCCAATCTGCCATTCTTAATCTTAATAAGTTCATTACACTGTGAGATGAACTGAATTGAATTACTCCCTCATTACGCATGACTTCCTTTTCCAGCTGACCTCGTCCTTCAGGTTTATAAATAACCTCAGTTGCTAAAGTTCAGTCAGTCTGAGGATAAAAAAAATCCATCTTGGGGAGACACCTTGGTTAAAAATGAGATTACACTGTATGACAGCTGGTTATAAAAAAAAAAAAAAAACATGCTCACAGTGAACAGCCTGTATAAAATTCAGTGTTGTCAGGGCAGTGTCTTACATCATCATCATCATGGTATCATGTTGTGATATGGACAGAAATTATGTTAGGAACAAAAGCCTAGATGATAGATATTATCTTCATCCTAATAAAGCTCACTAATATGATTGTTTTTCCTCTCGAGTTTGCTTGTGCCATAGGAATAAATGATCATGGAAGATGGCTATAAAATGAACTAAGGAAAATAACAGATGGACTTCAATATTGTTAGATATCAGGCGTGTGATGTGATGTTTGTTACTGAATCATCCTGTTTTGCTTACATTGGGTCAAAAAAAAAAAGTGCTTGAAGTAGGCTGGTACTCGCCAATGTGCAGTGTCAGCACTTCTATGATTTGCTCTTTAAAGTTTGGGTTTTTTTTGCACATAATCTCCGAATAATTCTCCGCTTTATCCGTGCCTAGCCACAAAATCAAATGGGATATCTAACTAATAAGGCCAATTCAGATCAGACACATTCATGAAGAGATTTTATGATGCATGTCACATGCTGTATTTCACTCCAAACTGGCTGCGTTAGGTAAGGAATACAAATCAGTGTCAGGGTGGTGTGATGAACCGGAGTTACTGTTACTGTTACTGTTACTACCCCACAGTTTATCTTTATTTATTAATAAATGGCAATTTTACAAGACAACTGTATGTTTATGGTTATAGGTAATGTTGTGGAATGTTTGCGAAACAAGTTCTCACTTGCATTACAGCAGCTATAAACGGTTGTTCCCTCACCAGCCAAACAAACAAACAAACAAACAAACAAACAAAAACGCATCTTATGACGTTACAGAGAAACCACAAAGTGCGAACTCTGTTCTGAAGACTTTCCCATGGTGGAAAACTGACTGTTACAAAGCGCTGACACCGAAGACTCCTTCCATACAGAAAACTTCACCACATCAACAATTAGACATGCTTTCTTTTGATAAAAAACTTTCTTACTATTGAAACACTAATGTATGAGAGTGAGGCATTCATATAAAAAAAACCCTGTGATTTACCTGTGCAGCTGGAACTACTATCAGAGCTGCTGTTATAGGAAATTAAACAACACCTTCTGACCAGTCAGATCTGAGAATTCAAATCATTGCGGTATAAACACATTAAACCCACAGACCTCACCTGTTTTACACCTCTTTTTTCTCAGTCGCACACACGGGTGAAGCAAAAGCCTTAGAGAAAAACACTGAAATCATACAATCACACTTTTTACATACTCGGTCAACTTTATTTGAAATCATAATCTACAGAGATGTCATGATTGTGTGAGCTGGAATGGAATAGCAGACTGTTTATACAGAAAAAAAGACACATTTGCTGTTTGTTCACTGTCCCAGTGACACAACATTAGTATCGTTTCTCAAAAACAGCTTAGGAAAAAAAAAACAAACAAAAAAAAACTCACTTTACTTAAACTCACAGGTATGAAAAAGCATAGAGTATAACTATCTGAATCTGACATAACAGAAGTGCACTGAGCTTCACCGTCAGTTGTTATGACCTTCTAAAGTACTATAAGTCCACCTGGAAAGTGTTATAACACAAGATGATGTCACTTGACTGAGGTGTTACGTCAAATGGCATCAAAATTAATGAAGACAGCATGAGCTTATGGCAGCTGACAGTAACGGACGGCTTACACTGGTGTCACATGACAATATAAACGCAAGTTAGCATAAAGACTCCATCGGAATGACTTACTCATGCTATTCCCTACATCAGAAGTCAACATTTTCTGACAGCTCCCAGTTTATTGGTTGTGTCACACTGTTGACGTTTCTCAATAGCGGGTGATTTTAGCACAAAGTGTCTTGATGGTGTAAATTTGGTAACACTGACTCTATTGTGTGTCAGTTCTGAGAGAAACGTTGATATTGTTTTCAATATAACGTACTGGACGTTGGTCTTGCTTTCAACGTCACTGTGCTTTTACGTTGTCCATATCAAAGGCTTAATGGGTAGAGGCTAGCTAGTAAACTGTTTAGCCTCAGTCATTAGCAAGCTTGGTGTCTATATTTCCATGCTGCCTAGCAACAGTGTTCTCCACTTGAACAGCAAGCGTATATCGTATGTATTTGCCAAAAAAAACCAAAAAAACGGAAATTGATGAATTCCAGTTACCTCGGTCTGAAAAATACAGAATATACATATATGTGTAGTTTAGAAGAAGAACAAAACAGCACAACCTCCCATATCAACATGTCATATTTCATATTCATGTGGTCAGTTATCCGTAATGAAACTGAACACTATTTACCTAAATAACCATTAAATAATACGTCTGGACCTTTCATTTCTGTAAAGCTACTTTGTGACAACGCTGTTATACACTACACAAATCAAATGAAATTGGATTGGAACAGTGTCACTCTGGCACTCCATAGCAAAAATAAAATCATTTGCGACACTCTGCATTAATAAATACTGTAATCACAATAATAAATAAATACTTTATCACTGTTTCAGTCCCAATAAAATGCTGCTGCTGGAGATTAGTGAGAAACCCCACTGTTTAGGAGACATGTCCTTAGGGTGCATCTGACAGGAGTGTGTGCCAGCGCGCTGTTTCCACCTGCCCTCGGCTGCACATCTCCTTCCAGTGCTGTTGCCCCGCCTCCGGGCCCTCAGAGCCAATCAGAACGCGGCCAAGCACACTGCTTTTCGTGTACAGCCGTCCCTGTGGAAGTGCACCCATGATAAGACTTTTGTTAATTATTGTTTTATTAATTTTATTCAGAAAACTCAGAGTCAGGTTGAATTTGATTAAATACATTAATCTGCCTTTAAGCAGAAAATATCCTGTAAATGCTGAATTTAAAAACACTTAGTCCTTGGGTTGTGTACATGCTTATCAGTGCTATAAATACGGTATAAAAGAAGAATGGACACGCTGTTATAAGAAAGTAACCTGCGATGTGGTGGTCTGATGCCACTGGATTGCTTTATTCCTCTTTTACAACAGCAATTTGGCAAAGATTATAATTTTATGTATTAAAGAATAACATGATTTTGTTTTATCTATTTATAGTTACATGTACTGTTGTGGAATGTCCTCTGCCCTAAAGATTTTTTTTCAGTGTCAGAAAACTTAAAGTTACAGCTTTACCTTTAACTGTTACAACGTCCTGACACTGGAGACTCCTTCCATAAATGTTAAGTAAATGTCTCCTTACAGAAAATCAACAAATATGCATTTTTTTTGTTGAATAACCCTTTAAAAACGTTCATTATTAGTCTTAGATTATGAAGAGCATCCACCATACAAGTCCTTGAGCAAGTTACTATAGAAATGAGCGCATTAATATAAACATGATTTGTCTTCCAGCTATAGAAAATTAATCAACACCTTCTGACCAATCAGAATTGAGAATTCAACAGAGCTGTGGCATATATATTATTTTCAGGTCTGCGTCACTGAAGATACTGGTTAGTCATGTTTGTTAAAAAAAAAATGTGAATTTAAATTTAAAATTTTTAATATTACATAATATTTCTTGACAAGAATTTGGTCTAGAGACTTACTGTGGGTTTAACTCCAAATTTCATCATGAAGTATAGTACGGCTGCCACATTACGCCAACAAAAACAACTACGTTGATCATGAAAATTTATGAATGTATGTTTTTTAAGTTGATGCATAATCATTTGGGGGCTGAAGTCATTAGGGTAGTGTTGCTTCTGTTTTTTTCTTCTTTTTTTTGCACAAATATAGCCAAAAGCACCCGAAAATGCTTATTTACTATGTGAAATGGACTAACCAGATGGCATTATCCTAGCATTAGATAATGTTTTATGGAAGAAACATGATTTTTTTTTTTTTTGCAGTGATATGGTGAAAGTAGTAAAATATTTGAAATACTAGCAATTTCATGCCTTAATGTTAAAGGCTTGTGACACTTATGTCTTTGGCTAAAATAGTTCTCGTCATTGGAACAAGAAATAATTGAGAAACTAACGAACTGGGATTATAAAGATCTGACGTCTCCTATTTACCTGCATAACGATGAACTCCAGGACTAGTGGAAGTCTGATGATGTCACCGGGGGGTAAATCGAACAGGAACGGTGCGTTCCACACTGCATTAGGTCCACTCGCTCCCTTCGTCTCTTTAGTACTGATCACTTTCCCGCCCTGACGCAGGTTGATGACAACGTAGTGATCTGTAACAGTTGAACACAAACAAAAGTCATCTTTTTATACTTTTTATTGGCACTGATTAAGAATTTTCAATCATAAGCAGATCTAGATTACTGAACATACAGTAATTGAATTTGTTGAAGCCCTGGATTTATCACATTTACCACACTAATTTGTGTATTTAGTAACCTAATTGAATCAATCTTTAATTAAGAAGGCTAATGTCTTGTTATCTTGTTATCACTGGATCTGAGAAATTGTTGCTAACATTATAAAAGTTCTGTGTTTAGTCTGGACTCAACGTTTACCTCAGCTAGCAGCGGCTGCAAAAAACAATGTATAATATAAATATAAATATAAATATATATATATATATATATATATATATATATATATATATATATAAAATGCTAGCTTACCAGCAGCTCCAGGCATTCGAGTTAGCTTGGCCAGGTTCTCAGCTTTGCGCACCATCACTTTGATCCGATGGGCCTGAGTCTGGTACTGAAGCAGGACAAAAAGTTGACCCAAAGGCTTTGAAATGCACACCGATGTCCTCAATGTGCCCAAAGACTCCTGGGTACTGTGGCTCTGAAATCACACATGAAGAAACGTGCAATCAGTAGGCTATATAAATTCATTTATACTGTACTTTATACCACAGTGCAGCTGAATTCTCACAGCTGATTTGGTTAGAAGGCGTTGCTTAATTCTCTGACAGTAATTCCAGCTGCAAAGCAAATCACAGGTTTATGCTAACGTGCTAAACTAATAATAAACATAGTTTGAAACAGTTTCTGATGTTTAGTACAGAAAAACGTATAATAGTTGATGTGTAAAGTTGTCCTTAAGGAGACGTTTTTTTAACATTTATGGAAGGAGTCTCCAGTGCCAGCACTTTTTTTTCAACATGGGAACATTTTCAGGACAGAGGAGTTTGTGCTTTTTGGCGTCTGACAAGATGTATTTTTTTGTCATATTCCTTTCAAAAGAGAGGGGAAAAAGAGAGGCTGGCGAACGAACGACTGTTTATAGCTGCTATAACATAGACATAGACAAATAACATATATAACATAGACAAATTCGTGGATGTTGTACAACATTAAATGTAACTATAAATGGATAAAAATGTGAAGTGTCAGTCCATTTCATAAATAGAAACTTGTAATCACTGGCAAACTGCTGTGGTGTGAGAGGAACAAAACACTTCAGGATATGCTGTTGTAGGAAAATGCTCAACTTTGGGGTGGTAACAGTCACTGATTCATTGATTATTTTCTGTGTTTTATTCCTTACACACTACCAGTCACATATATATATATATATATATATATATATATATATATATATATATATATATATA
>CM075008.1:4043964-4084226 GCA_037576675.1 Pangasius sanitwongsei | reverse complement strand
TATATATATATATATATATATATATATATATATATATATATCAACACCTGGAGTTTTATTACAGTGTAATCTCTATTAGTGCTACAGACAAAATGAACAGCTGTACAGATAAGCGCTCACTCTTGGTATGTAAGAGCTTATTAACTTATTGTACCTTTTATATGACCTGTATAAATAGTTTAATGATATGCAGTATTAATGACGTCCTACACCAAGTCAAGTTTTGACTCATCATATCATTAATAAAATGGAGTCAGCTTTTATTCTGTGGCCAGTACCACAGAACTTATAGCCTGTAATTTTTCATTTCATTTCCTGCTACCTTGGTATTTAACTCAAATCTTAAGATTTATGCATAAAGGTTCGATTTGATTTAATTCGTGTCATTGTGTAGTGAGATGTGTGTTGTGGGATGATCAGTTGTGGGATGATCAGTAGGCAAAAGTTTGGCTTTTATTACTCAACATGCAGTCTTGGTTCCAAAATTAAAATATAATCATAAGTCATACTCAGCCCACACACACACACACACACACACACACACACACACACACGCACGCCTACTGAGAATGATGTCACCCCAGTGGTTGCTGTATCAGCTGTGTGTGTGTTTCGACTTCATGTAGCAAACATCTGATCTTATAACGAACATGTCTCTCACGAATGTCACTGATTCTGATTTCGCTGCAGCATAAAACTGCAGCATAAAATATAAAAGTAAGAAATAAATTTCCTCCTACAGTGTTAATTCAGAGCAGAACTTTCAAGAGTAGGTGGAAAACAAACCGTAATAAATAAACGCTGTAGGAGTTGATTTAACACTGCTGATTTCAGCCCGGAAGTGTAATTTCAATATATATTATTTTTTGCTGATAGGCTTGGGCGTAATAAATAAAGTCAGTTTTAAACCTACTTCATCTCCAAAGTGCATTACCGCACTCAAAAAAAAAAAAAAAAACCTGAATAAATCACTATGAGAAATGAATAAGAGTTAGACTGCACAACCTCAGGGAAGGAATTTGTTCCTAAAACCTGCTGAATTTATTAAAACCTAACCATCTTCTGTGTTACAGAAACTCTAGGAATCACTTGTGGAAGCCTTACTTGGATGGGATTAGATCTGTAGGAAAATATTTGTATGTCTTCTAACCGAATAAAACTTTTCTAACAGGTTTTTTGATGGCTGTATTATTGGAAATTATACTCATGATTTATTTATGATTTTTATTGTTACATATTGTGACATACACTAATACAAACAGGCTTTACACCAGCTGTAGGTGTTAATTTAATCAGCCAGCTGCGGGAATTCTGATTGCGGGAACGAATTCCTCCTCTCAGTGTGCGGCAAGTGCAAGATTCCCGGCACAACAAGTACTGTTAGTGCTATTTGTTTTAGTTTACGTCATGTACAGCTGTTGTTGTTTTTTGACATTTGTTTTGGTGCTGTCTCTGCCTGTCCCGTCATTGGTCTGTTTCTGATTGTGTTCACCTGTTCTATGTTTTCACATTACATGTCTTTATATACCCTGTTTGTCTGTTTTGTGTCCTTGTCTTATCAAGCACTCATTAATTCCAAGCTGTATTTCTGAGTTTTGCAGAAAAGTTCTTGGCCTGTTTTTTCCTTTCTGCCCACTTTCTTCTGATTATCTTTATTTTCTTCTGTTTCTGCAGGCTCTCAGCGAACACAGTACATCATCTAAAATATCCAGCGTTTTCTCTGAATCCGCTCTGACAATCCTGTACTAGTAATTCACTGCCAGCGATGTGTGTCGAGCCAGAATTTATACAATTACATCATTACACCCCAACTATAGGCACAAAAGAAGTCTGAGTGCACAGTGACTGGCAGGAGTGTGTTAGTCTTCAGATTTTCCTTCACATTACTTTCTCTCTCATTACATTAATTCTGGAACTTTAAAGGCATGGTTTAGAAAGAAATTGAATTTACATAATTTTATTAATGAACATGTGCTTTTTAACCATTTATAGTTACATTTAATGTTGTAGAACGTATGCAAGTTAGTTCCTGTTATCACTTACATTATAGCAGCTAAACAGTCTTTCCCTCACCATAACACAGGTTGTCACATTCATGAGAAACCAGAAAGTACAACTTCCTCTGTCCTGAAGACTGTCCCATGTCTGCAACTTACTGGTTACAAAGCGCTGACACTGGAGACTCCTTACATAAATATTAAATAGACATCTCCTTTCGGAATACTTCACCATATAAAAAACTATCATTTTTTCTCTGCAAAATAACCCATTGTTTGTTTGTTTTTTCAAACCTGTGATTTGAAATGGAGCCAAAACTATTGTCAGAGCTGCTGTTGTAGAAAATTAATCAATGCCTTCTGATCAATCAGATCGAGAATTAAACAAAGCTGTAGTACAATATTTTAAAACTATATTAGCCTCATCACATTCCGGAAGCAAACACTGGACACCAAACATGTGTTGGCTAATGAACAACACTTGTGGTAAATGGAAAGTTGTGTAAATTTAATTTCATCTCAGTCTGCTCTCTCTCTCTCTCTCTTTCTCTCTCTCTCTCTCTCTCTCTCTCAGTAATGCCCTCTGGCACCATTTTCCTTCTCCACGGAGGACAAAGCGTGGGTGTTGCGCCACTCCAGTCACTCAGCACTAATCCCTATCACCATCTCGCAGCAGAGTGGAAAATGCAGCGTGCACACACACAAACACACACACACACACACACACATGCACACACACAGGGGGAGCTACGCTCTGATTACAAAGCCACATTCTCACGGAGATAGAGCAAGTGAACGTGATATAGATTGTCACAGGAGCAGAGTGCTGCATTTTCCATCCACCTGCGTCACCTGGCTGAGGCAGGGACACCAGGGACACATGGACACAGTGCTGACCTCAGAAACGGGAAGCGTGATGGAGCTGATGGAGCTGATGACACATCACCAAACAGGCCAGAGGCAAATCTGATACGCCGTGTTGCTCAATCACAGCTTTTCCGCATCTAAATCTTATCTCAGTCATCTCATGTTCAAGATGCAGTAATGATTGTTTTATAGCTCTCAGGTTCAGGTCCACTGACCAAATCACCTCTTTAGATTGTAAGAGTGGCTTTAAATTATACAAGATATCCTTTTATAAGTTATTAGTGATATAAACAACACTGATGTGAATCGGGTCACAATCGTCCTTTCCAGGAGTGTAAATTAGAGATTTATAGTATTTCTAGAAGTAATGTACTTACTAACTAACTAAATGAATGAATGCATGAATTGGTTATTTCAGCCTGAATGGATCATAAGGCTTTATGTACACAATATCACCTATTTCATTTAAAAGAACAATTATATTTACTCAAATTTACTCCGAAAACAGTCAATCAAAATGTTTGGTGTCTGAAATTTGCCTCAGCTAGTAAATAACCCAAGCCTACAGTTACCAGCCGTTATAGTTCCCAATGTGCATCACATTTTTACCTTAGACAGCATTGATCTGTAGCGTTTTTCTTTTTAAAAAATGATTGTAATCTAATATTCCTGAGCTGCTGTAACAGTAATTCAGCATTAGTGCTGTGTGTCAGGTGTGTCGGGTCAGAATTGGTGGGAAATTTAGTAATGCATATGTCATACACTGCTTCAGAGCTGTCAAACGTCATCACAGCCCAGATATAGGCACAAAAGAAGTCCAACTACACAGTGACGGGCAGGAGCAATCAGCCAATCAGGGACAAGAGTGACAGAGCATTAACAAAACAACACAAAAAGTGAAAGATTGTGATTATATGATATAGAAGGGAAAGACTGATGGAATTTTAGCCTTTTTTTCTTACTGAACAGTAAAGGTATGTACGTTGTGAATGACAGTCAGACAGTTTTCTTTGCTGTGGATTTTGTAGTGAAGTTATTTATATGATAGCCAGGATGACTAATGACTATTGAAAGGTGTTGTTGAGTTTCTCCGCCCTCTGTCTGCCCAATCTGTGTCCACTGGTGGGATTCCAATACTTCCACTTTGATTTCTATATGTATTTACTTATTTTAAAAGACTTATTTTGCTTTTTTATTAAACTTTTCTTTTTGGTGAAAATGGTGCTACTGGGCCAAAAAGTATATTTTGATATTTTGTGTGACTGTTGCCAAACTGCTAAACTTGTTATTTGTTAGCAACATTAGCCTCATAGTTCCAGTAAAAATCAACACTATTTCTTTGAGGTACAATAAAACGTTTTGCTTCTGTGTAAGTATGTATACTAGTTCTCCCATAGAATTCGAACATATTTCTGTACCTTTTTTACTCGCCTCCTTGCAGGATTGAGTTGGCGGTTGTATGTGATGGTGGTATCGGGCTCCCAGTCCATCTCACTACAGTTGAGCTCTAGATCACCCAGCGGTGTCTCACGGAGACCTGAGAAATCTTTCCCAAACACGGCCAGTTTGAGAGTGCAGGCCCGAAGCTCTTCTACAGATCCGACCTTCAGAGTGAACACCTGAGCCTGAGGCTCTAGGCTCAGGCTGTTTCTGCGTGACGGCACCGCCTGCAGGGCAGCGGGGCACAGTGGGGGCAGACTGGCACGCACCATAGCACCACTGAGCCTCCTGGAGCCCCTGAAGAGACTGAGGATTGTGACAGTGAGGGTGCCATCTGCTGGACAGAACAGCAAGGAGAAGTGAACTGCAGGAGGCTGCTTGTTTGTGAAGGAGCTGCGTCTGGAGCTCGGGCTGGAGCTGCACTGAGATGGAGAGAGCTCCCCCTGCTGGCTGGATGGCGAATGCTCAGGGTCAGTACCTGTCAGGAAGCTGTCTCCAGTCACCGTTGAGCGACGATCCAAAGCCCGGCGTGTTTTCGAGCCCAGGCTAAGTTTAGGGATGCTTGGGAGGGAGGCTCGGCCATGGACAGTCGGTTTAAAGGGAGAACAGGGGACGGCGGGGGTGCTCAGGCGGCGTAGGCTGAATCGAGACTTCTGAGGGCCTTTCAAACTTGTCGAGACCTGGGGAAAACTGCTCTGGTTGTCATCAGATGGTGTAAAGCTGCTGGCCTCTGATGGATAGTCCAATACGTCACCATCCAGCTCTTCATACTGCTGTTTGACTGGAAGAATTTTGATTGAAGGGGACGAGCTGAGAGTCACAGTCACATTATCTGTAGGGGCGGACTGAAGATAAAACCCCTCCTCTTTAGTGTCAGAAGAGTGAGATTTCCTGCGGCGCCAACAAATGATGCAGCCCAGCACAAGGCCGAAGCAGAAGACGGCCAGACCAACAGCCAGGAGGATCTGTAGATGAACTGAGACAAACTCATTGATATCACTGAATATTCCACAAATTTTTTATTTTTTTTTTGACTTGACTAAATAATCTGTTTGAATGTTCCATATGTATTGGTATCTAGCTATACGAATCACTTTTGTTATCACAGTCTCAGTTATTCAGCTCTAACAGAAAGCAAGAGTTGGCTTTATCTCTGCACCTCTTGCTTGCTTACATTGTATCTCACTTCTTTTAGTGGTGCAGTTTTCCCTTCTTCTCTAAACAGCACACATCGCTCCTTATCTGATTACAGGACACAGGAAATGTCCATCTGTCCTCATCACAGCTAGATGGAGACGAAGCAAACACAGGCAAAGCTTTGATCTAAAACAGAGCCACCATGTGACCTCGGCTGGATCAGGATTGTTCCTCTGCTGCCGAGGACGTGTCTGACTGAGAGACTTTCTTTTACGCATATCTGTAACGTCAGTGTATGCAGGCTTATGTGTTGTTATGATAAGATTACATTATCATATTAACCCGAGTTAAATGGGTTTAGCAAACAGGCATGGCTTGAGAAAAGCTTGATTTTCCAAAAAAAAAAAACAGCTAAGCATCTTTGGATCTCATGAAATATAGAATTAATCTGGGTTCAGAGTTAGTGCATTTAGTGCATTAAAGCAGGAGTTCTTGAACGTTTTGCAGCCAGGGACGTGTTTAACTATAAAATAAATTCAATGTACAGGTTTATGTTGTGTGTACAATAAAATATTGTCTATTTATTACACCCATAGAGCTTTTTATTCCTGAACTTTCCATCAACAGAATACATTTGGGCCAAGCTGACATTATTTATAGACTTGTTTTTGAGGTATTGATGTTTGGATTCAAGTCTTTCAATTCAAAAGTGACCAGTCAAAAAAACCCTATGATAAACGTAATAATTTTGATAATGGTGGGTTATGTTTCCCCCACATTATTATTTTTTTAAATCACTGACCCCCTGGACACCATTTTGAGGACCAACAAGGTAAACTACACGTGTGCCAATACTTTTGTGAAGACAGAGACCAACCAAACATTAAAACAGTGGATTTAAGCACTGATGGAGGTAAACTGCCATGAACTCTAGCTGCACTCCAATGCTCATATGTTTCTTTAGGGTTAACAGTATCGTTAAGGTCATTCCACATGAAAAAAAAGCTCTACGCTGTGAACCGTTCTTACACCGAGACCCTGACTCAGCACACTGCATTTCTCCAACAGAGCTAAACCCAGAGAACTAAAACCTATTTGCAGATACAATTCCCCACAATAAAGTGCTATTTACACTTATTAAAAGGTGGAAAATGTTCTATACGCCTCTTGCAATCCCTCTAAGTGCCTGAGATAAGCTGAGAGCCAGTTCAAGATAAAAATGAGTCACATGGTTGAGTTCGTGTTGTGATTAAGCAGCTGGAGAGCAAGACACAAGTTCATACACTCACACAGCATGGGCAAAGCTTTCAGAGCTTCATAGCAGTGTCTTAGCAGGACAAAAGCAGTATTCTGATCAATACTGAATGCATATAATAATAATGTGATTACTATAACTTAAACCATGACTAATATTAAAACTGGAAAAGGATAAGAATAATCATTGAGTAAACACAGCTATTAGTAGGAGTAGTATTGTTGGGATTGGTATTAATTATTATTAATAATAATAATAATAAATATAAATAAATAATAAATAATATTAAGTATATTATATTAAAGTATATTATATTATATTATATTATATTATTATATTATTATATATTATTTTATGCATTTTTGAATAAAATAGTATTATACATGTATTAAATTATTCACAATAAAATATACTTATTATTATTATTATTAAATAATAATATTAAAAAATTTATATGCTTCCCTTTCAGAATGAGTTCAGTATGAGTTTCAATAATAATAATAATTATTATTATTATTATTATTATTATTATTATTATTATTATTATTATAATACATTATTAACTGTAACAAAAAATTATAAATATTATTATGTTTACCTTCTAACTGAATGCGCATGTTTCCGGCTCCAGTGCGCGCGCCCGTAATGAATGTTACCGGTAAGTGCACGCGCTCACGCTGTCCGCTCTCCGGGGTCAGGATCAGTTTTCAGCCTCTGAACTGTTCCGCATCGCGCGCTCACCGGAGACAAACTACGGCACGCGATCATTCAGCGCAAAAGAAAACATAAAAAAAAACGTGTTCCAAACCACGCCCACTGCTGCATCCGACGCTCTCCAATTGGTCAGTGTTCAAACCATCCCTTAAAGAGTTCCGCGCTTTGATTTGTCAAGTTCCAAACAGTAGGCGTTACATTCTAGAGGCACGTGCAAGAATTCTGACGCGCTGTGATTGGTCAGTTTCCACAACATTCTCCGAAAGAGTTCTGTGTTTTTGATTTGTCACAGTACAAATGGAACGCGGTTCTTGATATTCTGGCGCGCGTGAAACAGCTCTGGCGCACCGTGATTGGTCAGTTTCCACAACATTCTCCAAAAGAATTCTGCGTTTTTGATTTGTTATAGTACAAGAGGAGTTCTTGACATTCTAGCGCGCGGAGGAGTTCTGACGCTCCGATTGGTCCGATTGAAGTTTAACTCCCACGTGAGGGGTATGACTCCCTTTAATGTCCACAGCCAATCACAGCTGACCTTATTATTCCTACTAAACTACACTGTCAGAAATAAAGGTACTAAACTATACGTTTTCATGTCGAGGATTAATAAGCTCTACAGCAAGACGTTTTTCGAGTAAATGCTGGGGGAAGAAAGCCTTCCTGATGCTGCATCTTGAAGGTGGAAGTAAATTTTGAGGGACTACAGCTTCTTATACTGTGCAGAACTATTTGTTTGTTTGCTGACTCATTAGCTAATACCATTTGTGTAATGCATAATGAAAACTTGATATTCCCTGAGGGAAAGATCAATATTTTATTGTGCTGATAAAATATTCTGACCAATTCCAGAGTAAGGGTTGGTTTTTCAGGCGATATGGATTCTCAGTATTTTTGTATGATACAAACTGGGTATTGAAGTGTTTGGGCATTACTGGCTGAAGGAGACTGAAAGATACACTATACGGCCAAAAGTATGTGCACCCCTGACCATCACAGCCATTTGTGGTTCTTCCCCAAACTGTTGGCATAAAGTTAGAAGCACAAAATTGTATCGAATGTCTCTGTATGCTGTAGTATTACAATTTCCCTTCACTGGAACTAAGAGACCCAATCCTGTTCCAGCATGACAATGCCCCTGTGCACAAAGCGAGCTCCATGAAGACATGGTTTCTCGAGGTTGGAGTGGAAGAACTCGAGTGTCCTGCACAGAGCTGGAACACCGACTGCACCCCAGACCTCCTCACCAACATCAGTACCTGATCTCACTAATGCTCTTGTAGCTGAATGAACACAAATCCCCACAGCCTCGCTCCAACATCTAGTGGAAAGCTTCCCAGAAGAGTGGAGCTTATTATAACAGCAAAGAGGGAATAAATCTGGATTGAGATGTTCAACTAGCGCATATGGATGTGATGGTCAGGCGTCCACATACCTTTTACCATACAGTGTATTTTCAGTGCTGTGCTACTCAACACAACACAACAGATGTAAGGAGTACAGTACAACAAGGCATGCTGTTACAGGAAAATAATCAACGAAGGAGTGGAATGAGGTGGTGTTTTAGTCTTCTTATATCACAGCAATTTGCCAATGATTTTTAAATTTGTTACAGAATGTTACATCACACTTTTTATCTGTTTATAATTGCATTTAATGTTCATTAAGGAAATTAGTGTCTGGAATCATTTGCGTTATAGCAGCTAAATACATTCGTTCCCTCACCAGCGTCTCTTTTTGTCTGGCTCTTGAAGTTAATAAAACAAAAATTACAGCTTCTCATCTCACTGAGAAACCGGAAAGTATAAACTCCTCTGACCTGAAGGCTTTCCCAGGTCGGAAAACTTAAATTTAGAGCTTTAAAGCGCTGGCACTGGTGACTCCTTCCATAAATGTTGCATAAACGACTCCTCACAGAAAACTTCACCATATCAAAATTACACACATTTTATATGGAGCATCACCATAGGAGTTCCTGTGTAAGTTGTTACTATAGATACTACAATGTATTTGAATAAGTGCATTAATATAAATCTGTGATTTGCCTTGCAGGTGGAACTACTGTCAGAGCTCCTGTTGTTAAAAAAAAAAAAAAAAAAAAAAAAATTAATCAACACCTTCTGACCAATCAGAATCGAGAATTCAGGAGCGCTGTGGTTTAAAACATATTAACCTCCAGTTGTTTGCTGGAATACTTCATTTAACAGGCTGTATTGGTGTGTGGAAAAGTTTGATACACCAATAAAACAAATGAGAAAAACAAAATCTGTTATCCGGAGCCAACATAGAGGCACATGGTTCATTTGGTTAAAAGAATCCAGTCTGTCTTTCTCTGGATCTGACATAATGCAGCACATTTTGCCGCAATGGCTGCGGCGTCTTTTTCCTTTTCCCAGTACGTTCTCTAACTGTAAGAAATGTGGTGTTATATTATTGAAGCACTGACTTTTATCCTGATTTCTCTCTCTCTATCTCTATCTCTATCTCTGACTCAGCTTTTAGAAATCATGCCAAATGAATCTGTTCAGGTTCTGCTTCTGTAATGGAGCTACTGCAGTGCGATCCGATGATCCTAAAAATAAAACACTATGACCAACGCGAGTCACGGAGAGATTCCAGCTGTCTTTCGGATTTAAAACATGTCAATTTTTATTTCGTTGATGATTAATTACATAATTATATAATTATTTTTCTCTTTGCTAGCTTTCCACCCACACAGCCAAGTGTGCTTTGCTCGAGAGCCAAACTGCCTACATCCATCACTGTATCTGCTAATTCCTTTATCCAGGATCAGACTGACTCTAATGTGTCATAAGGGTTATTGTACACACTGCAGTTTTTCAGCTAAGCGCTGCTCTTTGGAATGACTGATACTCTTTCAGGAGTGAATGATGTCCTATAAGTGTGTGTGTGTGTGTGTGTGTGTGGAGAGAGGGAGTCCTACAAAAATATTTTATCTCCCTAGCATTTCTGTTTGCACATTATGGTGGCCGTATTGCAGGCACATTAAAACCATGATGTAGAAGCTTCGTGATGTTACTGCTTAAACAGCCAGGATCCGTCAGTGAGATTTATAATAGTATTTCCTGAATAATATAATTGAACATATATAAATAATTTATGAAGCTTGGATTTAGCTTAAACTATGATATTTTAAGTAAAAACAGATACACAGATACACAGCATTGTTGAATTCTTGATACTGACTGGTCAGTAGTTGATGATTAATTTTCTATAACAGCAGCTCTGACAGTAGTTCCAGCTACAAGGCAAATCAGAGGTTCATATTAGTGTGCTCATTCCTATACGTTATTGTTTCAAAAGTAACAGCTCATTCATAGGGATTTGAATGGTGGAAGCACCAGATAAACAGATTAAAAATGTGTATAATCGTTGATATGGTGAAGTTTTCTGTAAGGAAATGTTTATTTAATATTTTTGAAAAAAAGAGAGGCTGGTGAGGAAACAACATAAGTGGTAATGTAAGGGATAACAGGAACTAATTTGTCTCGCAAACTTTCCACAACATACTATAAATGGATAAAAAAAAAATGATGTAATTCTTAAATAAATTTAAAAATTGTTATGGTGCAAGTGGAATAAAACACTTCATGGCATGCTGTTAAAGCAAAATAATCAACTTCAGGGTGGTGACAGTAACGTCACTTCAAATCGGATCACATCACACCACCCTGCCATTGATTATTTTTCTATAACAGCATGTGCCCAAGTGTTTTATTATCATTTGAGTATCATTTGATTCAGTTTATAAAGTTGCACAGACAGACAGACAGACAGACAGATAGATAGATAGATAGATAGATAGATAGATACATAGTTACATAGATGGATATAACTATCACATAACATTATCGTTCCAAGTGGGATGCCGGAGTATCTTCTTTTGCATATTACTCATTTTCTGTTACATAATACAGAGTGCTTGCTCACGCACTCGCACATGCACATTCACACACACACACACACACAAGCACACATCCACACACATATACAGCAAATGGAACATTTGTTCCATTGTTATTTTTTATATGCTTTTATAAAAGGCTGAAATTGGCCTTTCCTAAAGAATGGATAATATAGTGTTTGAGTTACTGTAGTCATGTGTCTGTCAGTGCTTTAGTAATAAGAGCTTAACTAAAAGAAATAACAACAGAGGCAGCATTAGTAGGTGCCTCACAAGCGCTAAGACTAACACATATAAGAGTAATATGTAAGACTAACACATGTAGGAGTAAAACGTAGCTGTAACATGTTAGAGTAGCATATAAAACAATAACACTTAAGAGTAACACGTAATGGTAACACGTACTGGTAACTCATAAGCAGCACATGTAACAGTAACACAAAAGAGTAACACATGTAACAGTAACACATGTAATGTTAACACATAAGAGTAGCACATGTAACAGTAACATGTAAGAGTAACACGTAAAAATAAAACATGTAACTGTAACATGCAAGAGTAACACATGTAACAGTAACACATGTAATGTTAACACATAAGAGTAGCACATGTAACAGTAACATGTAAGAGTAACACGTAAAAATGAAACATGTAACTGTAACATGCAAGAGTAACACATGTAACAGTAACACTTATAAGAGTAACGTAATAATAAAACTTGTAACAGTAACCCAGTAACATGTAATAGTAACACGTAAAAGTAACACATGTACTGGTAAAATGTAATAGTGACACATGTAACAGTAACATGTAATGGTAACAGATGTAAGAGTAAAACATGTAACTGTAACATGCAAGAGTAACACAGTTAACAGTAATACTTGTAAGAGTAACATGTATTAGTAATACATATAAGAGTAACACATGTAAGGCTAAAACATGCAAATGTAACATGTAAGAGTAACACATGCAAGACTTACAGCCTACTAAGGAGTAATTTTACTTGTTAACCTTCATTTTCTTTTAAAAGCTCATTTTATGAAAACTGTTTAACTATTATTTGGAATACAGATACTGTATGTTACAGAAGTCCTTTACTGAAAATTATGGATAAGGTCTGATTTGTTTATCAGAGACAAAGCTATAAAACCATTTAAATGCAGGTGTTGGGTTGGGTTGTTGTAGTAGTATGTATGTAGAAATGTTTAATTTTATTATTTCTGAAGACATCTTTGCTTTACAGCATTCATTTACATGTGCCTAAGCCTTATTTGTAAGTCCTTTATTGTTGCACACCTCCCTCTAGTGGACCAAACTGCCATTAGTTATCTGATGGCTCTCTGCAACAAAGTTTAATTAAACTCCACTTTTTTTATTACACATATACACAGGGGTGAAAGATAATATTTTTAAAGCTCAGATAGCCTTATCAGCTTCATTCCTACAACATGTGTAGACACTGAATTTCACAAAACCATTCATCACAAGCAAGTACTTTATCCAGGTCAGGGCTGCAGGGGATCTAGAAAGAATCCTGGGAACACTTGGTGTGAAGCAGGAATATATTCTGGATGGCAAGCCAGTTGATCACAAGGCACTCATGGGAAGCCCACATGGACTGAGAGAGCACACTAACACTGTATACACAGTAAATCCAGCTCAGGACTGAACCAGGGACCCTGGAGATACCTTCTGCCCCACCGTACCACCCCATAATAATAATAATAATAATAATAATACCTGTGCTTTATCCTGATCTGGGTCATGGTAGATCTGGCACCATACACACACTTTCACACACTCATTCATATCTGGGGCATGTTTTTGGGAGGTTAGAGGAAACCAGAGAACCCAGAGGAAACCCCTACACACTCTACCAGCTGCACTACAAGGATCACAGCTAAAATAATAATAATAATAATAATAATAATAATAATAATAATAATAATAATAATAAGCAACAGATAATACTGTAGGTTTAACAGGAGTCT
The DNA here is from genome assembly GCA_037576675.1 of Pangasius sanitwongsei. NCBI lineage: Eukaryota > Metazoa > Chordata > Actinopteri > Siluriformes > Pangasiidae > Pangasius > Pangasius sanitwongsei. Next base: position 4,070,903 of record CM075008.1, on the reverse strand, counting down.
AAATTTTTAGCCACCTGGCTTGTGGAAGTGAACAGTCATCCCTCTCATTTCTGTTGAAGTTGGGGGAAAAGAGAGAGAGAGAGAGAGAGAGAGAGAGAGAGCATTTTGTATTGGTTGTTCCAGGATGACGATTTGCATTGATTTTAGATATTCATTATGGTCCTTTTTGACACATTTGTAGAGAAAATACTATTAGCCTATTTAAAAGAAGAAGTTACGAGAGTGAGTTTTGTTCGAGTCGTAGACCTGAAGTATGGAGATGCAAAAGTTTTCACCCCCTGTGAAGAGGTTTTGACCATTCCCTCAGTGCGATGCCAAACAACACACAAATGTCTTTGTCTCTCCCTTCTGCAAAAGTCTGTTTTTTTCTTTGTTCCTCTGTTTTTAGAAGAATGCTCATACTGTGTGTTTGCACCATTAGGTCCAGGGTCGGGATTACAGAAAGCCTTTGTTTATAGTGACTAGTCAGCCTGATTAAAAAATAATAAATCTTTGATTAATAAACTAATTTCATACACTGTGTGTCTTACACTGTCCTGGCAAGTGTCCTCAAGGCACATGCAAAATTAAGCCACACACACACACACATATACATACACAAGCACACACACACATATACATACATATATATATATATATATATATATATACATATATATATATATAGATGGATAGATAGATAGATAGATAGATGTTCATTTCTGGAGATGAACTCCATCCAATATTAAACTGCTTCTGGTTGTTCAGTTTCGTTTCCCAAAGTAACCAAAAATACCAAAATAAAAAGCACTACCACGACTTAACATCTCGTGATCATGTCGTGACAAATTAAATCGTTTGCACGAAACAAAAGGGGGGGAAAGTGTTTGTTTTTTTTGTTTTTTATTTCGAAAAGCGACGAAGATGAATTCTCCTTGGACAGGAAATTCGTGGGTGGTGGGTGAATCGGTCGAATCGACTCAGCAACATGAACCGACTCTTTCGGCTCTCCAGTTTCGGACCCCTCCTACCTGAAACACTTCACACACAAAAATTACATTTGAAATGTTTCTGTTATGTTTAGATGTTTTAGTGCTAATTTGTTGCTTGGTGCTGTATTGCCTATTATTATCCATTATTTAGCCTACATTATTCCTGTGACAAGTTAGCAGTTGTGTGTTTTCCTGACGTCACAGGAGGACATTGTTATTGCTAGAGCAGTTACAATGGTGTTTCTTCTTCTTCTTCCGGCAGCTCCCATTAGGGGTCACAACAGCGGATCATCCGTCTCCATCTCATTCTGTCTTCTGCATCTTCATCTGTCACACCAACTTCCTGCATGTCCTCCCTCACCAGGTCCATAAACCTCCTCCTTGGTCTTCATCTTCTCCCCCCGCCTGGCAGTTCCATCCTCAGCATTGATTTTGTTAAACAATCTGGTTAAAAACTCCACTGCCACCTCTCCTAAACATCTCCATGCCTCCACTGGTATGTCATCTGGACCAACCACCTTTCCACTCTTCATCCTCTTCATAGCTGTCCTCACTTCAGCCTTACTAATCCCCCGTACTTCCTGATTCACTATCTTCACTTCATCCAACCTTCTCTCTCTCTCATTTTCTTCATTCATCAGCTCCTCAATGTGCTCCATCCACCTTCTCAACACACTCTCCTCGCTTTTCAGCACATTTACAACTGCATCCTTTATCACCCTAACCTGCAGCACATCCTTCCCAGCTCGGTCCCTCTGCCTGGCCAATTGGTACAAGTCCTTTTCTCTTTTCTTAGTGCCCAACATCTCATATAGCTTGCCATACTCTTTTTCCTTAGCCTTTGCCACCTCTCTCCTTGCCTTGTGACACAGCTTGGTTATTGAAGCTATGAGATGACAAGTGCGATGGTCTTGATGGTGGCATTACAATGAAAGGTGAAGCTTTGGAAGCTGATCTGTTTGAGTAGAGTGCACAGATGAGGAGGTGAGAGCAGGAGAGACTAAAGGACTAAAGCACCGCTGCATTGCCATCTTTAGGTAGAGATGAAGTGAGGGTTAAATCTCACTGCACGGTTAACAGCAGGCAGTCAAATGGCATTGTGGGTAATGTAGGAAATTGCTAACCATTTACATTTATGGCATTTGGCAGACGCCCTTATCCAGAGCGACTTACATTTATCTCATTTATACAGCTGAGGATTAAGGGCCTTGCTCAAAGGCCCAGCAGTGGCAGCTTGGCAGTGCTGGGGATTGAACTCATGACCTTTCCGATCAATAGTCCAATGGCTTAACCACTGAGCTACCACTTGCATAAAAGGAATCCTTTCTACAGTTTAAAACACATTGATTATAATTATTGATATGCAAGACATTCAGGGTGGATTTAATATTTAATTGTTCTATAAAGTCTCACTCTATGCACTGATTAACAAAATAACAGTGAACAAAATAACAGTATGATTTAACAATTATTATTATTATTATTATTATTATTATTATTATTATTATTATTATTATTATTATTATTACTATGCTGTGCCAAACAGTTCTGATGCTTATCTATTAATTAATACAGAATACTGATGATTTATTACAGCTCTTTAGATATGCGAGTTGACTCCCACAGGTTCTAAGAGTCGGCTCAAAGAGTCGAATCATTAGCGTTCGACTTTGCTGAAGTATAAATAAGCCAGCATGGCGCGTCTCGATCCCGTTTAGACTGATGATGGCACTCAGAATAGCATACACACTGCTTTTAGCTTTAATCTGGACTGAATTTTCCAGCTCCACACTCGGGATTCTTCTGTTTAAGGCGAGGATCAGAGTGAAGAAAGAAGGTAAGAGCCATGACTCTAACTCCATCTGTCTATTTAATATCTCTCCTTCATCTAACAACATAGTACTTCCTGCAGCCTTTTTATTTTTATTGTCTTTATTGGTTTCAGTTTGAATCACTGCTCTGTTATCAGACAGTGTGTAGCTTTGTAGTTGAGATGTGTCAGCTTGGGAGTGTATGATTGTATACCTTTTGTCTAAAAGCAAACCTTGAGTTGTACATTGACTACAGTGTCAGATGAAAGTTTTTGAACATGCCATATTTGAGCATTTTTGGTTCTGTAGATTAGTTTTGGAACTTAAGATTCTCTAAAATGAGAAACTCTGAATAAGAAAAAGGTAGGTGCAACGTGAGAAATGTCTGCTCAGTTTGATTTGAGAGGGTCGCTGCCTCACGGCTCCAGGGTCCCAGGTTCGATCCTGAGCCTGGCGTCAGTTGACTGCCTGTGAGAAGTTTTGCATCTTTTCTCCTTGTCCTTGTGGGTTTCCTCCAGGTTCTCCAGTTTCCACACACCTTCCAAAAACGAACCAGTAGATGAATTGTCTAAGATAAGGTGAATGAGTGTTTGTGTGTGTGTGTGTGTGTGTGTGTGTGGCTTCCTGCCCAGGGTGTGTTATCGACTCACACCAAATATTCCTGGGATGGGCTCTGGATCCACTGCAACCCTGGTCAGGATAAAGCACTGAAATGTGTGATTCTGATTTGTCAGAAGATGTTGATTCATTTTCTCGGACAGTAGCCACAACTTAATTAATACATTCATTGTAATACATTATTGTTTCTATAGTAACAGATCATTTGCAGGGGCTTATATGATGAATGGTCCACTTAAATAGATTTTTAAAAATGTATGGTATCATTGATATGGTGGAGTTTTCTGTAAAGAGACATTGATTAATTTAATAATTGATTAAACTTAATAATTAAGTTTTCCACCAGTCTTCAGGACAGAGCAGTTTACGTGTTGTGGGTTCTCTGTAACATGACAAGCTGTGTTAATTATTGAGAGATAATAAAAAGAGAGGCTTGTGATGGAAAGACTGCTAGACTCTATAACATAAGAGATAACAGGATCTAACTTTCTGCTTCCTGGACATCCCGTAACATTAAATGTAACTATTGTTATTTAACAAATAATAAACTGCTGTAATATAGAAGGAATAAAACATATTTAGTATTTAAAACAATATTCTTCAGGGTGGTACAAGTAATTCTGCTTCGTGGCCGGTCACATCACACCACCCTGTCGTTGATTATTTTTTTCAAAAACACCTCCAAGTGTTTTATTCCCTGTATAATATATAAAAATTCTCAGCTGCTGGGAAACTTTTGCAATGCAGTGTAGACACATGGGTCTCCTTATCTATAGCATTTATTCAAACAGCCACAGTGCTGTCCCTAACACTCCTGCTGTTGTGTCTCTGGTTCACAGCCAACTGAAGAGAATTTAGAGAGATTATGAAGTTGGGTTGTTTCTATGGAGAGGAATGCATGTCATGCTGAAATGCAGTCTGTTCAGCAGAAAAAAATGTGAACTGCTATGTATTGAATTTCACTGAGGGACAAAAGCTGCAATACAATACAAAGACTAAAAGCACAGGCAGAAATATAAATGTAGTTGTGCTTGTAGAGAATTAAAGTAGTGCCAGAATTAAAGCACAAGGTACTGCATGGAACGACTGTATAAAATTTTAACTGCAGCCCAAATCTAAAGTAAACAATTTTGAATTGCGCCAGAAAACTCCGTCATGTGGATAAATGCAAAAATATGTTCATAACTGAAATCGGTAGGGAATATTGACAAGGTTTTACTTTTCATTTTCCACGCATCACTATTGAGAAGTAATTTGTATGGCCTGTGTGGAGTTTCTCATGTTCTCCTTGTGTTTTGTGTGGGATTCCTCCGGGTTGTCCGAGTTCCTCCGGGTTCTCTGGTTTCCTCCTACCTCCCAAAAACATGCTATTAGGTAAACTGGAGACTCTAAATTGCCCTAGGTGTGAATGTGTGTGTGTGTGTGGTGCCCTGTGATGGACTGGCGTCCCTGTTCCAGCCTTGCACTCAGTTTTCTCCAGGATAGGCCACAGATTCACGGACCAGGACAAAGCACTTACTGAAGATAACAACTAATGAATGCATTCGATTTCATGTTTTCCACTGGAATAATATTACTGTGGCATAAATTTCCCTTTCCCACTGACCTTTGCTCAGACCTTTGCTCCGAAAACATCATAGGATCAAGTGACAAGCAGCAACAAACATTTCTCTTATTCATATAAAGTTACATAAATTAAATTCTCTCTCTCTCTCTCTCTCTCTCTCTCTGTCTGTTGGTCTCAGATGCAGAATTTCTAATTTTTAACACATCAAGCAGAAACCTGATTAATAACCAGAAGCTGATCCATGATCCCTACGGCGTAAACATTTATGCAGGAGGTCCTCGGGGCCTGTACATGTTAAAGCCAGGAAAACATCCAGCACTGAAGCAGGTACTATAAACTGTATTCCCAGCATCTCTTTGCATATGTCACTTGATATCATGTAACATATACTATATAAGAAAAAAAGAAGAATAAGAATAGATGCATTAAACAAGCTACACAGGGGTCTGAGGTAAACCGGGATTTTAAAAAAAGGACACAATGTTTGGACGGATTTCCTCCTAAGCACCTCAGACACCTCCCTGCCTGAGGAAAGGTCCAGAAACTCATTTAGCTTCATTTTAACTTACTCTAGTCGCTGTGTTTCTTTGTGTTTAGATATTAGGATAGAAGTGAAACCAACCACCTTAAGTCTCTAGACTCTCATGGCATGATGTATGATGTATGACTAGAGCTTTATTTACTGAGGATATTAAATAAAATGTTTTGCTTTCTGGACAGGTACATGTGCCGATATTTGCATCCGAATGCCAGAGCAACGCTCCTGTAAGTTTCACACTTACTATATGATGATTTATGCTTGTGAAATGCACTGTTCATTGGAAACTGTGTAACGTGGTCACAGTTTAGTTTTGTTTCTGTTCCAAACACACCTTTATTTATCCAAACCCGCTTATTTATATAAAAAAAAATTGCATAATTGCTGCAAATATGACTCATGGTCATATTTTTTGCATAGATTTCAACTTTGGTGTTCAAAGTGGTTCTGTTCTGCCTTGTCAAAACTGTTGAGCAAACGTTTCTTAAACAAACTCCTCTGTTTCCTACCAAATGCTCCTCAGTGTGCACTGTACCAGGCTATGCTGGGTGCAAGTTCAAACCGCCTACCACCATGGAGCAGACAGAAATATTTATGCTTTGCATGAGAGATAGAGCATTTTGATCATTTTGTAAACACTGGCCAGACTTTCCTGCTCTGTGAAAATGAAGGACATCTAGTCTCAATTATAAAGTCTTTAGTTAAAGATAAAGATTTAAAGATAAAGTCGGGCTTGGGGTGTGTTGGAAACAAAAAGAGACTAGAAAAATTGTTGAGAAACAGTTGTTGAGATCTTTTTTTTTTTGATTTTTGATTTTCAGGATTGTGATACACAATACACAATCTCTCTGCTGAAAGAGGGGAGGAATGGAAATCCACTGTTCATGTGTGGATCCAAACCAGAAAAGACAATATGCTGTGATGTGGTATGTTTGTTTTTTGGCTTAAATGCTCTTCAGACACAAGCACACCGTGTCTACATGATTATGCACTAATATGCTGGTCCTTGGACTTAGCAGGACTTACTGTGTGTAAAGTACATTTTAAACATGAGAGCAAACATATTAGATTGTGAATAATATTCTAAAAGCCATCTTTTTTTTTCATGCCAGAGCTCAGAGCACGTTCCTGTGAACTGCTTTGAACTGATGTATCCAACACAAATCAATGATCCGTCTTTGCACGTTGGTAAGAAAGCATTCAAACCTGCATTTATTCACAGATCAAGCTGCTAATTCTTCTTTAATTCATTCTTGGGAGACAAAGTATCACTGTAACCTATTGTATTGAATACCAAACAGTCAGCTTCAGAATTACACTTGGTATCGTAGTCCCCTGACCTAAAGCCATGTCCATGTGGAGCGATTCTGTATTGAGGAATGCTCTCAGATTCCTTGCTCAAACATTATAAGACTTTTGCAGGCAAATGATTATGCTACAGGACCTATACCCAATACCAGCACCACTACTGATGCATCCCTAACTATGATGCATGGCTTTGTTAAAAAAAAACAAACAGTATTTTTGATAAGGATTTTCTATTTTCTTTTCTTACTTCTTTCTATCATATTTATCAAACAAAGCTAATTAACCACATTTTTACCCAGCGTGCCAATCATTTTGGAGCTCACTTTATATACTGCGCTACTTTCAGTTAGAAACATGTCCAGTTCACAGAGTCACACAGTTTCTGTACACTGGCACCTGAGGGTCTTTCAAGAATGTTGGTGGTGAACTGAGCTGTGGGCAAAGGAAGTACATGGAGGAAAGAGATTAGAGAGGCGTTAAAGAGCTGAACCACATTGACGAAGCTGATACAATGACTATCATTTTGTAAGAGTTAGTGAGAAAAGTTTAAGGTCATGGGCATGCTATCTGAGCATTCTCTTCACTGGAATAGATGTTCAACCCACGGACCAGACGTCATTTGCCTGCAAGGCCATTAGAATGCGTCAGCTTTTAAAAAGTGCTGTGGCTGAAGTTTTTTTGGCCACGGCAAAGCTTCAAAAGTTCAGAAAAAGTGATGTTAAGCACTTTTTATCCATCGCCCAACCAGTCAGATCAGAGGGTAAGGGAAACTGAGAAAAATAAACATGTACGAAAGTGCTGGTTAAAACAACTAGCCTTGTTAGTGAGCGAATATGATTTGCTAGTATAATATAATTTACACCTAACAAGTATAATTTGTTAGCTGAAGCAAAAACATGTCTTTGCCAATATTCTGTCCAGTAGTTTTTCTGTGTAAATAAAAAAACACCTAGTGCAAAAGAACACAAATGCAACCCAGAGATGTTAGCTCATAATTGCCCATATTACAATTTCAACAATTTTCAAGATTTTTCAGAAATTTCTTAGGAATAATTTAATAACGAGTAATTGTGGTATCAATGGTAGTCCACAATAAGAATACTGTGTATGTTAAATATGACAGCATGTTGCTTATTTGACCATTGGCACATGGCTACATGTGTATAGCTGGTGAATTCTGAATGTGTATCATACACCATGCCTGATGTGTGTTTGTTGTGTGTATCCCAGGTGATTCGCTATATTACACAATCTCAAATGGGAACAATGATGAATTAATTACCAGTGGCCTCTACAGATGGACCAAGGGAAAAGCCACCTATTCAAAGTCAAGACAAACCGGTGAGAGAGATGTGCTGTATCCAGCTGTTGTGCAGTAAACAATTCACATTACAACAGATTTGTAAAGAAAAATAATCAGCAGGGGAGTTAGGATCCATGCGCAGAGGAGTTAGGATCCATGTGCAGAGAAGTTAGGATCCATGCGCAGAGTTTATTGAATCACAGTCCAAATATCGTAGTGGTTAAGTAAGCAGTGGTCAAAGAAAGTATTGGTATCAATAATCATTGAAACACAAGGGAAATCTAAAAGAACAGTCAAACACAGTATCAAAATCAGAAATGCACAGAAATAGCAATCAGACAGCTCAAAATAGCAATAGCAGAAACAGCAATCAGGATTATCAGCAATAAAATTAATGGCAAGACTTCGAAATTATTAACATGAAACCATGTCCTTATATGGTGAGCAAACCAAGAAGTAGACAGCACACAGGAAAAGAGCAACTGACTAGACCTCTGGGGACACTGGCCTCTACTGATGGGGTGTTGTAACAAGATTATTCTAGCATTTGAATATTAAAATCCTAAGGGATAGTCTTTATCTATTAAATCTAGCATGATGCAAATTGGTCATCCTAGCATTTTGGCTTAACTTAACCTTTAAGATAACTATGCATAAGAATCTGTTTTTCTCTGGTTTCAGAGCAGAGGTATGTAAAAATCTTAGCAAATCAAGGCAATGGATCACTGGATGGAAAAGTGTACTCCTTCTACATAGAGCAGAACAAGAACCAGGACCCGGACATGCCCCTCTGGATACCCCGAGTTTCTCAGATCTGCATGGTAGCCACTGTGTTTTGCCAGAAATAATATGTCTACATTTGTATTTTTAATCAAGTTCTGCTTTTATAGAGGAACAATGAGGATCGAATGAGATCCTGAGACAACAATTAGATCGAAACAACTCATAATAATGACAGTGACACAGTAGTAATAATAATAGAGAGAGTGTTGTGAGACAGTGTTTTTATGTGCATGTCTTTATTTCCTAGTGAAATGGTCCTTAATGCCACTCAATAGCTGCAATCTCAGTAACACTCCTAACCATGCTATGAAGTTTCAAAATGTCAAAGCACATTTACTCATCAGCATCATCTGCACTTCTTGCTACAGTATGAGTTAGTGAAGGAACTTCTCAATTATATTAATAAGGAACAAAGGATAAAGGAGAATTTTCAGTTCTTGTGGCACTGTTTTCAATTTCATGACATTAAACACCAGGGTAGATTTGCAATTCATTTCCATTGAACACATTGGTTTTACAAGCAGGTTGCTACACGCAGAATGGTGGCTCTGAAAGAGCACAAATATATAGAGTTCGATATACAGAATTATACCATGGTCAGAATTTTCTAAGCAGCCGGTCTGACAGTAATAATGCACTCATTCTGATACGCTATCGTGTCTATAGTGACACCTTACACAAGGATATGTATGGCAGACACTCCATGTATAAAGATTTTTAATAGTATAATTGTTGATATAGCAAGGTTTTCTGTGAGAGGTCGTTTATTTAACATTTAAGGAAGGAGTCTCCAGTGATTTCAAGAAAATCTAAATAAGAAATGGGTATAAGTGACTGTGAAATGATTTAGATTTTTTATTTTATTGGAAAAAAATGTAGATGTTACTGTTAAAGGCCAATCTGGATCACTGTAATTAGGCACTTTGTCACACACAACATATATTTGTATTACAGTTGATACTAATGCTGTCTAATATCGACTGTAAGACTAATCTCTGATTACAGTAACTTACAGTCTTACAGTAACTGCTTCATCAAATAAGTGTAGGGTCTGAATGAACACTTGTCATTAGTTATTTAATTGCCAATAATGGGTAGGCTTTAATAAAATGCCACATTTTGAAAAACCTTCAACCAGCAGTGTAGATCTAGCCTGCAGCTGCTGCTTATAGTCTTTGCCTGTCTCTAACACTCTCAATTCTCCCTGCTCTCCCCAGACTGAACTAGCTATTTCCTCCTTCTGTTCTCAGGCAGATCGTGGTGGAAGTAAATCAGTGCTGCAGTACCGCTGGACGTCCATGCTGACCGCACGCCTGTTTTGCGGAGATGAGAAGAAGCGGTTCTCGTATACAGAGCTGCTGGACGTTGCTGTGCTGGAAGCTGAGAAATGGACAAACACCACGATTTACGCCCTCTTCAAAAATGCCTAGTAAGATGATGCATTGTAGCACATACCTGACCAGGTGTTCAGTGTTATTTGCATGATGTATATCTGCAATATATTTCCTGATGAGGAGAGTCTGTCTGCACACTGCCCACACTCGTGTCTGTTACGGGGATATGTGAACTCAATGACATGGCCTTTAAATGTGGTTCACCTGATATGATAAATACTTATCCATTGGCTGATAGCACTCACAGGGTGTACTATGTTGCTTACACCAAACAAGGCTGCCCTATTCCTGTGGCAGATTAAAGCTACAAAATATCTTGAAAACATAAAAAAAATTAAACCTGGTTGCTTAAAGCTTGTTCACTTAGCATTAACCTGAAGCTAGCTAGTGTTACAATGAAGTTCTGCCATGGGCGTATGAGAGAATAGATAGCTAGCTAAATGCACTGTAAACCTGTCTAGCATTACATTGAAGGAGTGTCATAGATAGCTAGTTTCCTAGTTACCTTGTTATTAATATATTATACTGTATAAGGTACTAAATAAGCTAGGGCTAGTCATAGCTAAATACTACCTAGTTAACCTACTTACTCGCTCAACAAATGACTTAAAAATCCTCTCAGGTTAACTCATGTCAGCCAACTATCGCTAGTGTTACTAGTAAAGGTAGCACTAGTAGTGAACATTTAATGCAATTTATAGCCTCACAGCTGATCTCATATTACGCAGCTATAGCTAGTGTTATGCTAACTCATGATAGACTATAGCTCCTGTTAGCAGAAAAGCTTTTGCTTTTTCACCTTATTGCTTTTTCATGACTGTTGTATTTGGAAGATAGAGCTGTATGCACTCTGCCATCTTACAATTTTTGATGAGGCCATAACTGCAGAATGTTTGTAATTGTAAATGTGATTTTGTAAACCAAATATAACATTACCAGTTCCTCTCAGGTTCCCTCTTGATAGCCACTTATAGCTACTGTTAGCAGTGAAGCTTTTGAAGATTTATGAATATCACTCTTCAAAATCCTGTTGATTTAGCTCAACAGGTAGCTAGGTAGTTACTGTTATCCGTGAGCATTTAATTTAATTTTTAATTCCTGCTATAAGGCAGCTATAGCTAGTGTTATGATAGCTAGAGTACGACTATAGCTAGTTGTATTCTAGCTGACATTAGTTGGTTTTTGCTAGCATTAAGGTGGCTCATGTTACCTAGCTAGCATTATCCATTAACATTTATTTATATAATTAAAAAATCCTCACAGAAATCCTGCCACATTAGCGTTGCTAGCAGGCTAACAACATTTGTGAAAATACATGCGTATATATAAACAGTTATTAATTTTCGAGATGGAGGACAGACCTTACAGACTTTGATGAATGTTTTGTAAATGTGTAATATTGATTATGTTTTTTTTTGCTCAAGCCAAAGACCACACTACCTGTTTCAGTCACTCAGTGACAGTGACAGACAGATAATGCGACTAACACACTGTGCCAATAACACACATGTCCTGTTCCCAACAGGAGCTATTTATACAGGTTTAACTTGTTGCAAAGTTACACACTATGCACACTTTGAATTGCAAATAGTCAAGTCATTTGTTTGAGCTGAGTCAACAGCACGCAGGGTCTGGTTTATTTTTTACACCAGCTATTCAGACTACTCCAGCTATTGTTTTACGATATGCCTTGTAATGACGTTAATAATTTCTGTATTGGGAAGTGACCAGAATTGTCTGCTTTAGGTTTAATGCTAATTCAGGAATCTTTCCATTTATGGCTCATGTGGAAGTTAAAAGTGCTTTCTGATTTCAGAAACCTTGTGTTTCCATCAGCTGTTTCTGTTCCCTCAGTCACAGCCTGTAGGCTTAATTTAATAGTGGTGGAAACACTGTGTGTGTGCTTGTGTATGTGTGTGTGTGTTTACGTGAAGGCTGTAATGCTGACCTGTTTCTATCCCATAGCAACTTGCGAGCCGTGTGTGTTTACAAAATGTCCGACGTCATTCGCGTCTTCACGAGCAACAATTTCAAACCTGGCACTGAGACTTTTTCTTCACCACGTCCTGGAGAGGTACACTGTCATTCAGTAAAGCAGAAATTAACCACAACTTTATCTCCCCACGCTTCTTAAATAGGTTATACTTGTGTGTTTTACAGTGCGTAGAAAACAGTCCTACGTTAGCGTCAAACATTCTGAAGTTTATGGAAAGTCATCCTGAGATGGAGCAGTGGATTAAGCCTGCACAGGCCCCTCTGTTGTTCGGCCACTATCACTACACACATCTGCAGGTGGACAGAGTGCAGAGCAAGAAATCAGGCCTCCATAATGTCCTCCTCATGAGTCTAGGTGAGCAGGTGTCTGTTTTTCTCAGAAACACTATAGTCTTGCAGAAACATGACTGTAAACAAGAAATATATGACTTGAAATAAGAACAGAGGTTGAGTAGACTCATCTACATTTGACATTAGGCAAAAGAGGAGTGTTGTGTGTCACTGGTGTAAGAGATGGTTAAGAACCAAAGATGTGACTTTAACTGAAGTTTCAGAATGACTGCAGGACTGATATAGCTTGGTAGATAGATTGGTATTTCTTAGTTAAGTACATTCAGTTTTGGAAACACAGCAGGACCAACTGACCGGTATTTCTTATGCCAAGTGGACACTACACGACTTTCAAAATCTCAGAATTGCTGTGCTGCTCACACTACATGTTTTATCACTGTTCTTTTGTGGCTGTAGCTAAGCTACAAGTTGTCCTGTCTAGCTCAGCTATATTAAAGCTGTCCTTTAGAGAAATGTAACTAGCTATACTACTAATCAGAAGTGCCTACGCTGCATCAACAACTGATATCACTGGTATTTACTTAACAAAATATAGCCAGCTGATTGGTGTGAAGTTTATTAGGGTACATCCAAAAATTATAATTCAAATGCATACTGGAGGTCAGACAAAGTAACACACAGACAACCCGTTATACAAAACAAAAACAGGTATAGATGTCAGTTTATCAATTCAATTCAGTTTTATTTGTATAGCGCGTTTAACAATGGACATTGTCACAAAGCAGCTTTACAGAAATATATAAATTCAAGATATGAATTTTGAATTTGATAAATTTATCCCTAATGAGCAAGCCGGAGGCAAGGTTGGCAAGGAACAACTCTCTGAGACGACATGAGGAAGATATCGTGAGAGGAACCAGACTCAAAAGGGAAATCGTACTCATCTGGGTGGCACTGGATAGTGTAATTATAAATCATTGCTCATTCTGTAACTGTATCCTATAGTCAAAAAGTGAAAGTGTGTAAACAGGACCTTATGAGCAACTTATGAGTATGAGCATCTGAGTCATTTTTAATTCATTAATGTTATAACTTAAAGTCTCAAACTGATGTCCTTAACTGTTCAGTGATGGAGAATTGAGGTCAAATTGTTCTTAGCAATTGCAGTCCTAAGTCCTATCTACCATTTCGGGTCTGACTCAGTGACAGGAAATGTAAAGCTGTAAAGCTGCTTTGTGACATTGTCCATTGTGAAAATCACTACACTGATAAAATTGAATTGAACTGAAATGTTTTTGAATGACCATAGGACTGTTCTTACTAGTATTCTGAATTCATTAAGTGTCAACTTTAGCCTCTTGTTCATCTCATGTATTGATAGAGGGCAATATGTCTTAGGGAAGCTTTACACTTTACTTTTACACCATAAATCAGGGATGGGCTGACTTTTGAAACACTGTGCTTTTACACCATAAATCAGGGATGGGCTGACTTTTAAAAAAAACACTTCTCTCTGTCTCTCTTGCCTCCTCGTCCAAAAAACAAAAAGAGTAGCTAGCTACCACTGCAACAGCTCAGTTCTTTCAGACATCATTATGTTAATCACATCCAGCAGAGCTTGATCCTGAGAACCTGGATTGGACATGACATCCTATTTGACCTCCAGAAATTACTAATTTGCCAGTCCAGTCCAAGTTTTGTAGGAACCAGTAATTCTAGTCAGTTGATAACGAACACCTTTCAGGGTCATTTGGCGGAATATTGGATATACTGACTTATAAGTCGATAAACCATTGCAAAACGATGTAAAACATAGACAAGCATAATGGGAAATGTTTACACACACGTACGCATTTCCTTGTTCAAAAAAAAAAAAAAAGAGGAAGAAGTTGTTTTGAGTTACACATGTTGTATAATTTAAATAGTGTTCTGAGAAATGTCAGGGAGGAGCAACATGTTCTTCTTTCTATTCTGTTCCAACACCTCTGTACAAAAAGGCCTTTCATCGGGGTAGACAGACATTAGTAGACAGACATTAATGTGGGGCAAAGAGTGGGCTGTGAGTTTCACTGATCACTCATACAGACACTGCATGGCACATATATAATGCAGAAGAGTAGGCTTTAACCCTTTTGTGTACAAGTTATTTAAAAACATATCCAGCTTCCTTAAATTGCATGTCATATGAATGCTGACATTTTCTAAATAACACTCATATTAAAAACTAAATTGATTGTCCATGTGTAATTCTAAAGTAAAGTCTAATATATTTAATGTTGACCAAACTTCTAGGAAATATCTTATATTTTCCTAAAAACAGTGTGTAAAGAAACTATAGGTGTGAAAAGAGTTAAAATATAGCTTCTAAATGTTTATAAATGTGCAGACCTTGAAACTCAGCAAGCTCTCGTTTGGTCTGTGGCTTTAGAGAGAAAAACCTCATGATGTGGCTTTAGAGAGAAAAACCTCATAATCTATAAATGGAAATTCAAACTCAAAATTCTTCTAGTACAAAGTGTGATGTTCGTGCTCCTGATGTTTCAAACATTCATTCAGCTTCAGTAATCCTGGTTTGGGTCACGGTGGATCCGGAGACTATCCAGGATACACCGGGTGAGAGATGGAAATGCACCCTGAATGGGACACCACTCACATTCACACACGCAAAAGTAATTTAGCGTTCCCAATTCACCAACTGGGATGTTCTTGGGAGGAAAAAGCAGAACCTAAAGGAAACCCATGCCTCACTCCTGAGATAAGCTCTGCATTCACCATCACCCTGACCAGCATAAGGCAATAACTGAAAGTTTTACACATCCCTGGATGGTTAGTTATGTGTCACATGGTTCTCCAGTCTGGGTTGGGGAGACCCCCATAGAGGCAAATTCAGTTTTTTCCCCTCTGCCTCTTCTCAAAACTCTGAACTCAAGGCAACAAAATCTCAGTATGAATTAAATCATCAGAATTTCCAAAGAGGTGGAACAAAACACTAAACTACATGTAAGGGTAGAGTACCTATGTGGGTGGGCAAATCGTAGTGTATAAAACACTTGGGGGTGTGCTGCTATAGGAAAATAATCAGTGATGAGGTGGCACGATGTGGCCCACTGCAAAGTGGAGTTACCATTACCATCTTGACATTTCCAATAACAGACGTGTCCAAATGTCCAAAAGTGTTTCATTCCTCTTATATCAATGCTAACAATTTGTATTAATTAAAGACTGACACTTTGTAGTTCCTGTTATCGCTTACGTAATAGCAGTCATAAACCATCAGCAGCTATAAACAACAGCTATAAACCATCATTTCCTCACCGGTCTCTCTTTTTTCCTCTCTCTATTAAAGATGGCTTCATGATGGGTGATATGACGATTTATTACATTTTTACATTTTTTAAATAATTACAAACTGCCTGGAAGCAGCTGATTTAAATCCTTACTTAATAAAATCTTTTTTTAATACATTTTTGCTTCAAAAAACAAATTTGTGGACTTTTACCCTGCCTTATTTATTAAATAAAATAAATAAATAAAAGGTTTTTTAATTATAAAAGCCATTATATTTGTAGACCGTTTTTATGCAAAACTTGCTCGCAGTTTGTTGTTTATCATGATACATATTGTGTGTCATAGAAATATTATAATGATATAATATCTTTTAATCATTGAAAAAAAAATTTTTTAATGGTATAATATTTTATATATAATATTTTTTGTCATGGGGTCATATTTGTCATATTTCTTGTCAAACAAAGGTGTTCAACAGGTTCAGAGATTTTTGTCCAGCATTTCTAAAAAATAAAGTATTTCATCTGGAAAAAGAGGGAAAATTAAACAGTTGGTTTTTAATAACCTGTTCCATTTTACAGTGAGTAACAAAGGACTTATAAATGCACTCACGCATGACTGATATGATGATACGATAAAAGTGTATCATGATATTATTATTATACTGCAATGTCCTAATGCCTAGCCCTATAATAAATAACAGTAGTAATGCATGTTATAGTAGAGACTACTGTTTAAAATATCCTGCACAGAGCAATATACTGTATATGTGTATGTGGATGCAGAAATTTCATCACATCACACCTTTGACATATAGAAATAGCATGTACACATATGTAAAAACTGTTAAGAGAATACATTAAAGTAAATAAATCTGTGCTTTGTTTTCTCTCCTTAGACAATGGCAACGTCCATAAAATCCTGGAGCAGGACGGTGCCCCCTTCATCATCGCAGAGTACGATCCCTTTAAAACCAGGACACACATCACCAGCATGCTGCTTGACAGTAAAGCAGTAAGTGACTTTGTTATTAAACTGCCGGAGAAACATCTCTCAGCACTACACTAGCTATGATTCAATAAAAAACAGATTTAACCCTGTCAGACGTGCTGCGCTGCTGGTGGGAGGAAATTTCTCTCTCTGGCATTTAATGTAGATCGTAAAGAGTGACTTTGGTAGGTCGTAACATAGCCAATAAGAATGTCTTATTCAGAAGCCATATTTCTTAGTGGAGTACCTCATTATCTGAGGTTATGCTGAATCCTGATTATATATAAAAAGCATTAATGCAGGTTTGAAAAGGATAAAGAACCATTATATGCATTTAAGTTATGTGTCATGTGATGTTGTCTGTGTATATTAGGGGTGTCAATTTGTTATAAAAAAGAGCTTTTGAATTTTATTTAATTAAAACTTGGGTTGCAACATGCTTGATGGACTGGTGTCTATTTTCAGGATGCGTAGAGGCAGTAGAAGGAACACATGCTGCACTGCCCATGGGCATAACTTTATTATTATTATTATTATTATTATTATTACAAACTGCTGCTCATGCTGCATCCCAGGGCGGCGTAACACACTTGGAGGAAAGCGCTGTCGACGCTCTTCCGCATACATGAGCTCACAGATGCCTATAATTGGTTAGTGGCTCTTTGATTGACAGGAGTGAGAGTATGCCGCTCCCAGCCAGAGAGCACGGCCAGTTTTGTTCTCTTGAATTCCGGGCCACGGATGACTGTGGCATTATCGGGATATGAACTCACGTCCTCCAGACGATAGGGTGAACACTTTGCTGTTGCGCCACTTATGAGCCCAAAACTTAATTTTGAAAAGAGCTAGTGACAAGAATGAGGCCCGAAACCTGATTAGTGAGGAACCTGTTGTAAAGTGGACTTGGCTTCATTGATAATGCAGTACATTATTTCAGTAAGACAAACTTAAAACATGTTCCAACAAAACAAAATAATAACTCTCTTTAAGGATTTATTCTAATTATTTTTAAGAGATTGTATTTTGAGCATTTGATCTTCCACTACTTCAGGGCCCAGTGAGTGTTCCTGTTAAATCATCAGCTGTGTATTTCCTGTGTTTGTAGTATATTTTTGTTCTTCCTGCAGAAAAAGCTGTTGGTGAGCTCCAGCAGTGAGGTGGTCCAGATCGACCTGCACAACTGCGGAGTGTATGGGAAACACTGTGACACCTGTGTGATGGCACGAGACCCGTACTGCGGCTGGGACTTGATGAGGTGTTCAGCTAACAATGGGTACGTGCTGAAACTCGTTCATATTTCATTTTTTCACATTCTGGAAATTTTGTTTTAAGGCCAAAAAAAGTAGATTACACTAAGCAAACAAAACAAAACAAAAAAACGTAATTAAAAATTAAAACAGTGCAGGAAGGTGGTAGCATTGTGGGGTCTAGTGTTCAGGTATTTGTTTGAGCCCTTTAACACACCAAAAGCAGAACATGCAGTGCAATACCGTGCAATTCAGTAGTTAGTCTTCCTGTTTCACTAAAAGCTGTTGCACCAATGCGGATGTGAACACAGAAAATTCTTAACCAGGGCAATGCTTTCTCAAGGCGAGCTCATTGTTACATTTACATTTATATTCCTACATTTCTCAAAAGAGAAGCGCTAAACCAAGCTTAAATTTGATAACTAGTCATGAATGTCCTGAGCATTCTTTGCAGGGATGATTTTTTTTTAGTTTAAAGTGCTGCAAGACTGAGTTAACTAGAAACCGAAACAGTTTTGAGGAACTACAGAGGGAACCGCAGTTACAACCGAATGCATGTTCACGGAAACGCCACAAACACCACTTATAAGACAGTCATGAGTGTCCTTTTCAGAAAACTCCTCCTTCAATGAAGAATAAGTTAATACGCTAATGAAAAGTTCACACTTGTACTGCGTAGCAGGACAGAAACTGGGGTCCCTGGCGGACTAGTGGTTAGGCCACAGCACTCTCACTGCTGCGGCCCGGGTCCAGCCACTGGGGTTGTGTGCAACAGTGCGCTCTCAGTGCCGGTCCAAAGCCTGGATAAAATTGGGGAGGGTTGCATCAGGAAGGGCATCCGGCGTTAAAAACTGTGCCAAATCAAATATGTGGACCAATCTTGTTGTCCACAATGCATTTCACTACTACAAATGCCTGCACTTAAATCGACACAGTTTCCTTCCTGTCAGGGTAAAATTTGAGTAAGCTTCAAGGTTGATGGGGCTCACACTCCACCATAGCTTTTATCAAAACCCTTCATTCAGTCAGGCTTAAACATCTTTTCAGGCTTTTCAAGTTGAAAAAAAAAAACTGGAAGATAACCTAGTAATTAACGGATAATCTAATGAGGGAAGTATAACCTAGTAAGTGAAAAATAAACTAGTCGGTGAGGGAAAGATAACATAATGAGTGAAGTAAACTAGTGAGTGAAAGATAATCTTGAGAGTTTTCCTGGTGAGTAAAAGATAACCAAGTTATTGAAAGATTACCTAGTGAGTGAAAGATAACATAGCTAATAACCGGGCATAACTGGGTATAACAGTTAATCTCGCGTTTACAGTGTTGTTTTTTTAAAGAATGTTTAATAAATCACTGCGTTCCCTGGGTCCTTCATTTATTCATTTATTCATAAATTGATACACTTATTTATTTAATACACTGTAGATTAAATATAAAAAAAGAGTGAATAAATTTAATACTCCATAAAGTTATGTTAGGAACGTATGGAATAAAATTAGTGGTAGATGTAATAGTGGTACGCACTTCTTCATTATTACTTCGCAGTGTGCAACATCTTTTGCACTCGGTGCAGAATTCACACCTTTAGAAGAACACTTTAACCATAGTCATTTACTCAGTATGTCCTATGACACACACACACACACACACACACCTACCCACACTTGCAGCCCACCAGCACCCCTAACTCCAAAGAGATCACGCTATATTTATGCATAACACCTATACACATATACACGTAAACCTGAACTAACCTTTATTTAAGACGGATGTGGTTTGTGGTTGTACTGGAACAATATGAAACTCAGAGAGTATCACCTCTGCACAAAGAACAGGCTAGAAGCACAAGAATTACCCCGTAACGCATGACTCTGAGTCTGCATCAAGGGGGGAATTATAGCATTGCCCAACATAACACTTTACTCAGTTGAGTAAAGAATAAAACACTCTGTGTTGTGCTGTTATAGGAAAATAGTCAATGACGAGGTGTGCTGCTGTGTCTAAACCAAGGTGGCGTTACTGTTACCACCCCAGAGTTGATTATTTTTCAATAACAGCATGTACCAAAGTGTCAAACTTATTGATTTAAGAATGACACATTATACTTTTTATCCATTTCAAGTTACATTTATCGTTCTGGAATGTCCATGAAACAAGTTAGTTCCTGTTCTCACTTAGGTAATAGCAGACATCCCTTCACTAGTCCCTCTTTTCTCTCTCTCTCTCTTGAAGTTTAAAATGACAAAAAAAACGCAGCTTGTCAAGTTACAGAAAAAAACAGCAAAGCGTAAAATCCTGGAAATCTTACTGACTGTTACAAAATACTGACTCTGGAGACTCCTTCCATGAAGGTTAAATAAATGTCTCCTTACAGAAAACTTCATACCAACGATTATACATACAAATGACACGCTTTTAAAATCTGTTTATTAGTAGTCTTGGAGTGTAGTTATGGAGCGTCCGTCATGCAAGTCTCTCTGAACGAGCTGTTACTATGGAAACAGTAACATATTACAACGAGCGCATTAATTTGTCTTGGAGCCCGAACTGCTGTCAAAGCTGCTGTTCTAAAATATTAATCAACGCCTTCTGAGCAATCAGATTTGAGAATTCAGCAGCGCTGTGCTGTGATAATGATTAAATCCTGAAACTGGCCCTATACAGTTTTTATTTATGTAGTGAAGAATGAAGAGAGATTGTAGAACATTTGAGAAATATAATCTTCATAATTGATGATGGAGGATTCATACTTTTGGGTCCTGTTCTGCATGCCGAAATGTTTATCGTAATCTGCAGTTAGAACTTTCCTGAGCTAAAATCTAACTATTTGTGCTGTTTTTTTTATAGATCCTTATTACAAGATGTGACCCATGGACACCACTCTATATGTGAAACAGGTAGGTCGCTCTGTGTGTGTGTGTGTGTGTGTGTGAGGCTCCATGTTTACTTCATGCTTGCTACATTACACTGTTGCTAAACTCAGGGTGCGTTCACACACTGGACCTGAGTCCATGTGCTGATTTATTTCCGTATATACAAACGTTCAGAAAGATGAATCAGAACAATAAAGGGACATACTTCTGAATTTCTACTTCACAAAAATTGTGTTCACTGCAGTATTGATGCATAAAATTGCACAGTCAACACGCAAGTCAGAAGAAATTTGTAGAAACAAGCCCAGAATCTCCCCTGCGGATAGATTTGAGTGTTCCAGCCAAGTGTGAAAACACCCTGAAACACTCTTATTTGCCTTTAACGATTGTATTTTACTAAAAACTGGAATTACAGATGCAACCAAAAGCATGCCGCTCTAATTACAAAGATACGCCATAAACACTGTGAAAAAAAGATATATATATATTATGAAGGGCCAAACAGGATATAATTATATGAAATCTGAGTATATATTTATAAATCCTGAACATTAAGTTATAACTCTGAATATATAAATGTAAATCATGACTATATAAATGTAAATCCGAATATATGGTTATAAATGTTGACTATATAAATGCAAATCTGTATATATTGTTATAACTCTGAATATATAAATGTAAATTGGAATTATATATTTATCAATCCAATTTACATTTTATATATTCAGAGTTATAACTATATATTCAGATTTGCATTTATATGCTCTAATTCTGAATATATAAATGAAAATCGTGAATATATAAATCCAAATCTGAATATGTATTATCTACATCTCAATATAAATATATCTTTATGATCAGGCGTGTCAAAGGTCAGACGTTCTTATTGAATTTTTTTCATGAAAACAGTAGGCCTATACATCCTGTATACATTTATCAATGCAAATATTGTACTATTATATAATTATTTTAAATTTTCACTTATATAAACCAAAGGGAGTATGTTCCTCTACTTTACAAAAGGCTGGCCGTAGTGCCCAAGGGTCCTCACGGTCCGTTAACAGTGTTAATGCTGTGTAGCTTTTCTGCATAATTCAGCACGACTGAGAGGGAAATTGTCAACAATCTGTAGACGAATAATGATTTTATTGAGACAAAGACAAAAACTGATTACACCAAGCATGTCTATTGGTTTAGTCAAATAAAAATATGCCTGATAAAAGGTATGAATATATAATCAGGGTTTATAACTATATATTCAGGATTTACATTTATATATTCATGATTTGTAAATATAAATTCAGAATAATAAATATATCTATTCAATATTTACATTTACATATTCAGGATTTATAACTATATATATTCATATTTATAAATATATATTCTGATTTTCATTTATATATTCAGAGTTAAAACTATATATTCTGATTTACATTTATATATTCAGTTATAACTATATATTCCAATTTACATTTATATATTCAGAGTTATAAATATATGTTCCGCTTTACATTTATATATTCAGATTTGCATTTATATATTCATAATTATGACTTTATATTCAGGATTTATAAATGTACATTCAGATTTCATATAATTATTTCCTGTTTGATCCTTCATAATATGAGAACCCAGGACAGTTCGTCTAGTTAAACATGTTCTTCAGTCAATCCCAGGTCTATATACAGGCTTTTGGATAGACCTCTTAGTCTATAACTAACACAAACAGACTCTACAGCTATGTTTTTTCAGTGAAGATTATCTTGATAAAGCAGGCTCACAAATACTGCACACTCTTACAATCTTTACCACTGGCTGCTCTGTGTGCAAACCACTTCAACAAATATCACGCGCCTCTAGCCTACTGTCAATAAAATGGCCAAAACAGGCAAACAAGACAGCCTATTAATCACCAGCCATAAAAACAAAATAGCATAATAAGCCATGTAACCATGACCTGTGAACTGAAATGAATATGAAATAAAATTCACACTTATTCGTTTTAGTCATATAAAAAATCAAGCATGGCAGTTTGTTTTTTTTCGCACTGTTCGCAGATCTTGCGAATAAAAATGCGTGCGCACCATGGTGAACTTAACACACAAAGACTGAGGAAAAGAAGAAAATTTGTCACCATTTTCCACTGCTGAACTTTTTGGGATGTAGTTGGGATGGAAATTTTGCCAAGAATGGACAATCCTGGTCCTGTTGGAAGGGTTTTATTATATTAACAGTGAGTCTGTTGTGAGGAGAATAGGCAGTCAGGTCTTGGATTGGTTTATATAAGCTGGTCACGTGACGCTAATTATGATGGCCGGTGTCCCACGCAATTTTCAGAAACAAATAATCGATTATGCAGATGGTTTTTGTCCTGCACTCAGTTATGGGAGTTCTCAGGCATGTCTATGTAGGAACTCAATATATTATTTTACTGTATGGTTGCAGTTATTGTCATTTTAGATTAGAGTTATCTCTAGTATTGACCTTTGTGCTCATTTCTAACCCATGACCATCTGCTGTTATCCTCGCAGATGTCCCCAAAATCAGTGAGTCCCGGACGCATAGCAAGAGTGACTCTCCTAGCAGCGTCCCTCAAGACTCCAAATTCTACCTTAAATGCCCAATGGAATCCCAGCATGCCTCATATGCTTGGACCCACCGGGGCAGGAGAATTGACTGTGCCTTAGCTGAACAGGACTGCCTTTTGCTGATCGACAGCATGAGCGAAAAGGATGAGGGCATTTATAAATGCATCGCCTCAGAGAATGGCTACAACAGGACAATCGTCCATCAGAAGCTGCAGATGAACGCTGCCTCGGAGACCAGAATGACTCCCGTAGCTTTATTGTGCCTTCTGTTCCTGATCTCTGTGATCTAGCGCTATCTGGATGTTGAATTTATGTAGCGCCATTCTCATAATGAAGTTTGATTTCGAATTTTGGGGAAAGAAATGCACACGAAAACACAAAAAGTACTGATTAGCGGATGTTGCCATGATCGAATTTAAACAGCAGGTTCCCATCACTGGTCTTGGACATGTGGTATAGTTGATCAAAGTCCCGCTAATGGTTGACGCTGACACAGCCTCACACTCATTAGTCAGTGGACCCATTCACAAAGTTTTCTAAGTACAATAACCATCCCTCACTCATACACACACACAAACCCTGAATAATAATGTGCTAGTGGAGGAGACATAAGACTTCCTGTGTTCACCGGAGTTACCACATCATCCCGCCTTTGTGAACTCGGGTTTCATGACTTGACTCATGAGTCCAGAGAGTGACTGATGAAACAATACTATTTCTACATGTGACTGCTACATTAGTGCATCCATGAGTTTCCACAGCCTTATAGCTCTTCAGAGGAAAACAACATTTTACACTGTGAAATTACATGCATACTGTTGGTGATGGTTTTATGTAAAGATGGTTAAGGTGCAATGAGAAATATATTTTATCAAAGGTATTGTAACTTATGAGGAAGTATTAACAGCATTTGCACTTTCTTTCTCTGTCATCTAATTTATGATGTCCTTGATTTGTCTTATAACTTTTTGCTTTTAGGAAATAGAATTTATGTGAAATTAACTCAGAAATGTAATCGCTATTTTATTAAGAGCTTTACTCTGTCCATCAATACAAAAAAAGCAGTGTGTATGTTGCTGGTATGAGTGTATCACATACACAGTGTGTTCATTAATCTACAGCTTTAATCAGTGTTAGGTTCCGACTGGATATTTTTGATAGATGGACTGTTTCTCAACCCAGCAGTGACACTGAGGTGTTTGCAAATGTCTGTTGCTGTGAGGTGTCAAGAGGAGATAGAGCAGTGCTGCATGGGAAATATCTTCATGAATAGCAGATTAGGTACATAATAATAATAATAATAATAATATACAAAAATAATATATAAAGGGCATTAACAAGGAGCGAGGAGGAATTACTTCCTCCACGAGTCCCCGAGGTTATTTCATGCCCTTTTAAAGAATTCCAATAACACTGCTGTACCTGATTTAGAAGTGTGTGTGTGTGTGTATGTGTGTGTGTGTGTGAGTGAGAGTGAGAGAGAGAGAGAGAGAGAGAGAGAGAGAGAGAGAGAAAGAGAGACTGTTTTTTAATCCCTTGCGGGATTTCTGACTACAGTCATTTCCCCCCTTGCAATATTTTCTTTAATTTACAATATTGTTTATCGTATTTAAGATTACAATAAACCAAATATAAGATTATTAAACCTATGTCTAGACATTTGTACTCATTTCAAACTTGAGATCTTGAGTCATGTTCTATTGGCAGGTAAGTTTTCTAATTTTAAGTATTTATTAAGAAAGAATCAAAATAATCTGCAAATAGAATACTTATTTAAAAATAATAGAAAATAGAATAATAATTAGATAGAAATAATTGAAAATGAAAAGCTTGCAATGAGCAGGCTGAATAAACTCGTCATAAAAAATATTAGATACATTTGCCCATACTCAAGATATTTTCACTTGCTAAGAGATCATTTTTTGCAGCGTAAACATAGCAAGCATGTTATTCAGTGTGACGTTACTTTGTCCAGCGAGCTTCATATCGCCCGCGTGTTGCCGAGTCACGCAGAATTCCAGTCCTGATGTGCACTTCTAATGTGATTCACTCATAAGAGCTCACACGCACACTCACACACACCCAGTAGCATGTCTAATGAACAGGGTTACATGGGGACTGATTGCAGCACAACAGATGGGCTACAGTCAGTTAACTTGGCACATTAGTGTACATTATAATCATCCTACTAACTGTGTAACCCTGCCTTCACACTAGCAGGCAAGAAGTCTCAGAGAAACAGTAGTAGCAAAAATGTATAGCCTGCAGCTAACACTACAGTTTATATACACCACTTTTGTTGATTTAAGTTTCATTTAAGCTTCATACTAGCTGTGTTGCAAGATTCACAAAGCGAGCTAACTGTACTAGCTACGTACACTCACTAGAGGTGCCACCGATCTCTGCTACCTCCTTCCAAGCTTTATTTTTCTTTGTAATGTCTCTATATGCATTTAATAAGAGATTGGATGTGATTGGATAAGATCAGACCGTGGCTATCGAATTTATTTTTTCCATTTTTGTGCCTCAGTGCAAATGAAATGAAATGAAAATTAGGTGGTATCATAAGCTAGCTTGCTAACTAGCTCACAAATAAATATGCTCAGGTAAATATTTATGAAATAGTAAATATTGTATTGCTCACATCATCACCTTTGAGCGGATTTAAATGGAAATCGAGTATGAGTGTCGTCAGTTTCACATCAGTTTGTGTCTGTGATGTATTTTATGTTAATATGTGTGACGCAGAATGACACCACTTTCTGTGTACACTTTTCTGGCCATAAGCTTCAGAATGTTGAAGGCTGCAATCTGATTGGCTCTCTGCACTTCCACGAGCTGATTTCCTGGGAACTGACTGCAGACAGGAACTGAAGTTGCGAGTGGGGAAGTGAAGAAATGTCAGAACACACGCAGTAGGATTGGTCTGAGGAATCATTCAAGCAGTCATTTGGATTTGTTGGTTTACGGTGTGATAACTGAGAAAATCTCAGTTCTAGATTTCACAATTGCGGCTCTGTGTTGTACATGTACAGTATATAGACATACTGTATATACAGTATATAGTGTGAATGTTGAGCAAAACTGACTCTGAAATGAAATGGATTAGAGAAACAGGAAGGAGGATGAGAAGGGACTAAGAGACAGAGTTATTACTCACAAGTTCCTTTCTAATGACTGGAAGGTGAAGAGTTTAACCTACAGCCCTTAAACGTCGACAGCTCAGCTCTGAGCTTGAAATAGTTTTGATTAAAACCAAGTTAGTAAAGGTGAATCATAAAGATCAATAAATAAATACACTATATTACCAAAAGTATTCGGTCACCCATCCAAATGATCAGAATCAGGTGTCCTAATCACTTGGCCTG
>CM075008.1:4017878-4043864 GCA_037576675.1 Pangasius sanitwongsei | reverse complement strand
TTAGGAATGGGATGGCACTTAAGTTCATATGTGAGTCAAGGCAGGTGACCGAATACTTTTGGTAATATAGTGTACCTTGTAAATCATATGTGAGTGGGTGTTGTTGTTGAGGGTGGGGAAAGCAGAACACACCCACCTTCAGATATCATTTCCTTCTATGTCTTCCAATAAACACACACTATATTTAAAGCTCAGACAGACAGAGACTGCTCTGTGGCCAGGGTGACGTGGTGTGTGTGGGATTTTGTGGTATTATAACAATGAAGAGAACTGAAAACTAATAATGAAATCATCCGCTCACACACTGTGGAATGGGAAAGTGGCAAGGGTTCAACGTTTTCGCCAGACCTAGACAAAATATACGCAGAAAAGAAATTAATCTCTTGTTGTAAATACATGACCAAAATTAAATAATTCATTAATTAAAAAATAAATTATTTTTTTTAAAGCACCACAACTGCTTTGGCATTTATTTTTAAATTTTTATTTTAAAATATATTGTGATTTTTTTTTTGCTATTTTTTTCTCTCCACCTCCAGTAAACTTTAAACCATAAGTGAAAAAAACCCACACAATCACACACCGGATTAAGATATAATGTAAAACTTTATCATAATCGTAGATGTGGAAAGCCCTGAGAACCACAGATTTAATATTACTGATGTGAACAAACCCGAATGTCCAAAAAAAAAAAAAAAAAAAAATCACTTTTTTTTTGGGGAAACAAAGTGCTCCACATTTGAATACAATCAGCACACACCAGTTTTACAAGCATTCACATGGGTCTTATCCTAAATCTCATTTTAATTAGAAGAGGAAAAAAAAAAGACCATCAGTAATATCATCGTTATAATTATATCAATAACAGCATTATAATATAATAACAACAGTACAAAAATATGCACAAAGACCATTGTTCAGTTTTCTGAATCGAGCGTTATACAACTTTAAGCAAAAAAAAAACAAAACAAAACAAAACAAAAAAAAACTAGAAGACAAATGAGGTATTCCAGAAACCACTTGCATATGCATAATACACAGACAGATGTGGAGTTGAGGTGAAGTGGTGATACAGCTGCTGCTAGGATTTCTGACATTTCTGAGTAAAGACGAGAAATGAGGAAGAGTTCCTGCTTTCAACATGCCTCGTTGACTCCCTGATGACGCAGAGATTTCGAGGAGTGTGTGGTGTGTAGTGTGTAGTGAGCAATAAGATTTCTCAACAGGAACACACTCAACCCTGGCGCAACAAGAACACTGTAGATGAAGTCATTTCCTTCATGATTTACAGTCGTGATTTATCATACGAATATGCTCAAATGAATATACTCAATAAAAAAAAATCATTGGATATTTTGTGAAATAGTAAATATATCATCTCATTTTCACTGAATGGAAGTCTCAAAACCTAGCGATGCACCAATCCGATACGGAGTACGAGTACGACGGCTGGTGTTCCCCTCATTCAGTTTGTGTTTGTGATGTATTTCATGCTGTTGGCTTTCAGCATGCAGAGAGTCTGATATCTTTTGTACACTGTTCTGGCCACAAGCTTCAGAATACTTGAGGCTGCAATCTGATTGGCTCTCCGCTCTTTCATGTGCTGGTATTCAGCAATGAGCATGATATCATCACTGGACTAAAAAAAAAAAAAAAAAAGCTTATGGCATCCCATCTTACAAGTTACCGAGTTTTGTTTGAAGCAGTTAGTGATGAGTAAATGAAATAATGTCACACGTTTGTTGATGGCTTAGGAGAAAAGAGCCATGATTGGTCAACTGACATGTCAATCATATGTCTTTTTCTGTAAAAGTAGACAAGTTGGTCAAGTTTATTGGCAAAACAGATTGTCCTCAAAGCCAAAAGTCTTGTCAGACTAACTACACAACAAAATCTTGTCCTAGGCGCGATGGTCTATTGTACGTTTCTCATAACAGAAGTGTGTAGAGATTTGGCTCGTGATACTTGATACTCAATGCACTGATGTCACAGCTCCGTACTGACACTTCAGTTGGTGCATCCCTATGTATATGTATATGTATATATGAGACTGCAATGCCTTCTGGGTAAAGATCTGTTCCTGTTTTTGTTTATTTTGCGTCAGAATGTTAAAGGCTGTAACCTGATTGTTACGTGAGCTGAATTCCATGTCAGAAAAATTTGAATGAGTGTTTCAGACCATGATATAGGCACTGGACTCAAAAAATGTGAAGGTGTTACTTCACTTGTTTAGTGAGGAAGTTAATGTTAGGTATTTGTCGACTGTAAAAATAGGCAGTTCTTGGTCACGTTTACTGATGGATCGTACCAGATTGTCTTCGAAAGCCCAAAGTCTTGTGAGAGGCTTAACTCCACGACAATGATTTCGCTAAGTCACGCCTCGGACTTTTCCCCATAACCTAGACATTCATAGAGATTTGGCTCGGGTACCGTGAGGACGTCAGTATCAGATCGCTCAAGAGTGCTGATGTCACAGCTCTGTATTCAAACTGCAGTTCCTACATTTTTAAGACTGCAATGCTTTCTGGGTAAAGTTCAGTTCCTGAATTCTATACTGATGCTGACCTGACCACCCAGGATTCACTAAAGTACTGGAACATCTATTATGATTATACAGGGGAAGTAGACAGTTAAGCAGCTTCTCTCTCTCTCTCACACACACACACACACACACACACACACACACACACACACACACACACACACACACACATGATTCCTTTGTAAACTGTAAACTGAATACATATTGTACTGGAGCACCATCTAGAGGCAGAACACCTGCCGGTGATGGATTGTGAATGATAAAGTGACTAATGTAACTTTTACCTTTAAAACCTGATCATCTGCTGTGCAAATGTTTTACACACACACACACACACATACTCTCATTCAAAACCAGGAGGTCTTTAAAATCTACTCAAATATGTATAACCTGTAAGACCAGTAAAAAAAAAAAATTAAAATATATAAATATGCCTGACACGGTGTGTGACGCTGATTGTATTTTGTGCAGCTGGTACAATTCTCTTCAGTTTGATAAACCCTTGAAAAAGAGCCTCGACATTCTGTTGTGGAGAAATCCTGAAACCCGTCCTGGTCTCTCCAGTGATTAAGGCATCTACAGCGTCCTCTAACAGCAGCAGTTCATTTGAGCGCAACTTTTCCCTGACTGTAAAAAAGCATCACTGTACACGACGCTGGGTCTCACGGCTGTAAACTGCTCCGTGGGGGAGAAAAAAGAAAAAAAAAAAGAAAAAAAAAAACACAATTCACAAATCTGATTGTTACACACATGCTTTAGATCAGCAGTGTGGAGAAGCACAAAGCATTTACAAGCAGCTAAGCATATAAATTTCAGAAGGGAAGGCATGAGGCATTTGGCAAAATGTACTTCCTGAGCTTAGAGAGACGGAGCAAGAGACAGACAACACTACATGGTGGTTCATCTTTGGGCACCTTCAGTGTTTTCATATTTAAAAAAAAAAAAAAAAAAAAAAAAGCAGACGCCGTACTCAAAAACACCTCACATCTACTTTCGCGAGTGATACATTTCAGAGCTCCACTTAAATGATCTCCCAAACTATTTAATAAAATCAGTACTAACCAACACATCAGATCCGTTCCTCTCCAAACATCCCCTTTTCTCCCTCAACAAGCTCCTGGTGCTGGTTCTAGAGTCGGTACCAACAGTACCATCAAACCGTCCTGTGCTTTTCCACCACAAAAGAGCCGATTCTCGTTCCGCAATTAAATCCCAATTACTGTTTGACACGCAAAAATGGAAGAGAAACTTATAAATAACCGTGGGTTCATCTTATCATCTGAAATGTGTGTGGCGATATAACAAAGCGAAACAAAGCTTGAAAAGCAAGTAGCAGAGATCATTAATGCTTCAGCTGAATGTACGTAGCTCGTACAGTTAGCTTGCTAATCTGTCAACGAAGCTAGTACAAAGCGAGTACATTCATCGGAATTTAAAAAAACACCCACAAGCGCCGAAAGTAACGGTCGTTACACACCCACAAGAGACAAAGCGACTTCTTGCTTGCTATCGTGTTACGCAATGTACCTTCACAAGCAAAATTATCCTGCTCTCGAAGGAACAGCTTTACTTTTCAACATGACATGGCAACTTAAGCATAACTACAATTAGTAGATGCAGGAAAGAGGTTTTGAAGTTTAAACATCTCAAATGAGAATCTGCAGCTGTTGCTAACAAAACCGCCCCAGAGCAACGTCCAGTGTTCTCCAAACCAATGGAGGACCTTTCAAGAAACTCTCACATCTGATTACAGTTCGGTTCTCAAAGCGGTGGAAAAGCAGCTGCTTCTTAAAAAGCTCTCCTGGTTCCTCAAGCAGCAGTGGTTCCAGCACCAGCACTGTGTCGACAGAAAAGGGGCTTCATTAATCTCTGCTATACTGATAATGTACAAAATGGCATCCGTAGAGTTCAATTTTCGATTTAACTTGAAAAAAAAAACCTGTGGGCAACAAATGCCCTGTACCCCGTGGTTACAGTCAGACAGAAAGAAAGTGAGCTGCTCTTTGGTATCTAGCTGTGCAAGCGATCCAGAATGCACCACCATGATTGTACGAATACAGAACAGTACGTAAGAGATGAAGTGAGAGAGAAATCTCTGAATTTGGGGGAATCTGGAATCAGGCAGGAATTCTTGGAATTCTGATTCAGCAGTCCACAATGCTACTCAAGTCTGGTTGTGTTCCATTAGCACAGCAGCACAGGATACGTTAGTGTCTCCATCAGAGAGCATGAGGTATTTCTCAAAGACAATAAAGACCAACGATGTTTTTTACTGACCATAAGAGTCATCAGAGTAGTTCCTGAGAAAGCTGCCTTCCCATTACGAGAGGCAAATATCAATGCGATTTGATTTTACAGCGTTTCAAATCCTGAGAAAAATGAATAAAACTAGCGCTAAACACTCCCATAAGCACAAAGCGACGAGACATAGACTCTCGCGTTCTCTACGCTATTTAAACCATACTCTAATATATTCCAGCATCTCGTCAGTGTGCAGGTTCGAGAACATCTGGCTCTGGGCTGCTATTCAGTTGCTTGTCGCCCCGATGCCACCTTTGGTGATTGTCCTACAGCATATAGTGACCACATCTCTGAGCTATGCACGAGCTCAGAGCTATCAGAGCTATGCACGAGTTATGCTGGGTTCTGCCCTACCAATAAAACATAATAAAAGTAAAATAAAACATCAGAAATCCACAGCTGAATGACGTTGAGGTAGGTTGTGACGTCCAAAAGCTCTTAAACTGTTCAAGGGCCAGTCTGAAGTGAAAAGCCTGCCCGAGGCAACAGACTGGAGGAGATATGATGAGTAGCATTACACAGAAATACTGCACTCATTCCCGAGAACACCGCACATTTACTGTACATTTCCTCATATTTACTGGTTTGAGGTATTTTCTGGTACTGTTCAGACCACCAGCAGCAGTATTCTGAGCATTCTGAACAGCACCTGTCAGTGTAAACGCACACCGTGGGCACGTAGCTCGCGAGCTTCGGAAAAGTTCAGCTGCATTTAATTCAAGTTGAAACTTTGGCTCATTTTGCAGTTGTAACGTCTCTGTGATCAGAACGTCGTCGTCTTCTCTAGTTCTCCTGTTCATCCGAAGGAGCCTGAGCCTGGGTTTATACTTGCTTTTAATTACGTGTGTGTAGAATGGCTGCTGTGTGTGTGTCCTGCGGTCATTCAGCACTCTGAAGGAGGTGTACAGCGTGATGTGACGGGTTTTAAAATAACTAGAACTGTCTCTCAAATCACATTCACTAATTTAGACAAATCTCCTTATTAAAGTTACTGTTTGAATTTAAAATGGGTTTGGGTTTATGAATTTTCTGAATCTTCTTAGATAAGTAAATAAAATCTTTTAAATCTAAGGACATAGTTTTCTATCGGAGACCAGCGCACGATCGGAAAGTTTTAAAGAGAAAGTAACAGCAACGAATACGTGTCCCACTTGGAAACCCGATGGACAGAGATGCTTCAGTGGACGTCACTTTTAATCCTGCCTGAGTACAAACGGTATGCAGGTGAGTGTGTGAATAACGCTGCTTTTTCCACAAGCACACACGTAGTTACGCTTCAGGTATAAACCAGGTCTAACTCCCAACAACGCCGCAGCTAGGTATGAGGTTTTAGGCTCAGAGGAAAGTGAATGTATAGCAACACGATGAGGTGAGAAAATCCCCTCTTTTTCTGATTCTAAGAAATTCAAACAGATTACGAAAATAAAATTCACTCAGTTAGAGCATTTACTACAGCTCCTGAGGTAAAGATATTACTGTGATATTCACCCGCTGCAGATTGCTCAATCTGAGGTATGTAAAAAGAGGGAAAAAAAAAGAGAGGAAAAAATATTTTTTAAAAATCCAAACTCAGAAGAGAAACAAAATAGCATTTTTTTTTATCCTAAATAAAAGTCTTCAAGTCCTGTGAAGAACACCTGTCAGTTGATTTTGGCTGAATGTCCTGATTGTGTTTAGCGTTTTATTTAGCACAGTGTTTGAGAGTAAGTATTTTGTACATGACTGTGTGTATGTACGTGTGTATGCATGCGTGTCTGTATGTGTGTACGTGTGTGTGTGTGTTAAATATGTCTGAACATGTATAGACAGCCAAGACTGATAAGAAGTAAATGAGGTACTGGTTGCGTAACAGTCTGATTTTTTCAAAACATCTTTGCGAGGTGTGCTGCAGTTGTGCCGAGGCCTGGAGGAGGCTGAAGCCTGGGCAGGAGAGGACTCGGCCTCCTCGGCCTTCTCGGCGTCTACTACGGTGAGCCGCTGGTGGACGGCTCGGCTGAGCTGGGACCTTTAGAGGAAGAGGAGGAGGGGCTGTAGCTGGGGAACGTGTAGGTGGTGTTGGGCGTCACGGACGACACGCTGGCTGCAGAAGACACAGCCACTGACGCAGGCTTCTGAGCAAACAGAGTTCCTTAGAGGGAGAATGGAGATACAGTGAGGATTACACATATCATCGCTTTATAGTAAAATGAATCTGATTATTAGACCAGAAGATGATAGGTATTTGAAGAAGAAGAAGTGTGAGTAGTAGGGCTGTGTGGAATACTGCTACTGAAATATTACTATACTACAGTTTGTCAGTAATTAACCCCAGTTGTGCTATACAAGCATATAACTATGCTTCATCACTAGAGGGCAGTGTTTAGCTTCTACTGTCTAATATATGGCCGTTTTGACATGAGAGCATGATCGGTGTTGCTGTAGGTATCGGCTTCAGCTTCAGCAAAACGAATCTTGTACATGCAGGCCATTTTAATGGATTCCTTTCTATTTGTTTATTATTGCTGTTGTGCATTTTCAGTTATTTTCAATATCAACCTAAAAAACAAACCTCAAAAAATTATATACACATATATTACTATGGTCAATAATAATGTTAGGGTTAAATTTAGGGTTAAATAGGGTTTAACACAGTTCATTGTAAAAGTTACATTTTCCCCATGTACTTTTCTCAGTACTGCTGTACAAACCTGATTCATATAAGGTTACTTACAAGGTCACTGTGTGATGAAATATGCTTAATAGTTGACGAATTGTAACACAATCTGACACATGGTATATTATTAGAGGATTTTTTTATTACAGTATTATTAGAGGATAGTTTATTACTGTAAAAGTGTAGAGATATGCCTGGACTAACTGTTGTCGTAAATGGATTATTACTAAAACAAAATGACATGTTCAGGGCTGTGTGTGTCTGTGTGTGTCATGAGAAGCAGAGACGTGTGCTGTGTACCTGAGTAGACAACACCGTTGACCTCTACGGATACACTGATGCTGGCAGACCCTGTGGAGGAAATGCTCAAGGCCAGGTCGTGCTTATCTTCTGCAGAAACAGAAATACAAGCACAAGCTGTTTAAACCCACATCATTACTCTTCACGCTGTTCACTCAATCACTTTCTCCACCTGTTATTAGGATCCTCAATCCCAGCTCTAGATGCTACACCAGTTCTCCAGAACTCCAGCTCTGCACATGTTCGAGCTTTATCTACTCCTGAATCAGCTATAACCAGGTGATTTCCCCACTGCTGAAAACTCCAAACTCCACAGGGCAGTGGATGCTCAAGACTGCTCTTCCAACACATTACTAACCCCCTCTTTGGACTCTACTGCCACCTAGAGGGAGCTTCTGCCTCTAACACTTTATTAAAGCAGTACTGAGATGTTTTCATAGATTTTAAACAGCAGTGAAGCCCCTCAACATCAAATACTACTTCATTTGGAAAACCATTTTACGATTTATAACTATTGTTATAGTCATTTCCGTTCTTAATAGAAATTTGCTGTACAAAAAAAAATTATGCATCTATTTATTAATTTACAAAGTTTCATTGACACGCTGAAGATTTGAACTGACCAGCAAACTTTACAATAGAATTGTCCTCTTATTAAATCAAAAATATTTTTTGTGGTTTATATGAACAAGAAACCTCTGTATGCACTAAATAAATATCATCTATATAGCATTTGTAATTTTTTTTGCCATGTCTCAAATATTTTATCTACACTGTAACTTCAACACAGAAATATGTGAAATGAATGTTAATATGTTACAAAAAATGGTAATTATTTTTACCAACTCACACCACTATACTTCTCCATGCATTATACCCGCTTAATAACACCCTTTTAAAAACTTCCCCTAATAAAGAATGATATAATCCTGCTGAGGAAATACAGTTGGAAGGTGTTGTTTTTATAACTGACAGAATCATGGCAGTGGACTCTACTCTACGCAGGTCTGTAGTTCTGTTCCCTGCTGTGATAACTGACCTCTTGGTGTCAGACCCATGCGCAGGTTCATGGGCATGTGGGACGCCATGGCTAGCAGGTTGTGTTGAAGTGCCTGCTGCATGAGTCTCTGCTGCTCCTCAGCCAGACGGGCCATCTTCCTCTCTGGCCCCTCAGAGGCTCCGAGTCCTGTCCCGGTCTCCAGCTTTTCCCTCAGCTGCTCCAGTGTGGCCGCCCGAGCCAGTCCCGCCACCTGCTGCGGCCCCAGAGCCAGAGCCACAGCCGGGGCACGAGCCGCCAGCAGAGACGGGGAGGCATCTTCTAAAAGAGAGAAAGATAGATAGAGAAAGAGAGACACGATGTGATAAAAAAAAAAGCATGTGATATTATTTTTAAGTCTCTAATCTTATTCATAGCGTTTTCCTCTTTCTACAGTCTTCTTACCCAGAGCCTTGAGTGAGGGTACTGATGCCCCCTGCAAGCCGTTCAGTGCTGCTGCAGCTCCGGCACCCAAAGCAGCCAGGTGCATTTTGGGAGGGGAGAGAATGTGGGGGGCGGAGCTGGGGGAGGAGCTAAAGCGAAACAGGCTGCTGCTGTAGCTGGGGCGACGCCCCTCACGCCGGTTGCTGTCGATGGCGGCCTGCAGCTCGCTGGGAGAGCTCAGGCTTTTGCGTGCACACTCATACGGGTACAGATACTTCATATACCTGACAAAAGCAAACACACACAGGGTTATTATTACACTGCTCATTCAACACTGCGCTGAATAAACACCAGAGTTTGTACAGCTCCATTACCTATTACAGTTAATGAATGAGGGACATGTGGTGAGATATTTCATATTTTTTATTGTTTGGTGACTGCTTAAATATCATTTGTTGTAAAATTATCAATACTTTGCCAGAATGATTTTCAGAGCCATTAAAAGTACACCCTAAAATCCAGGGTCCCAGGTATGATGCACCTCATCTAACTGACACGACTTGAATCAGTGGCCTGATTTACTGGCCTACTGACAGAATTCGATTCACTGACTTGACTAGCTCACTAAATAAACCTGACTCACTGGCTTGATTCACAGGACCAGCCTGACTCAAATCACTGACATGTTTCGAATCAGCAGCTCTACTCGACTCACTGACTTGACTAACTCTCTAACCTGACCCAACTCACTGACCCGTCTCACCTTCTGACCCGACCCGACTCACTGATTCGACTCAGCTTGGAACCTGATTCGACTCACTGACTCCCTCAGGTATAGCAGGCTGAAGATTCTCCACAATTAGAGCTCTTACTCAAGTGGCCTTTCCATGTGTCTTTGTTGAAACACAGCAATCGGAGTTGAACTTCAATCTGAGAAAGGATCTGAGAAATGTATGTTTGCGTGGTCACACCTCCAAACTGCATGTGTATGAGGTCAGCGCAGGCTACATTCAGTTCTGGTATGTCAGGTCTATATTATTTTTCGTGTGAATTTCCTGTGTTTCGTAGACAGCTTTGTCATCTGAGTGACACTGATAATTGACTTTACTCATCTACCAAACGCCTACAGCCAGAATTTATTAAATGCAGAACAAAAGCTAGCCTGAGACAAAACAGAGTGTCGTACACGGCAGTCCTTACACACGTTCAGGGACTTTCCTTGAGTGTGTAGCTGAAACAAATGAGTCCACTGTGAATGATGAACACAACAGCATCTGGGTGTTACTTGAAAGTGTTGCTTTATATTAATGCAGTCCAGTGTCCTGTGTTTTTAATTATCAAATTTCAACTTAAGTTCAGTTTAGATGCAAATTAAGTATTTAATCAATCTGAACTGAACTGAGCTCATTCTATTATATACATATAAAAGCTGCCAATATTGCTGCTATACTACAAAACAGTTTGCAGTTTACAGCCCATGTTCTGTGTATTTATTGGCCTGTGTATCTATTAGTCTGTTATGTGCATTTATTGCCCTGCACCTCTTCTCCACTGTTGTGTATTATACTGTGTATTGTGGCCTTGGCGAAACAACATTTCGTTCCAAGGTATACAAGTTATATAGAGGAATGACAATAAAAACCCCACCTGACCTGATTTGATATGAAATATGAAAGATTCGCAACAGAAGAAAGAGCAATTAGGAATTTATCATGCTGTTGAATTCTCAATTCTGTTTGGTCAGAAGGTGTTGATCAATTTTCCAGCAGCTCTGACAGTAGGCTGGTGACTGTTTTTAGCTTCTGTAACAGGAACTTCCTTGCTTTGTGGAAGTTCCACAGCATTAAATGAAACTATAATTAAATAAAAATGATGCCATGTCATTCGTTAAAAACATCTTAAAAAGTAATGGCAAATTGATGTGGTATCAAGAGGAATAAAATACTTTGGGACACGCTGTCCGCTTTTTTCGCTACTCGGTATCACATCACTCCGTTGTTGAGCATTTTCCAATAACTGCACATCCCCAAGTGTTTTATTCCTTACATAATTTATAATTCCAGGACTAGTCACATAACTACGTCACTCTGAATTAATACCAACAGCTTCTTAATGATCAGATCAGGAAAATGAGCCATCTTGGCAGAAAAATAGAGGTGCTTATTTTAAAGAAAATATATCTATCTCAGCACTTCCATCCTCCGTCCAAGGTGAACTCTGACCCAAATCAAATCAATAAATCCATCATGTCAATACACTGCTCCAATAGCAGGACATCGTTGGAGGGAAATGAAAAGGGGAGTGTGACAGAAGGTGAGGTGAAAGCAGAGACAGAAATATACCAGGACGGTAATCTGAAGCTGTCTTTTGTGTGTGTGTGTGTGTGTGTGTGTGTGTTCTCACTGTGTTCGGAGTGTGAAAGCGGCACTGGTGATGGAGGTGGGTAAGTTCAGGCCCTTGGTGATTTCTCTCCAGATCTTCTTATTGATGACCTCCACCAGGCCTCCTTTGTCCGTCACCAGCTTGTAGAGCATGTAGAGATCCAGAACCTGCTTGGCCATGATGGGGATTCGGTTGACCGGGGTTCCTGCACACAAATTCACACCACGCACACACACACCCCCACCCTCTATAAGAATGTGTATATACAGAATGTGTAATGCCACATTTCTGACATCATTAACATTAACTGGCACTTGATGAGTCATGTGAAATTCCTCAGTCACAGATTATACAGTCTGGTAAGATCTCAGAAAGATGTTTCTGATGATAAAGTCTGTCCCATTCAGAAAGCAATATAATGACAGCATGACAAATCACACAGACACACAC
The DNA here is from genome assembly GCA_037576675.1 of Pangasius sanitwongsei. Taxonomy (NCBI): domain Eukaryota; kingdom Metazoa; phylum Chordata; class Actinopteri; order Siluriformes; family Pangasiidae; genus Pangasius; species Pangasius sanitwongsei. Next base: position 4,031,816 of record CM075008.1, on the reverse strand, counting down.
ACACACACACACACACACACACTGTTTTATTTGAATTTGGTGTTTTGTATTGTCTGATTTTTTTTGTGTGGTGTGTTGTCTGCATTTTGACTGGTGTATTGTCTGACTACAGATGCTAAAAAAAATATTATACCAGCTTATTTTTACTCCACATCATCATTCAATACACTTTACTCAATTCCTCTACACTGAGCTGTGTGTGTTGTGTGTTGAGTGAAGTCTTTCAGTGCCCTATGTCCTCTGTAAAGCTCAGTTCTAAAGCCCTGAGAGGGCGAAGAGCAAAAGAAACATATTTAACCACACCAGCCTGACCTCAAACACGGCCTTCGCAAACAAACGCTAAACTTTTGATAGTAATGCACTGGTCTTGTCTAGACCTCATGGTGAGGACTTGGGTAAGGCAGAAGACACAACACACTCACACTTACACTCACACTCCCTCCTTCCCCACAAACATGCACAGAGCCACGGATTAAGCAAGAAGTGAGCAGCTCCACTAATCCCCAGGCCACGGGGGTGGGGGGTAGGCACACATGGAGAGAGAGAGAGAGAGAGAGAGAGAGAGAGAGAGAGAGAGAGAGAGAGAGAGAGAGCTTTAACGGGCATTATTTGGAAGACTGTGAATGGTAAATCCCCGCACACACACATTCACACTCTGTCTTTTTAAGGCATGTAGGTGTGGCCCTGTGTGTGGTGTAATACTACGTCTAATCTAATCCCATAGCCCTTGGGTATGTTCCAACCTCAGACAGACGAGCCTTTAACGCCTCTCTGACAGCAACGTGATCATCTGAGAAGCTTAGAGCTGATCTGACTAATGTCTTCAGTTTGTCAGGTTTCTGTGCAGATTGCATTTTAGTCATAAGCGTGTGTGCGCGCGCTTGTACTAATATTTACTCATACATTGCTATTCTGAGTCGTCAAATATAACATGCAACACATCATACAGTCTAAACAAAGTGATCAACAAAACTACACAGAGAAACATCACTGGATGTCCTGTATTTACAATAAATAAATAAATAAATAAATAAATAGGTAAACAACTCATGGCACGTACGAAATAAAAAAAGCAGCCATAATTAGCATCCCTACAGCATGCATTACCACACACAGCAGATAAACCAGTCTCAGCCAGTCTGGACTTATATAAGTACCCATAAATACACCTGCATAATAAGCTCTATAGACAGCACTATAGAGAGTAGGGATGGGCCCTATGGGGGAAATATGGTATAACTGTTACAAAACACTGCGCATCAATTGACACAACTGACGTATCCAGACAATCCAGATGATCCACCTGCATATTTTTTTTTCTTTTCAATTTCCAAAGTCAACACGGTGCTATACAGGTAGGGCTGGGCAAAACTGACAACCTAATATCGAAAACAATATCAAGATAAATTACATCAGAAAGAAAAAAAAAAAAAAGAACTTTTCTTTTCTGAAATCCAATATTTATCACAAAGGCATACCATGATGTCATTTACGTTAATAAACATGCTATACTGTAATGGTGCCAATCCCTTTTATTGATACTATTGATATCTCTATAGAGTTGTATAGATTTTTTTAGACCCCGCCTCCTCCTCCTCATGTCCTCAGAGGATCATTAAGTCTTTGTAGTAAGATTCATGTCCTTGTGCCCTCTGAATTGTCATGTCAGAAATGACTTATTAAGGAAGAAAATGTGCAAAATTCTTCCTGTACGGTCACTCGTTTGAGAGGTGAGTACTACACCTGGTGTAAAGATATAGGTTAGAGAGATATCGTGGTATGTAGGTATGACGTTGAGCTTTGCAGCTATGCAAGCTGCATGTTTGTGTGTGTGTGTGTGTGTGTGTGTGTGTGTGTATATATGTGTTCATATAAATAGATACATTTGCTTTACATGTGTGTTTGCATGCTTTTATGTGCCTGGTAGTACTACATTTTCCTGCTGTGACAATAACTTGCATGTTTACAATTACAACACATGAACCTCATTTTCTTTACTTGTGTCATGCTAAGTTTGTTTAATCGCTATACAGTGGAGCTAGACGAATAGACACGTTACAAAGAACTGTAGCTAACCTCTTACAATCCTCTGACTGACTGTCTGAGGATCGTACAAAGCATACAAGCGTGGTATGGAGTGGTATGGGTGTGTATTTCCCCTCATCAACGTCACAGAAGCAGCTGTTCACACACACACACACACACACACGCATCTTTAATGATGTTCTGGCCATAGAACCCACATCAGGCGCAGGGGTCAGATGTCAGCTATAGGGCATTGACAATCAAATTAGCGTGCGGGTCAGCAGGAAACTGTGTTTTCATACACACACACACACACACACACACACACACACACACACACACACACACACACACACACACACACACACACACACACACCCTTGCTTGACACACAAAGGCAGAGGATGAACAAAGGGCCTTTTTCAGGCCAATACAACTTCATCATCATTATCATCATCATCATAAGCTATCAATAAAAGAAGGAAAAAAAAAAAGAAGTCAAAGTCCTGAAGTGTTTTATTCCTCTTATACCACAGCAATTTTCAATTACAAACTGTTACAATTTTTTTATTTATTAAAGAACAATACATAGTATTGTTTTATCCGTTTAGAGCTAACTTTATTTTGATGAAGTGTCAACGAAATGAGTTTCTGTTATCACCTCACCAACCTGTCTTTTTTTGCTTTTTCTTGAAGTTAATAAGACAAAAAAAAAAAAAAAATCTTGCGTCCTGAAGATGTCGGAAAACTTCAAGTTACAGCTTCACCTCCTACACATTTTTAAACCCGTTTATGAAGATTGTCTGCTGTACGAGTCAGCTGCCCTACTGTCAGAGCTGCTAGTATAGAAAATTAATCAACACCTTCTGACCAATCAGAATCGAGAAATCAAGAGCTCGGAGGTATAATGCAAAAAAATATAATCTCAAGGCACTTTTTTAATGCACGATATCCATCAGGATTTTTGGTTTTGCAAATAAATGCCAACAAATCAGTAAAGCCTTATTATACCAAAAATAAAAAAACAACAAAAAAAAAAAAACTATAAGGTCAAATAATTTAACTAGAAAATATTTAAAATAAAATATTTTTTAAAAAAAATTTAACATTTAGATTCATTTTACTGTGAGGAACTTGGGAGTTTGTTAATGATGACCATAAGTCCACTTACGTCACTCTGAAACATAAGTGAGGCATTATTTATCATGATATTGATATCAGATCATCATGAGATAAACTGTCCTGTCACGGCACTGAGCAGTGTAATGGATACACACTGACCTGCCAGTTTATTAAATCACCAAATGGTAAGATTTAAGTCTAAGCTTTGACACAAATGCACAGCAAATGCATGTGATATAAGAGACCTCAGGCAATAACACACATGCTGTTGGACTGTGGACCCTGAAGCATGAAGCTAACACTCCAGCGCTGCCTAATGGCTGCGCACGGCTGCTCTGAAGGACGCTCTAATTGGCCGCAGGCTCCCCGTCCCATCATGCCCTGCCCCGTTGATTTTCCCCCTGGGACTGGCCGATCAGGAGTGGAGAGATTAATGGCAACGGGGGTCAGAGGTCATGCTGGTGGGAAACCCTGCAGTTGGGGCCCGTAGGAAAACGAATCGCTCAGTAGGGAGAAAGGGAAGAGAGGAGGATTTGAGATACGACTACTGAGACCTGGACAGGAACAGTAAAGGGTACAAAATGGGAAACAAAATGGGGACAGCAGAGCCGGAGAGAGAGAGAGAGAGAGAGAGAGAGAGAGAGAGAGAGTCATCATGTGTGATCTATGTAATCATCAGACAAAAAAAATCTAACAAAACAAATGGATTATAGACCAATAACCAGTTTATATACAACAAATAGCGTTAATTAAAAAAAAAAAAAATTCTCTTTCAAGATTAACCTCTAGTTAATTGTGCATGAAAGAAATGCATGACAGGATAAAAATAGCAACTGTGTAGTGTAAGAAAATGAAAACGAGCATTTATCAGTTCAATTCTTCAATTTATCAATTCTTACTATTCTATCAATAACAGATTTTTTCATCTTCATTTTTATGCAAATTTTGAAAATAGGAATTTTACAAATGAACAGAAAAAAGCCTTAAAGATTTTTTTTTTTTTTTACACTTGGCTGAGGTTGACAAGATGTATTGATAGATGCAAAAAAGAATTCGATAACAAGGTTTTTGGAATAAATGATGACTTAGAGGACGTAAGTCACATGTTTCAGTTCTATATATAGAAATACCTAAATATTAAAATGGACACAGAGGACACTTGTGCTGTTTGGAAGAAGAAACGAAGGTTTTTCTTGATTTTATTAGCGAAATAACGATAAAGAATTTACTAAAGATCAACGAATGAGTGAATATTAAATGTTAAATCTCTCCATTACACTGTTTATTTTTTTTTTCTTATTTCATACAGTGAGATGAATATCCGTGTTATTTGCAGTGATGCTGCTGTAACTGACTCATATAGTCCTAGAATCGCAACATTCGCTTAGTAAAGTGCATGTAAACACACTGGGCCTCATTAATCAAACTAGATACGGATTAATTTATTCACAAATAGGAGAAATATGGAATACAAGAAATATGGTATAGACGAAAATCCAGTTAGTTCAGAAAAAGGGTTGCGTAAATTCATAAATACGTGCACTGCCTTGTGAAAGTATTCAACTCCAGCCCATGTTCTGGTGTTTTTCCTGTTTCGCTGCATTTCAACCTGCTATAAAAATTGATGACTTGACACATCCCAAGAGACTTGCAGCTGTAATTGCAGCAAAAGGTGGCTCTGCAAAGTACTGACTGTGGGGGTGAATACTTATGCACACTCAAGATTTCGTTTTTTTTTCTTTTGGTCTTAATTTTTGTTTGCGTCACAATAAAAAATATGTTGCACCTTCAATGAGGTAGGAATGTTGTGCAAATCAAATGGTACAAAGCCAAAAAAAAAAAAATCAATCTGTAATGCAACAAAACAGGAAAAACACCAAGGGGTTGAATACTTTCGCAAAGCACTGTATAATGACACTCACTAATGTGAGCCTTGACTGACTGGCTTCAAATCGTATAATTAGGGATGAGGTACTGCTTGTTCTTTTCACTCTCTCTCACACACACACATATATTTAATGAAAATTTTGTGAAACTTGTTTCATATTAAAGCAATCCAAAACAAACCAAACACTCGTTATGAGAGATACAGGAGTTAAAATGCAGCCTCCTACAGAGATATCAGTATAAACTATGCCCACTGTGTGTGTGTGTGTGTGTGTGTGTGTGTGTGTGTGTTACATGTCACCCATCACATGGCCTGGCCATTTATAGAGGAACACTTGTTGCACAATGTAAGACATTTATAGCTTTTATAGCTGCTGCTCAGATCGAGCGACACTCGGGAGCAGGATGTGCTCGATGATCAGCTCGCAGCTGTTCACTCCGCATTCATGAAACCACGACAAAGATAGAAAGCAGAGGTGAAGTGAAATACAGCGCTATCACACTGAGCACCGACCTAACTGGAGCAGGCAGCTGCTCGCCTGTATAGGCTGCTATAATAAGTCCGCGAGGCTTAGAGGCCGTCCCTGACGCCGGCGTGGTAAATTAAATATTGCTGATTTCACGTTAGTGACATTCCTTAAATAATTAAAGCTCCGGGAGTGACCGATGAGGTGACCGGGGGAATTAATTTTTCAGTGAGCATGCAGCGCTGCCACTGTGGTGTGAGGTTTCAGCAAGCACCCTGCCCCTCCTCTACATCCATACACTCACAAAATGAGAGAGAGAGAGAGAGAGAGAGAGAGAGAGAGAGAGAGAGAGAGAGAGAGAGAGAGAAGAGAAAGGAAGGAGCATTAACTGATGTATGAGAAAAACGCACATCACTATATAAAGATATGTGTCAGGAATGTGTAAAGAATAAAACACTGCGCTGTGTGTTGCACCACATGATTACAGGAAAATAATCAATCAAACACCCTGATGATTATTTTCTAACAACAGCACGTCCTGAAGTGTTTTATTCCTCTAATACCACAGCAATTTGCCAACACTAACTTTAGTTGGTTTTTTTTTTCTAAAAAAAAAAAAAAAAACACCATCACATTGCACTTTTTTATCCATTTACAGTTACATGTTGTGGAACATCCATAAACATGTTAGTTCCTGTTATTACTCATTACTTAGAGTTGTTCCCTCACTAGCCTCTGTTTTTTTCTCTCTCTCTTGAAGTTAAGACCAAAAACAGAAGAAAAAAAAATAAAAAATGCAACTTATGTTACTGAGAAACCGCAAACCGTAAACTCGTCCGTTCTAAAGACTTTCCCATGTCAGGAAAACTTAAGAGTCACTGCTTTACCTCTGATATCTCCACCTTAACAATCCATTTATGTAGAACTTCCGCCATACAAGACCCTTTGGATTAGTTGCTGCAACAGAAACGATAACGTATTAGACCTGTAATTTGTCTTGTAGCTGGAACTACTGTCAGAGCTGCTGGTCTAGAAAATGAATCAACACCATGTGACCAATCAGAATCGAGAACTCAGCAGTGTTGTGGGTGCTCCTGATGTACAGTGTGAAACATTCGAGGGCAGCGAAAAGACAGTGGTCTTCAAATGTTCCTTATTTTTGAAAAATACAAAGCGTAATCGCTCATTTTTGGTAATCCTATTCATCTGTTCAACAAAGTATGATGGACAGAACTGCTGTTCTGAAGTTTCAAGAAAAACGCATCGTTTTTAAAGCGAAACGATGAAAAAAATTGTAGGTAAATAGTAAAAGTACGTTCTTTTTTTTAAAATATGTTTTGAGAGAACGTTTTGGTCAAACGAACACAAGCCTCTAACGCGACACTTCATGGATTGATCTATCTGTTTTAGTACAGTATGACATCCCAGTGTGTTATTTCTGTCCTCATAGTACAGCCATAATCCATTCAGAAAAACACCTCTGCTCATTTTCCTCTCTCTCCACCAGAAGGACTATATCATTCCAGCTGCTGTGTGTGTGTGTGTGTGTGTGTGTGTGTGTGTGTGTGTGTGTGTTTGAGATCGCTTAGTGTCAGCGTGGCTCCTTGTTATATACCCTGTACTGTCCAGGACAGAAGTCTGGTTTAGCTTTAATGGAAGCACAGAGACATAAAAGGCATCAGGCAACAGAGCCGTGCTATCTTTAGTCCAGCTATATCCTCCTATCCTCCCCTCCCCCTCCCCCTCTCTCTCAATCTCAGCAGTAAATTATTACAAATTCACTTGTCAAGGAAACAAACAATACTGACGCTCACATGACACCGCTGCTATAAACGTTAGCCTTTGAGTGAAACATGCAAATGCCTCGTGTCAAACTGTTGGCAAGTTGCAGGAGTATTAGAGGAATAAAACACTCTAGGATCCGCTGTTTGAGGAAAATAATCAACTTCAAGGTGGTAACAGTATCTCCGCTCCATCACTCCACTCTGTCGCTGATTATTTTCCTATGACAGAACGACACCGATTATTTTATTATATCTTATTTCTATCATTTGTCTAATGCTCTTGTTAAAGCTTTTTGGTAATCTATCTAGTGTTGACCAGAGGATGATGAGTTCTATTTTTTGACCTTCAGCTCGTTCACTATTGGCCTTGACCTGGAGTTTTGTAAAGCTGCTTCGCGACACTGATCATTAAAAATGTGGAAAAGTGCTAAAGAGAAGAGAGAGCTGGGAAATATCTTTAAATTGGGTAATATTACACCAATAGCTGACATGAGGCCTCACTGTATCATCATTGTAGTAATGTGATGGTATCGCTGTGTGTGTGAAAAAACATTCGTGCTATAGACGTCAGGATGTGGATTTAACCACAGCGGAGATGTTTTATTACTGAACAGGCATTGGAAACATCTCTGCTGTGAACTATAAGATAAAACACTTCACACGGACTAGAAAGTGGTGAGGACTCGTCCCTGAGTGTAAACATTATACCAATATAAAGAAAATTATCCAGGCTCTGTGTACTAGGCATATCAGAGAGGGTATCTCAGACAGAAATGTCATTACAGTCTCCTAAATAAAGAAACATTTCTGTAAATCACACACTGCGCAAAAGTAAGTGCAGTATCCTGTAAAGGCTCTGTAATATGATGGCATTATACTGATATCATAATCAAATCGGTCACAATGAAAATGTAAACAGGATGAACAGGTAGTGTGATATCTTTTTCTAATATTTTTAAATTTTTTAGAAACTTTTAAAGAGCAATTGCAATCTCTCAATCTCTGGAAACAGTTCATTTAAAGTTTTGAATCTTTAAAATTGCAAAATGTTCATTTGTAGTTCACGTGACGATAAATTTTTCTGGATGTAGAAGTATGCGATATTTGTCCCTGCGTCAAATGCTGCATTCGACAAGAGGTCGCAGCTCGTAAATTCCCGACCTCCGACCCCTCCACCGGCCCCAAAAAAAAAGTCTGGAAAGTCTCCTTCGACCCTGAGTTCAGCACACAATGTCAAATCAGCATGGCCGCTCACAGCATCAAGGCACCTCTTTAACCTTTAAATGAGTTTTACTGTATATACAAATATAGGCTTTAGATCAATAAACACAAAGACATATTAGCTTGTTAACTCTGTAATACTAACTCTACAGTTCGCTGTTTTGAGGAGGAAAATATACAGCACTTATCACAGTTAACTGGTTATTTTGTTGCTAACAAAAGATGAACATGGAGATGTCCATGATTTTTTTCCCCTCACTTTGTAGCTCAAACGCAAAGAAACAGAATAATAGCATAATTCCAAGCTCCGACTTCCCATTTCCGAGGTACGTCGAATGGTTAACGCTAAAAACAATTGAGCTGAAAATCTGTTTTGCTGGCAGATTGTTGCCAAACCTATACATCGATATCATGAGCCATATCATGTATATCGTAGGAAAGTCTTCGCATATCATGAGGTGGGAATTTAGTCATATGTCCCAGGCCTGGTATCACAGCATGCACTTGCTGGGAGAACAGCGCTGGAGGTATTTCAGCTGGTTCTCGCTGGTGCACATGGAAAGTGTGGCAGGTGAAGTCTAAGTAAACAGAAGTGTGTACAGATTAGGCAGAGGAGTTGCAGATTAGCCGCACTGTATGTGGGTCATCAGATAAAGCCACGCAGCACCTGACTGAGAGGATTAACACAGCAGCACTGAAACAACACACACACACACACACACACACACACACACACACGGGTTTGAGTAACTGAAAAACAATGCTGCGGCTTCCTATGAAATTACACCCAGCTCTTGTTTTGAAGACCATACACCTTTTTTTTTCTTCCTATATTAAAGATGACGTGGTGGCACAAAATAAGGTCAGCAGGAAGATGTACAGATGCCTCCTGTACTTCTAGAGTAAAAAAAAAAAAAAAAAAATGATAATAATAATCTAAGAATGTGGAAACTGTGATAAGTGTTCTGAGATCTCAGGGATAGCGTGATAACTTTATATACAGCATTATATATAAAACATTTCAATGTTTTATGTTTAAAATAATGAGAAACTGATCAGAAGCAGCCGATGTGACGTTAAAACTGTGTACTTAATCTTAAAAATTTTAAACAAAAAAATATTTATTTATATTTTCTAAGTAAAATTTTTTAAAATATAAATATTATTTAAATATTTAAAATATTAAAATATTTTTAAAATATTTTTTAAAATATATTAAAATATTTTTTAATAAAAAAATTAAAATCACATTTATTATAACTTTTTTTTTTTTTTAAAGACAACATTTGTGAGCAAACGTAAGTGGGATTACATGTCAGAAACTTCAGCATTAACACACCATCACACTGTAGCCTTAACTTAAGTAAATAAGTAACTAACACTTGTATTAACTGATTTTTAAAAAAAAAAAGTATTAACCAACGTTGGCATTAACCAATATTCACACCATTCTCACCACAATGACAAACACGAACAACACCTTAAATGTTGATAATTAAATGTGTTTGTGGTTGTTACATTTGTGGAACTGCTAATAGGAAGTTATCTACATTTAGGAACATGTGGTTATTTAATATTTGCTAATATACACGGAAAAATTTTTAAGTCTGGGAAGGAATAAAGAGTCAATGTGGGTGTATTTCATAAATATTTAAGCAAACGTTAATTAATACACGTTAACTTGCTTTGTTAACATTAGTGGATGATTTATTAATGCTGAAGTTCATTGTTTGTTATGTACCAGTAAATGCTAGTACGTTAGAGAACCTTCGCTTTAAGGTAAAGAGTTACCGAATGAATGAATGAATGAATGAACGAATGAATGAATGAATATGGCGTTGCTAAAACATGTCCTCAGTCAGAGCGACAGTTCTGCGAGCGCGTGTTCATGAGCTCGCATTCTACAGAAAAGACACACCTTCAGTTCTGTCCAAAATATGGACACTTAATAGACACCTGCCTTATGGGGTGGGCGATACGACGGAAATATCACAGATAAAGACATTCCTACAGTACACGAAAGCTTCAACGCTGCGTTTAAAAAAAAAAAAAAAAAAAGACCTGTTCTAAACTGGGTTTAATGATAAATTCATTTTTTCTAGACATTAGATAAAAGTAAGAGGAAAAATAAATTTGGTAAAATGTTTAAAAAAATGTAAAGATGTTTAACATCTTACAATTCTACAAAAAGATATCAATATCAATGACATCTCAGAAAAGTGTATTGTGGCATAATTGATCACATTATCAATATCATATCATATCGCCCAGCCCTAATATATACGTTTGCGAACAAAAAGTGGAGGAAAAAAGATTTCTGGAAACCTGAGTTTGATGATACTTTTATTTAATGTCCATGAAAAAAAATGATTTAACGCAGCAAAGAAGGAAAATGAAAACTTTCCAAGTCAATCTGAACATTTTAAAGATTCAGATTCTTCACATAAGCTGCTTTCAACTCTTTGTAAGCATCATTAAAAAAAAGCTATTGTGATATCTATATCTCAGAAAAGTGTATTTTGACATATGTTTAGATCTGGGATATAAACTGCTGCCTATCCAGGGTGGCTTCTTATACGAGGAACACAATGGAAGTGGTATTATTGCGAAATTTTCACTATCATGAAGTTTTACACGCTGAATATTGCGACAGATGTGTAACTGATTACTGCCACAAGCCTAATGCATGCACACAGTTCAGGCTTCCTAATTTCAGGTAGAGGGGGTTTCTTATAAATGACGTCACACTATGGGGGATTTTAATGCAAAAAGGTTAAACCTTTTGCTGCAAACCACAAACTACCTAATTCAGCACACTTCGCTCCATTCAGGACTCGGTCTCGGCTTGTGGGTTCTTCCTCGGGACCTCCTAAAACCTTCGTGTGCTTGACTGGTGCGTCTGATTGGTGCGTTTGATGAGTGTGTTTGATGAGTGTGTTTGATGGGTGTGAAATGCCAGCGCTTGCGGGCGTCTGTAAAAAAAAAAAAAAAAAAAAAAACCTACAGGGTGGATGCGGAGAATGACAGGAAGGAGAAGAGAACAAGGGTAATCTGACTCTCTTGTCTTGGGTCACAAAGATGGGTCACCTGAACAAAGCCATAGGATGGAGGAGAGGGGGAGAAGACAGGACGAGTGAAAAGGGTGGATGACGTGAAAAGTGAGAAGGCCACTTTGACTGTAACCCGAGTCCGTGTGCTCCCGGAGGACGGCTGGTCAGAGCTGATCGCAATCTAATCAACACCTCATCGAAACGCGAGAGGAGGACAGAGGAGAGCAGGAGGGAGTGATTGCCTAACGTCCTGACACAGCATACCGGATGAAAAGATGGAACGGCCCTTGGGGGTGGGGGGTGTCCTTATAATAGAACTACAGGGTATTTTAGTTACAGAAATGACAGCGACTAAAGGAGAAAAGGGAAAAAAAAACCACTATTGATTCTAGTAAAGGTCTTTAATAGAGCTAACTACAGTAGGAACAGGCGACATCAACAGAAAAAAAGAAAAACTGGGGGGTCTCAAGAGGGATAAGTGTAGAGATGGCTCAGAGACTGGTAGGAAAAAAAAAAAAAAACATAGTTAAGATTAAGAATCTCAAAAGAAAGAAAAAATAAATTCATTAATTTAAAAAAAACCAAAAAAAAAACAACAACTTCAATTCCAGTAAAAGTCCCAAGGAGGATAGGTGTAGGTGTAGGTGTCTTAAAAAAAAAAAAAAAAATTATAGTAAAGATCAAAAATTTCAAAAGAAGGATTATTTAAAAATATATATATATATATTCTAGTTAAGGTCTACAGCAACCGAAGAGAAGTAATATGTAGTCTAGTAATGGTTAAAAACTACTAGAAAGAAAAAAAAGAGAAAATAAATAAATAAATAAATAAATCAGCCTCAGGAGAGAAAGAAAGAAAAGCAAGCATGAAAGAAAGAAAAATAAATAAACAAAAGCATTGTTCATCCATTCTAAGAGGGCGAGTCAAACGAAGACCTTCATTTTGTTTATTGCAACTAAGTGTCACAAATGTGATGTGGCTCATCCCTATAAATGTAGCTGTCGCTATAGAAACGATATCGTATTAGAACCAGCACATTAATATAAATTTGTGAGGTGACTTGCAGCTGGAACTACGGTCAGAGCTGCTGTTGAATCAGCGCCAGAATTCGACAGCGCTGTAGTATAAAAGAATGCAAGATCTTTTTAAACGAATGTCGCAAAACCGCACCTTGACAGCATGCGCTCAAAATGATTTCCCTTCAAAACAAGCACATGCAACAATCTGCACAATGGTTTCACTGATAAGTCGCATTCCTCATATCCATTTAAGGCCATGTTTAGACAGGAGGGGTTTCTGGTAGTGACTCAGGCTGGAGGAAAACTGGTTTTAATCCCCTACCTGACTGGATCAGTGGGTTTATAAACACTAGCGGCAGCTGCTGAATAGCCGTGCCAGGAATGAATCTGGCTTCAGTTGTAAATGAGATGATGTGGTGTCGATGTGACTGCTCGTGTGAGCAGGTGAGCATGAAGATCAGGTTGGACTGCTCGCGTGAATACGGTCACTGCCGTGAAAGTCTGATTCAGAGGAATTTTCCCTCTGGGGTCTGTACGGTGTTGCCGCTCATCTGTAAACTGTTTGGCTCAGAAGTGGGCCTCCAGGTCAGAGGGGAGAGAGAGAAGAGGGCTGGGGGATTCCATCTAACTCCATTCATTCATTTTACAGAGGCACAGAGAGAGAGAGAGAGAGAGAGAGAGAGAGAGAGAGAGAGAGAGAGAGAGATCTCTTCAGAGTCAGCGATATAACGCAGAGACAGTAGCGAAGGACAGCTTCATACACAACAAATCCTGGCTATTTACAGACATTAAGACAGGCAGAGGGACACACAGGAACATTTCCTGCAGAAGGTCCAGAGAGCAGACCATTCTAGTATGGCTATTACTATCTGTTTACTATATTCACCATATCTGTAGACACACACTGGTTTCTATATGCATCTACTTCAGCAATAATGTAACAACTATATCATTAAAGCACCACTGAAGCTGAAAGAGGGAGGAGGAAAATAAAATGGTGAGGGGGGAGTATGACGTGTTATTGTTTGACCCTTCATATTCTTCCCAACCACACCACCCAAGTCCTCTTCTACTGGCTTGCTGATTATTCCTCCATCTAAACTTTGTATCTGTGGTGATGGAGCCTTCCCCTGAGCAGCTCCTGCTCCAGAGCAGCTCCTGCTCCAGAGTGCCTTCTCCAGGATGCTTTCTCAAGACCCCCTTCCTTAGAGCTCTCCTAGAGCACCTCCTCCAGACTTAACTCCCACAAAATGCTTTCTCCAGAGCAACTCACCCAGAGCACCTTCTCCAGACTTAACTCCCACAAAATGCTTTCTCCAGAGCAACTCGCCCAGAGCACCTTCTCCAGACTAACTCCCACAA
>CM075008.1:4004807-4017778 GCA_037576675.1 Pangasius sanitwongsei | reverse complement strand
CTCCAGACTTAACTCCCACAAAATGCTTTCTCCAGAGCAACTCGCCCAGAGCACCTTCTCCAGACTAACTCCCACAAAATGGTTCCTACCAGAGCAGCACCCCCAGAGCACTACCTTTCCTAGAGCACCACCAGTTCCGGAGAACCTTCACCAGAGTTCCTGCTTCACCACAGTGCGTCTCTTCCAGACTAGCTGGCCAGAGCACCTTCTCCAGAGCAGCTCCCACAGAGCACCACTTCCAGAGTGCCTTCTCCAGAGAGCTTTCCCCACAGCAGCACCACCAGACTGTCGTCCCCAGAGCAGCTCCCTCAGAGCACCTCTTTTCAGAGCTCCTCCAGCCTAGCTCCAACAGAGTGCTTCCCCCAGAGCAGCTGTTAATAACTGTTGGTTATTAATCTCAACCGTTTCTTAACCTATATTTCCCATCCATTCCTCTCTCTCTCTGACTCATGGGCCTATAATCAATCTGTGAATCTACGTCCTACAACTCAAAATCTGTGCAGACAAAGCTTGTGTGTGTGTTTTATTCCCACGGTACCCTAAAGCCCCCAGGCTTCCCCATTCCGCGTGTCTCATCCTGCTGTGGGTGTGTGTTCCCGTCCTCTGTGGGCGGGTCTTTCCCATGCCTTGTTTCATTTGTGGCCTGAAAGCACACGTCGACGCTATCTTTAAATCAAAAACAAACATGTCCGCCTTTCTTTTTATAGAGACAAGCTGAACGATGATTAAAAAGCGGATGGAGGAGAGACCGACCCGCCTCATGTCGGGAGTCTTCACCCTTCTTATAATGTGTGGGTGTGTGTGTGCTGCTTGTCTGCTGAAACACCACCCACCACCCAATGCTATAAATTTTCTCATGTGTGCCCTCTCTTCTTTTCTCATTAGCCTTTTTTTTTTGCTTTAAATCTGTCTGCCCACTGCGTGTTGGCTCAACTTCTCGAGCTGTAGCTTTCACTCGTCTCCTTTGTGAATGATGAATCGCTCCCTTCCAGAGGAAATGAAAGACTGCCGTCTTGTTTTCCGCATGTGGACAACCCCTGTTTCCCCCCTTTCGCTTGTCTCTCCGGTCCTTGTCTGCTCTTTTCATCTCTCTCTCTGGTCTGGAGCTGGTCAGTGGAGAGCCCTGTGTTTTACAGGCTCATTAATCATCGTGAGGGACAGCGAGGGCCCCTAATCCAACCCCTTCCCTCTGCACGCACAGCACAGGACAACACAGCACAGCACAACACACACACTTTGACTATGAAGTGTGTACTACATTAACCACCTGCCCCCCCCAAATGCGCACCCTTGCGACGTGTGTTTACAATCATATGCTGAAACATTACAGACGTGTGTGTGTGTGTGTGTGTGTGTGTGAATGAAGCTATTGTACCAGTGTGTGTATGCTCTACATAATCTTGGTCTCAGAGAGGGTGTGTGTGTGTGTGTGTGTGTGTGTGTGTGTGTGTGTGTGGTGTAATGTATACACTTATTCCCAGGAGTCCATTCATGGTGTAATTGGTGCTAACGGAGTGCCTGGGCTTTTCATGGGAGGGTGAGACTTCCTCAGTCTGTTTGCTTGGTCCAAAGTGCAAATACTTTTAGATAATTTTCTTTTCACACAATTAAACTGAGCTGTTATATATTATATATAAAAAAAGAATAGCAAAGCTAGAAATGCATTAGTCAGAGATTCAGGTGAGTGGTGTTACTGGGGGTTTTTAAACACTGTATATACTTTCCACTTGATTACACACTCCCACCTTGCTCATCCCGTAGGCGTTCAGGTAGTTTCCTTCCATGAATAATGTGTGTTTATCATCCTCTAGCCTACACCAGTGTCACATTTGGACATTTTTGTGTGGTTGAGTGTTTTCCAAAACCGCAGTGACACTGAGGTGTTTAAAACACTGCTCTTAGCTTCTCTGTGTCTCTTTCACTTCCTCAAATACAATCATCCTTCATCCAATACACATACTGATGCACCTGCATTACAGTGCACTGCCACAGAGAGAGAGAGAGAGAGAGAGAGAGAGAGAGAGAGAGAGAGAGAGAGACATACAGAGACACAAACCGAGAGAGAGAAACATATAGAAAGACAGAGACAATCAGAGAGAGTGAGAGACAATCCAATACAGACAGAGAAAGACAAAGAGAGCAAGACAAAAAAAAAAAGAGACAGAGAATGTGTGTGCGTGTGTGAGAGACAGAGACAGAGAAAGAGAGCGAGACAGAGAGAGAGAGACGGAGATACAGAGAGACTGAAAGACTTAAAGAGAGAGACAGAGACACAAACCAAGACAGAGAGAGAGAGATGGCTGCCACTAGTAAAAACATGTTATGGATGAATAAATGTAAATATCTAAAGCGTTGGTGTTGTTTGATAACCATATTTGTGTGTGTGTGTGTGTGTGTGTGTGTGTGTGCACGTGTGTAGGCTTTGCCTACACTACATGTGGCTTTCTGTGTACAGGGGGCCCCAACCCCGGCCTCCCTGAGACTGTTACACACAGCTGGCCAAAATTCCTCAGCCATGACCAAGCACACACACACACACCTTACATTTATGCCCTCAAGACTGAGGTGAGATACTCCATCATGTCCCTTCTTCTCTGGGAAAAAAAAAAAAAAAAAAAACAACAACCTAGCGACAGGACATTTGGCCTAACACACACACACACACACACACACACACACACACACACACACACACCAGTCATAACTACTTAAGTTTTAAGCATCAGAGTTTAGACACAAAGAGAAATATTGCACAGAGATCGTTTAGATGAAGACATGACCTGTGTGCCAAGGTTACATTTTTACATCACTATATAAACATATCGTTTATAATCTTCTAAAATGTGTGACAACAGCAGTTTACCTGTTTTAACAATAGCTGATGTACTCTAGAAATGACAGAAAGCTTATGGGAAAGTACACAACCACCAGATTGATACTAAATTACTCTTGAAACACACAGAGCTGATTTAGTGGAAACTAACATAGATGAAACTCATAAAAAAGACAAAGTGAAAGGTTATTCACAGAAGCCCTAATTTCTCTCATTTCTCTGATTGTTTCCAGTGAAACTAGACGTATCGGGATAAACAGCATTTGTCATGTCACAAAAATATAATATATAGAGATATAGATGTATACAGATTCCTTTTCCATCCACCATATTTATTAGCAATGATATGTTTTTTTTTTTTGTGACGGTGAATCCGAGTGTCAGGAAGAGCAACACTTGAGGGTATACTCCGTCTGCAACTTACACACAAGCTTTAAGGTCTTAATGTAGAGCTCATGGGGTTAAACACTTCGCTGTAATGACTTCTCCGTATGATCGTTCTGACAGAGAGAGAGAGAGAGAGAGAGAGAGAAAGAGAGGAGAGACAAAGCCAAAATAGGAAAGGAATAGCAAAAAGGACTTCATACAGAGACTTAGGATTGGCTTGGAGTGTTGCATTATTACTGAAATAACCTTTACTTTTCCCTTAAACAGCTCTAAATCACATAATATTGAGTCGTAGGCTTGTTCAAAGCATCATCTGCACACTGGATCATCAATCATGTATTGAGATGTGCATAACATCTCTGTACTCAACAGGCCATTAGTGTAAGACAGAGTGCAGAGAGTGTGTAAGAGCTCCAAGTCAAACCTACCGACTCTAAACATGTCATTACAGAGCGCACCATCTGCTTGACACACTGTCACTGCAGAGATGATATACAGCTCATATTACTGCACTTACACTCACACACTGACCACGTTTTCCACTCACTCATGCAATTATCCAATCAGCCAATCACATCGCAGCAGTTCAGTGCATAAAATCATGCAGATACAGGCCAAGAGCTTCAGTTAATGCTCGCGTCAAACATCAGAATGGGGGATAAATGTGGTGTGTTGCTGGTGCCGGAGAGCTGGTTTGAGTATTTCAGGAATCTTGCGATTTTCAGTCTCTAGAGTGGTGCGAAAAAAAACCAAAACAAAACAAAACAAAAAAAAACCATCCTTGTTGATGAGAGAGGTCAGAGGAGAATGGCCAGACTGGTTCGAGCTGACAGCAAGGGTAGGGTAACGTACGCAAATAAGCACTCTTTACTGCTGTGGTGAGCTGAAAAGCATCTCAGAACCGCAGTGAGAATGCGCTCTCTTTTAGGACAGTTAGTCTTATGAAAAGATCAAGTCATTGACTGGCTCAGATAAAAGAAACGTTGCTGACCACACATTTCGACCAATCAATAGCTGATCAATCCTTCCTTCTCTAATGTGTAACAGTTGCTAACTTTTGCTAACATTTGCCGTCTTAAAAAAGTGTATTATCTGTTACAACCAATATTTCAGTTATTTGGTTATTATTTTGGTTTATGCTTCACTAACAGTAGGTTCAAATGAAGGTGAGAATACTATCAACTATATGAATAAAACCACATTAATATTTTAATAAGTGTTTGGTGTTTCGGTCTGGTGGAGGACTTTGGACGTCCAGCCTCAATGGGCTGTAACAGATGTCACAAGTGATTTTTCACCTGCTCTGTGAAAAGCTGTGCTGGGAGGGAAATTCTGACCTTTCATCCATGAAGCAGAGAGACAGAGAGAAAGAGAGGTGGAGCCGAGAGCCGTCTGCCGTCTGCTTTTTGAACCAATATACACTTTTGTTTATCAAATAAATAATATTACGTCATACTGATAGGCTGCTACCACTATCAGATGGACTTGGGAGCACGTGTGAGAGACCTGGGTTATAATCTGTCCTTGCACGTGAGATCCTAAGTCCAAATCCTACTTGCACCAAAAAAAAAAAAAAAATAGGAGCAAATGTGAGCAAAACACTTGCACCGTAGAACCCTGATGTAGGTGATGTTTCCATCTATTTGTTTCAAAATGGCAGAAATTCACAAAACTACTACCTACTGCAAAAGTGTTAGTGTATGGACAAAGCGTGCATGAAACTGATTTGTCTAATCAGTGACGTGCTTTACACAAAAACAAAACCGAATTATAGGAATCTGTTTTGCTGTACCATTCGAACAAAATACTGATATCATTGTAATGGCAAAACACCTTAGAAATAGTATTATGTATACAGTGCAATATGTATTAAGCACGTGCTGAAAATCAATTATATTATTTGGCAGTTCACAATACCATAATGGAAAAAAAAAAAAGAGCAACCTGTAGTAGCCTGAAGGAAGAAATATTCTAAACATACTCAAGTTATTTGAAGTCAGTGTCAGATTTGATCACTTTTCTCATCTCATTTCTGTTACTGAGAACCGACTTCTGAATTGCCTCACTCGGATCAAAAGATTATCTCTTAAATTCCTCCAAAGTTAATCTCACGTTCATCTTGCACTAATACACGCCTGACATCCAAAGAATGAGAAACTGTAGACTACGCCGTCTTGCACAACTTTGCCCTCGTGTCATATGCTGTGCTCAATAATATTCCAACATCGACGTGGAAGTTACGCTTTTACCGCTTGTCTAAAAAGAAAACGTCATAAAAACAAAGACGATGTTAATGATCTCTTCTGCTACGAGGAGTTAGGAGAAAGAATTCAGAAGATCAGAGAGCCGTAATGAACCAGGAGTGAGAGAACGGTCCATGACGTTCTGCGGTCTTTCACAGCACTCTCGTCCGTTAGACGCGTTAGCTTTATGAGGTTAATATGCATCATCTCCGAGAACGACACAATGGATTATTCTTTAGATCCGAGTGTCCTGGTAGTAAAGGATGAGGCTCAGGAGGCATTTCTAAGCTTGTGGCTTAGGAGAGGTGTACGTTCTTACCAGTGTGTGTTAGCAGGGTATTACTTCAGCGATGTTGAACCGAGGGCAAAAGAAGGGGGCGTGGCCATATATATTGAGTGTCATGTACACATTACATCATGACAGCATATTATTAGTAATATTAGCGACTCCTAATTACCTGTTAACAAGTTCAGTAATGAGACTGTGAATAAACCTAACAAGTTATTAGCTGTAACTGAACTCACTTTATATTTGAAGTAAACTTATATAAAGCATGTCCACATGCTCTGTGGTGAACAGCAGCAGAGATACTTATTGAATTATTGCATAGTGAAGTAGCCCTGATGAACAAGTTGTTGTTTCATTTTCTTAATTTAAGCCCCCGTTCATGTTCATTCCTTGCGTGGAATGCAGGCACGGCATTATCTGTTTGGCGATTAGGGACTAGGAAAGCTACGATTCATCAGAGACACAACACAGGCTATAAGCGAAAAGGAAACACGCGTTACGAGATACAACATAATTTACTTTCGTCCATCTTAAAGCTGCAGACATCATGTTTCCTGACTGACGTTTAAACCGTCCCATCTGACGATGGCCTATTCAAGCCCTTACAAAACACAGACTTGGACATATTTCAAATACATATAAGTGAATGACATGAAAAAAATCGAGCACTGTCATTTTATTGCCTAACTTTCTACTTCTCCAGACTTCTACTTTCTACTCCTGACCCAGACTTCAATGGGCCTGATTGCTGTTATGGTTACGTCTCAGAGAGTGTTGCGTCTTGTGAGAGAGTCTGTTCTTTACGTTTTTAAAACATTCACGTACAGCCTATAAGTACTTTCAAAAACCTAAAAAAAAACCCTAAAGTCCAGCAGTCTTTATGATTCATACTCAGTTTTTATCTCAGAAAGTGGAAATCCTGCACAAAAAAAAATTTATGAGAATAGCAGCCATTATTGAGGTGAGCATGACAATACTGCACATGATGCATATTAGTAAACCGTGTAACTCATTACGTTATATATCTACTACATTTGATGCATTAGTGTGACATTTTTACTGTAATAGCATGAGGTTTGGGACACGGCCCGTGGCTGGTACTTTTTTTTTCTTCCCCCAGACAGGAAATCTCAGACAACTCTGAACAACACATAATTATAAAGATTAATATGCACATTGTTCAGAGAGGATTTTCCTTCAGGACTCCTCACCCTCCTAACCCTTTCTGTCTCTTTTTAGAGCTAAAAGTAGGTCCTAAACCTGCTAAAAACATACATTTAGTCCAAAAGTCTCCTAAGAACCAAGTAATCAGGACCGAATCACAACCAATCCTAAACAATCCTGGTGATTAACAGTACAATCAAGTTCATAAGTTTCATACAGTTTACGACAAAGACCAGATAAAATGTCATCTGCAGGAGTGATTTAATGATTATGGAGTTGTAACTACAGTCACCTCCTGAAGTTAAAACCGCCATTTTCATGTTAAAAAAATAAATCAGTAAATAATCAGCAACACTTTCAATTTATTTACTGTTTTGAATGCACTTTTGTTGATTTAATTTGTACTGCTTCAGCCAATCACTGTCAATATCCATTCATAAAACACGGTGTCATCCGTAGCAACAAGGTCGACCCCGTCCTTACTCTGAGTTCGGGAAATCTTTAGTGGGAATTCCTCTCAGCAGTGAACATGTTTTAAGAAGAACCTTAGTTAGGAACTTTTAGTGCCACTTAGGAGAAGTCTAAATGATCTTTAGGTTTGTGTTCAGACTTGTGCAAGGAATCGGTGAGGCTTAACAATGTCTCTCTCTCTCTCTCTCTCTCTCTCACACACACACACACACACACACACACACACACGTTTCTGGTAGGCAACGTGTTAAACAGATGTGTGCAGTTCAGTGGGAGTCGTCTCTCCTCTGCTCTCAGCTAATCTACTAATCTAATAATGGCATGCGAAGTGGAGTGATGAGGAATGAATCCTATAATAAACTGCCCTGCGTAGGGTGGAACCCAACAGCGCTTACACCCTATAAAGTGCACTATAATGGTAGTGTAGTTTACAGTGCAGAGGGTGGATTATTTACACACAAGTGTGACTGATGTTTTTTATATCAGCACAGGACGAATTTGTCATGTGTGACACTGCACTGAACAGCCCTGTAGGCAAATCAAACATAAACCCAAAACAGCAGCCTGTGAATGTGTGTGTGTGTGTGTGTGTGTGTGTGTGTGTGGTTCCACATGAAGTGAGAGCTTCTGACACGTCAGCAACACGGGTCTTTAACTAAATAACAATGATCTGTAACTAAAACACACCCAACAGCCACTATCGAGCCGTCTCTGTATAATCACAGCTCTATGGCGCAGCGGAGTTTTAACCACGAGAGCGGAGAGAAGAGGACACACCAAAAAAGGACAAAAAAAAAACCTTACCTCTTTTCTGCATGAAGGTGAAGAGATCATCCAGAAACTCTTTCCTGTTGGGGTCACTATCCAGCTCATACAACTGCACAAGAAACAAACATTATTATTATTATTATTATTATTATTATTATTATTATTATTATTATTATTATTATTATTCCTTTAATAGCAAACTATATACACTCATGTCAATATAGCTACAATGAGAGACAGACAATGAGACAGTGTGAGAAAGGCCAAAGAGAGAGAGACAGGGACAGAGAAAGGGATGGATGGATGGATAGATAGATAGAAATCACCTTGGCGAAGTCTCTGGAGGCCTCTCCTCTCGATCGGTTACTGTCTGATTCCTCTCCCCACACACCACTACCGTTCTGCAGAGACATCATCATATCATCAGCATCATCATTACCATCAGTTATCACCATCATCATCATCATCATTACCATTGTCATCATCACCACCACCACCACCACCAGTTATCCTCACCACCACCATCAGTTATCATCACCACCACCACCACCAGTTATCAACATCACCACCACCACCATCACTTATCATCACCACCACCACTACCAGTTATCAACATCACCACCACCACCACCACCAGTCATCATCATCACCACCACCAGTTATCATCACCACCAAAATCAGTTATCAACATCACCACCACCACCACCACCATCAGTTATCCTCACCACCACCACCATCACTTATCCTCACCACCACCACCATCACTTATCATCACCACCACCACCACCACCACCACCAGTCATCATCATCACCACCACCAGTTATCATCACCACCAAAATCTGTTATCAACATCACCACCACCACCACCACAACCACCACCATCAGTCATCATCATCACCACCACCAGTCATCATCACCACCACCACCAATTATCATCACCACCACCAAAATCAGTTATCATCACCACCACCACCACCACCATCAGTTCTCATCATCATCGTGTCATTACCCATACACATTCAGTATCATACGCAAAAACAATTTAAACCTAAACCTACACAGTTAGTGAACTGGAAATGCACCAAATCCCACTGGTCTCTTTCTGATATGATGATATAAAGGCTGTGTGCATCAGCTGAAACCTAGTCTCAGTCTCAGACGCTCCGCCCACAGGACACATATGTTTTGTACACTTTTCTGGCCACGAGCTTCAGAATTTTGAAGGATTGCAATCAGACTGACTCTCTGTACGTCCATCAATAACACAGTGACACAATGAGCTTTTGGTAATAGGACTTATTAAAGTCTGTAAAGAGTGAGTTTCTGTGAGGTGTAACAGAAGAGCGTTTGCCCGATCCCGACAATGCCACCTCCATCCTTAGCCTGGAGACAAGGGAGCAAAATTGGCCATGCTCTCTCCTGTCAATCACGGCGACGCCAGCCAATCGTGGGTGTGTGTACTCATGTATGCGGAAGAGGACGGACAGCGCTTTCCTCAGAGTGTGTAAGTGCTCTGCGATAATGGATCATCAACTAGCTAGTGAGACGAGCTGAAACCCGATACCGCATGGACACTAGTGCCTTCCTTAAAGATCACGCTGATTCTCCGTGAGCTTCTGTATTAAGTTATGCAAAACAGCACAGAAACATTTCCGAATTTTTTTTTTTTACTCTTGTCAGAAGTCACCTATGAATAATCATTTGGGATTACTTTATTTTCACATTTTTAATAATGCATGCGTTTTATAATTAAATATTCATGAGCGCTAAAGTGATATGACATGTAAGTGGAGGCACTATTGAGTGACTGAAACACAAATGGACATCTTTTGAATATACATTACATTATACAGGTTCTACAAAGACATTGTGTTATACCCTAGGTAGTGAGCATATATAGTGAACAGGAAGCCATTTTGGATTCTAACTGTGTGCTGCAGGAACATGACACACATTCACAGCACAGATCATGCCGTTTTGATGGATATTCACAGCTGCACCTCTTAAACTCACACAATTCAGGATCATCGCTAGCCATGTGTGAGAGCTCACACACACACACACACACACACACACACACCACTTCAGGCCCCCCTCACAGGTGTCTCTTCCCAGGAAATGGTAAATAAAGTTGTCCACCCATTTAACCCCCACACAACCAGAGGCCATCTGTGCTGCACCTCCATCATTTATCTACCTCCACCTCCTCCCTCTTCATCCCTCCATCCCTCCCCCACCCAGCTGCATTCAGCCCCCCTTCCAACACACACCTCGACCCAAAACAGCTGCAATGGCAAGTCAAGTTCACGAGCTGTGCTGCTGGGGGACAGAAGGGCACTAAAAGACACTCTCTCTCTCTTTCTCTCTCTCTCTCTCACACACACACACACACACTCACACATGACACATACGCGCGCACACACACGACACATACGCACATACACGGCTCATAGGGGTGACCAACGGCTGCGTAAATAAGGGCTGGAGGTCGGTGGAATGATCTGGACAGGAATGTCAGTCTGACGAGGAAACGATAAAAGCCTTGGGAACAAAAACAGGCCTCGTCTGGAGAGGTGTGAGCAGCCGGAGAGCAGGGTCAGCTAACGTTTTTGGAGAACTGATCAGAGAACACACACAGACACATGAACGCACACACACATAGAGGTACATCAGGTCACATAGTGCAGCAAAGACATTTAAAGGGCATACATTATGCTCCTGTGCATTTGGTTAACTCATTTCCATCTCAACCTCCAGATGTTCAGTGCCTGTGTGTGTGTGTGTGTGTTTTCGAAGAACTATGTAGGAGAGATGTAACTTTCCTCCCAAGAGTGAAAGAAATCCACTCGTGAAGTGCGATGTGAGATATGACAAAGTGATCAAATCACGACACTGGATAACTTTTTACACATTACACAACATGTGTAGCCTGCCTCAATATTTATGTCTATGTATAATATATAAAATTAAAAAATAAAATTTTCCATGATGTCCCATAACTTTCTACAAAAAGATAAAAAAAAAAAAAAAAGTCGTATGTGTCGTTTTTTTAATAAATTAAAAAGTGTAATCGGTGGCAAATTTCTGAAAGAACAAAACGCTTTTGTGCCGTTATTGTAATTGTTGTTATTGTGTAATTGTCAATGATTCTCTTCCTTACAAAATATGACGTGTCATTCTTTGACTAAACAAATGGCTGTGGTATAAAAGGTATAAACCACGTCAGGACATGCTGTTACAGCAAAAAAAAAAAGATTTATAAGGAACTTTTTGTAAAGAAAATGAGAAAAAGAAACAACTGGAACAAAAACGTAATAAAAGCACTGACACGTCACAATAACAGCAGTACTTAGAAAAGTGTATGAGGCTGTGATATCACGATATTGAAACATCATCATATTGCACTAATCCTAACGGATGTGACTAATTTTATGTTGTTTTTTTTTTTTTACAGATTTAACAGCCGTATTCTCACCGCTTATCCACGCGACTCTTTCTGATCCGAGTCAGGTGTCTTAAAGCACTAAAGCGTGCAGGGCATCAGGTCTACAGCGCTGTGATTGAGAAACACCGACCTGCATGATCTCGACCTCAGACTGGACCAAACGCTGATATCTACAGAGTTAATCTTTAATCAGTGTCTACGGTTTGATGTCCCATAAATCCACAGGTCATGCATTACCTACTAAACCTGAGCAAACAAGAACACACACACACACACACGCACAAACACTTGGTAAACAACAGGACTACACAGTAATCAATACAGCTCGATTAAACTAAAACACACACGGTGTGATCAAAGTGTATGGCTCGATGCACTGAAGTGGACTTCTCAGAACCGGAGGACTCAAAGCCCTGCTGCGTGAACACGAGGCTGAGACACGAGGCTGAGACAGCGACACGGTTTTTTGCGTGCTGTAATGACGTGGCTCTACAGGTGAACGCAGAAAGCTGAAATCAGATTTAAATCAGCATTCAGGAAAGCCAGACAATACACAAATCAGAATTAAAATGAGCAGTAGTACGCAAAGTTCCTGTGAAAGCAATGCACATCTAAATCTGGAAAGTCTCAGACACAGCTTCTCACTGAAGGGGTTTTTCGCTCTCTCTCTTTATTTCAATTTTTTTTTCTATTTTTGCTTCAATTTTGCTTCTGCAAGATGCTCAGTAACACTTACAGCTCATTTCCTTATAAAACTGCACACAATGCACCTGAGATTACTTTTTTTTTTTTTTTTTTAAGTGAAGGATCATCACACCAGATATTGACTCTGTTTCATTTATTACTGTTTACTGCTCTTTATAGTATTTTTTTTTTTATGTAGAAACATTTAATTTCCTTATTTTTGAAGGCATCTTTGCTCTACAGCATTTCTTTGCACGTGCCTAAGACATTTGCACAGAACTGTATATATACACATTTATATATATAAAAATTTGAAATCAGTTTCTGAATCAGTTTCTCTCTCTCTCTCTGTCTCCCTCTCTCTCACTGACTCGCTCACTTTCTCTCAATCGGTCTCTCACTCTCAATCTCTCTCTCTGTCTCTCACTCTCAATCTCTCATTCTGTCTCTCACTCTCAATCTCTCGTTCTGTCTCTCAATCTCTCTTTCTGTCTCTCAATCTCAATCTCTCTTTCTGTCTCTCACTCTCAATCTCTCTCCCTCTCAATCTCTCTTTCTGTCTCTCCCTCTCAATCTCTCTCTCTGTCTCTCACTCTGATGTTCTCTCTCTCTCTCTGTCTCTCACTCTGATGTTCTCTCTCTCTCTCTGTCTCTCACTCTGATGTTCTCTCTCTCTCTCTGTCTCT
>CM075008.1:3965408-3999412 GCA_037576675.1 Pangasius sanitwongsei | reverse complement strand
TATATATATATATATATATATATATATAATCATTTTTATACAAATGCATATAAATATTGAATCCTTTACACAATTAAAGCTGACGTGGTGTTGGAGCTTTACAGCCCTAATACTCAGAACTGAGGCAGATGATAAGCACGGGGAACTCACACACTCTTGAAGGGTGCATGCGCACACACACACACACACACACACACACACACACACACACACACACACACACACACACACTCAACAAGTAGCATTTGCTCAGGTCAAATCCCTTTCACCAAGATTCCATATTACACACCCCTCCCCCACTCTCTTTCACACCCACAAACACACACACACACACACACACACACACACAGAAATGCATACACACGCACATACACAAACACACAGTAATTGCACACAAAGGCACAGATAGTACACACAAACCCGCACACACACATACACACAATACACAAGCAAACATTTCCCTGTAGTCATGCCCTATTATTATTTTAGCATGTGATTCTCATCACATACTGGATATAAGGAATCGAACGCTTCGAGGTGTGCTGTTATAGGAAACTAATCACCAATGGGGTGGTGTGATGCGGTGTAGCTGCTCTTATAACACGCTAACAATGTTTTATTTATTGAAGAACGGCATGGCAGTGAATCTCTAACGTAAATCGGAGCAGTAATGCTGTACAGCATGTGAACAGTAAAGGCTTTGTACAAAAGAAATTCAGTGAGACGTGTTCAGGTGTCATTCTTCTGCAGGGTGGAAAAGTGGGGGAAAAGTGACGAGTTACACAAAGCACTAACACAGACCGGTACTGCATGGTTAGGAATCAGAAAAGGTTTTACGGCACTGGGATAGGTGTAATGCTGGGCGATAAGACGTCACAATATCAATATCACAACATATGAAACATTAGGATCCACTTTTCTGAATGTCCATTGTTGCTTACTTTAGTACATAACTGATTGGACGTTAAAATCCATTTTGTATCCACCTCGTTAAATAACTATAACCATTTCATTAAATAAATAAACAAAATATATGGCTCTACTGTTTTGTTGGCAAAACAACAAAATGAAGTATGGTAATACATCGTGTATCAACTATCGACCTTTTTGCCCCTGATCGGTTGAACGCTCGAATCTGATTGGTCAGAAGGTGTGCTTTATTTTCGCATAATAATAGCACAGGTAGTTCCGGCTGTAACATGAGCGATAGGTTTATATTGATGCGCTCGTGCGTAATGATTATCATTTCTATACTAACAGCTCATACAGATACACAGGAACTTGTACCACAGATGCTCCACATAACCTAAGACTAATAAAAGTAAAGCGAATAATTGTTGTGGTGGTGACTTTTCTCGTAAGGAGACATTTATGGAAGGAGTCTCAGGTGTCAGTGCTTTGTAACGGTCACGCTGCTTTGCAAAGTTTCCCAGCACAGGAGAGTCTTCAGGATAGAGGAGTTTATGCTTTCAGGTTTCTTGGTAAAATGGCAAGTTGTGTTTTTTGGAAGAAAAAGAGAGAGAGAGAAAGAGAAAGAGAGAGAGAGAGAGAGAGATAGAGGCTGGTGACAGAACGACTGTTTATGGCAGCAATAGCGTAAGTGATAACAGGAACCAATTTGTCTCTCAGAGGTTTTACGACACTAAACTGTTAAAATGTTCAAATAAATTAAGCATTCTAACTGTTGGCAAGTGGAATAACACACCCCAGTCTGTGCTGTTATATGAAAATAATGCACTCTGTAATAAGCTTTTATGTTTGGCAGGAACGCAAGAAGGCGTTTATTGAAATAAAAAAAGCGGTGGTTTTGTGTAAGTCTAGTCAAAGGCACAGTGTAAAACCGGCTTTAGACTAAACTCTGTGTCGTATATTCGACTCTATACTGCGATGTCTTGCGATTAGTTGAACATATTGAGCGTTGCGATAGTGATATATTACAGACGCCAATAGCATTCAATAACAATCAATAGTGTGGTAACCATTAACTTATGATAAATTGTTCAGTGCTAGTACATATTGTTCCAGCGTAACACCATCAGCGTCCTGTGCTTGAGGGCAAAAGCTAAAGAGCTT
Source organism: Pangasius sanitwongsei (assembly GCA_037576675.1). Classification (NCBI taxonomy): domain Eukaryota; kingdom Metazoa; phylum Chordata; class Actinopteri; order Siluriformes; family Pangasiidae; genus Pangasius; species Pangasius sanitwongsei. The sequence continues at coordinate 3,997,339 of CM075008.1, read as the reverse complement.
AGCTTAAAAAAACTTAACAAAACACTAAGGTTCATTCCATTAAACTGATTAAAGAGAGAAAAAAAAATAAAATCCATTCTTACTCCAAAGGTCAACTATTAGAGAAAAGTTACTAATAAGAATACACTGACCTAAAAAAAAAAGAACAAATTAAAAAACAAACACTTAATCGACTTTACTGCAGCAGGAAACGGCTTACGCTAGAGCGGTGGTATAATATACGATGGTACGATATCAACATCACCGTGTTCTGTGCATCCCATCATTCAGCTTTCCAAGAACTACATTAAGCGCAATAGTGCTTTTTATGTTTTATGGGTGAAAACTTGTGTTGTAAAGACAACTTTAAGCTAAGTTAGCTATATGTCATTGTGTACAATGCAAGTTTTCACCCATAAAATATTTAAAAAAAAAAAAAAAAAAAAAAAAAAGACTAAGTGACTATTTCCACCATGTTTGAATATTAATTACTTGCTTGGACAAGTAGCAAAAAACAGTATGGATGACATGAACTTACAGTGGGAGAGGTCATTTGGTGTGCCATTACTGACTCGTTTCCTGCGTTTCGGCATTTTTTTTTTTTTAGTGCACGCTAAAATAAGCTCTTTTGATTGGTCACAAATTACGTCTCATCCCCACTGCTCCCACCCCCAGCTCTGACTCCAAGCGCGCAAATCAGCAAAAGTGGAGGTGGGTAGATCTGAAGTTGTCATGTTACAGACGTCGTAGTGCCAAAAATGAATTCCTGTACAAATAAATACATTTGTATGCATTTTTGAGCCTTTGTGTGTGACTTCAAATTTAAACTACAATTGCAAGAATATTCTCTATGAGTAAAAATTTCAAAATGCAAGATTTCTTTTGTACAACATAAAAGTTCTTACTATGAAAAAAACCCACAAAAAAATACACATTTTATTTTACACGTTCTCAGATCGGGGTCTACAAGGTCTCACGTTTTGCAGCATAATTACTTCCATATGTATGATTAAGAAACTTTTATATATTTCTAGAAAAATTGCATTGTACAATATTGTGGAATCCCAGTGCAAAAAAAAAATAATATGGTCAGCAAGTGGAAATATCTTGAATCTTGAGTCTAATGTATATAGTATTTCCTATTATAAGATTAACCAAATATAAGAATATTAATCTCTATTTAGACATTTTTAGTCATTTCAAGCTTGAAATGTTTTCCTTTTCTAATTTTCTTTATCCATTTTGTTAATTTTTAGCATTTTTTTTTTAAAAAGAAACAAAAATAGCATAAGGAAACATGAAGCTTGAAATCAGCAAAAGGGTATACTAAGGGAAATAAGGGGAATAATCTTATATTTGGGTTATTGTAATGGGATGAAAGGAAAGGCTAGATCAGTCTGACTATATTTAAGATATTTTCACTTGGTGGCGCTTCTGATTGATTTTCTTTTCTTTCTCCGGCTAATGGGCTCTGAGTGTAGACAATACCGAATTCTATCACCTGTACCAAGTGAATCCTCCAGTGTGTTCATTTTTTCATGATTCAAGAAGCAGCTAGGTGAAAACACAGCGAGCAGCACTGGCAAAAAAAAAAAAAAAAAAGTTCCTCCCCAACGCAAAAGGCAGCACCTGTCTGCAAATTCCCTGACGTGTCACCCGGACGAGACGGTCACCCTGGGTCATTTGGTAAGCAAGTTTGTCAGGGGCCGAGGATGAAAAACAAACAAAACAAATAATTAAAAAAGAAGGAGTCTATGTGCATGCAAATGATGGAATTACTCCCCATGTAAATTTACATTAGATCTGAGCCACACCATCATGAGCTCGGTCATGTCTTACGAAGTTTCCAGACCAGTGGCGTTCGTTAATATCTTTTATACCACATTCTCCAACCTGAAGGTGTTGATTCATTTTCTGTAACAGCACGGCCCTGACTGTGGCTCGTCACGGGTTTATATTCATGCACTCGCTCGAATACGTTAACGCTTCCATATTAACAGCAATAGATTATTTAATAGCTTAGTTATCTAACAAAGAAAAACATATAAATCGTTGATATGGTAAAGCTTGAATATTTATGGAAGGAGTCTCCAGTGTCCGCACTTTGTCACAGTACTCACAGTTTCTCAGTAACACGACAAGCTGCGTGTTTTTTGGGTTTTTTTTTATATTATTATCTTCAAGAGAGACGATAAAGAATGAGAGGTTGGTGAGGGAACGACTGTTTGTTGCTGCTATAATGTGAGCAAGAACAGAAACTAACTAGTTTCATGGACTTTCCGCAACATTAAATGTAAAAAGAAAAGTGATGTGTTGTTCTTTAATAAATACAAATTTGTATTTGTTGGCAATTTGCTGTGGTAGAGGAGGAAGAAAACTCTTCGGGATGCAATGTTACTTCTGTGTGGTAACCGTTACTCCGTATCAGGCATCATGCGATTCAATCGTTGATTATTTTCCTAAAATTGTATGACCCCCCAAGTGTTTTCTTCCTTACTTAATACGTATTGGCTTACCCAGTTGTAAAAACGAAGCTGTTTTGGCTGTCCTGAATTTCTATGTTCATTCGAGACCCACACACACACACACAGAAATCTTTGTTAAAACGGCAGACTGTGTGAACCTTATGAAACAGATTCCTCTCTTAATGAGCGTCGGGAGTTAGGCTTGTTAATGATTAACCCAGCCGTGTGTCTCTGTGTGTGTGTGTAGTGTGATTATATATACGTCTAGTTCATAGTTCTGACTTTCATTAACCACATCAGTTAAAATCGGGAGTTTATTGGCTCAGAGATATGTTGACCTACATACAGTCTGGACTAAAGCCCTTCTCTTTAAATTAACATTAAACAGCCACTCGACAGCTGCTGTCAGAGATAACAGCTGCTGGAGGAGCGACTGTACGCTTTCAGCTCAGCGCCTCTTATGTAAGAGTTTAATCTGAAGTGAAGAACAGCGATGGTTCGATGAGTATAAATCCCAGGACGTCCAGAGAGTCACTTCACCCTCCGCAGCCTCACTCTGGATAAAAGCATCTGCTAAACGAATGATGTATGTGTGAGCGACAAAACACTGCAAAGTAGAAATCTTACACACACCCATATGTCAGGTCTGTAAAGGCAGTCAAACACACTGATTAGGGAGGCATCGATACTGATACTGGTATCACGTATCCGTCCTTATTTCATCCTCGCACTCGTTAAGAACGCTCCGATACCAACATCCGATACCACGTGATACGATGTGCCGAAAGCCTAGTGAGCGCCGGCACGCTAATGACCAGGCGACACAAAAGGACAGCGACCTGGATGCGTTTCACCGTTAACGAGCAAACCGTGCTCTGTGGAAACATCAAGCGGGAGAAACTACAGCATCTTCCTGCAAAGCAAATACAAATTACCTGATAAAACATCTTAAACATTAAACCTCTTGTTTATGAGGTGTATGAGCAGCGCACGCTAGCCAGGTCAGGGAACACAATGCGTGTGAAAACAGCAGCGCTTATCCTGGATGTTGATTGTTCTTGACCATCTGCCGCTATCGGCCGTCGACGACGAGGGATTTAGGCGAGACAAAATGACTTATTTTACTCACAGTGGATTCAGACGTGGACCTCTTCTCCGCTGCAACCCCACTCGATCCCACGATCAGCTACGCCGAATCACGGCCGTGCCGATGTTCAGTATAACCGCACTGCTCATGCGATATTGCGTAAATAATCTGTTATTAACATCACCGGATATCGTGGCAGTGTAACATCAGGTACGGATGATAATACTGTCATATCACATAAGCCGTGTCCAGGGTAACTAATGCAGCTAGCTAACTTAAAAATAGCTAGCTAATGTTATGAAGCACAGAGCTAACAGCTGAAGCACATGAACACACACGTGTGTTCTTTTCACGGTCACTGTTTTACTACATAACATTAGGTAGGTTACTTATTCCGTTATCAGTACTGGTATTGACGAGTACCGAAAAGCACGTATTTGGGTTAGGAAAAAAAAATAGCATCAATGAATTGCTAATATTGATCCACAGCAATATAATATCTGGAGAGTCTTTTTTTATTTCGTTTTTGTAAATTGTACGACATGACAGAATGCACTTGTGTCAATATGTCTGTGTGTGTGTGTGTGTGTGTGTGTGTGTGTGTGTGTGTGTATATATATATATATATATATGACCCCCTTTGTGTAGACTACAATGCGCTCTGTACAGTAAATTAAACAACCGAATAAAAGCAGATCTATATCTATTTATTTTTGTTCCTATTTTAGATATCATTTCTGTTTTTCAACAATATGATCGTAATCAGCTTTTTATAAACACAGAACGTCTTTTTTTTTTTTTTTTTTTTTTTAATCAGCAGAACATCTTGTACAAAAGTACAATTCTTATATAACTGTATGTCTGGGACATGAAGTGGCTGATCCAGATTCCATCGTGTCAAACGCCTACACAGTGTGTGATAAGCCCAAAGCTCACACACCCACGGATTTATACGGTGAATAAAGAAGTTCCTCTTTTGTTGTTTTTTTTTTTTTTTTTTTTTGGTTTGTCTTTTTAGGTGTGGTGAAGAGAAAAAGCTGAAAAGCCTTCAGGGGCGACATCCATGGTAAAGATCTCCACAATGCATAGCAAGAGGCTGATTTGTCAGGGAAATTTCAGTTCAGATTGTAAATATTCAAATATCCACTCCCCCACATACACACACACACACACATGCATGTGTGTACATACACACACCTGCACACACACACACACACCTGCACACATATATACATCCCCATATACATTCAGTTGTGCAGGTTAAACCTGCTGATCCTGCCCTCTGACACGACTGTGTGTTGTGTGTGTGTGTGTGTGTTTGTGTGTGTTGTGTGTGTTGTGTGTGTGTGTGTGTGTGTGTGTGTGGTGCTTTTCTACAGGCAGCCTGTTTAACCCCCTTCATGCCTTTATAGAAAGCTAGGGCTGTCGAATTCATTTAAGGAACCGAGTTATTCTTTACATTTCCGTGACAGTATTATTGGCACCATTAACGTAAACTTTATAGAGAAAAAGAGTTACGTGTGATATTTTCAGCTGAAACATACAGCGACGTTGTATAATTCCACTGGATAACACAAAGTGTGTGTTTGTTTTTATTTTCTGTACAAAACACTGGTTTTAAAAATCACCACCACTCCTATAAATATTCCCAGCAGAAATACCAGATTTCGGGCTTCTTTACTCATTTCGGTGTTGTCTGGCTCATCGATTTGCTCAAAGCTCGATTCATAGCCGGCTCTTAACCTCCTGGCAGAGGCAACCAGGTTTTGAGCTGAAATCTAGATTCTGGTACTGTCCAAAAAAGGTGATGTTATGTATCTAATCATAAATGTATATAACCCCATGGCTCGGACACTAGTTCTGGCTGTAACATGAACTATCGTTTATATGTTACGGTATCGTTTCCATAGTAACGGCTCATATACAAGGACTTGTACAGCTGATGCGCCACATAATCGAAGCCTAATAATAAACAGATTTTTTTTTTTTTTAAATGTTGTTTAACAAAGAAAACCTTTCCTCTTTCCAGGCTTCTCAGTAACCAGGAAGTACGATGTAAATACGTTTACCCATCTGAAGAGCTAACTTTCCATTTTGTATCAAATAAGTTCTCTCTTAGAAAGATATTTTGGAGAACGACTTTTCCATAAAACCTCTTACACTGTCAGTATTTATCAAGTTGTCGTTTTAAGCTGCTTAGCCAAAAATAAGTAGCTGTTTAGTTTATTTCAGCTGTGTTTGATACGCACGGCGTACAATGAAGTTAGGAACGTGCTAGCAGTGACAGCGGAGGTAGCAATGTAACGTGTTTACGTCAGTGATGGATTAAACAGCAGAAGGGATTTTAGCGTAGACGTGGTGTAGTCCTAGCGCTGAGAATCGAAAAGGTGCTGTAGTGTGATTTTCAGCCGGACATTGAGAAGCAGTGTAAGGAGTGAGGAGCTTGTGGTAAAACAACGATCAGGTAGACGATAACAGACGAAAATGCACAGTAACCGTGAATAACTAAAGAGTCACAGCTAGTCGAACTTCTACCATGAAACATCAATAATTAAATGTATTCACCAAAATAACAACAACTACAACAACAAGCAGCTGGTTTTCTGTCTTCTTCGCTGCAGTTTGCATATCATACGCTGCAGGTTGTCTACACCACGTGATTACTCGTGTAACGCACACACACACTGTCCTGCATCTCACTCGGGTTTAGCGCAAACCCATCGACATCGTTCTCTCATGTCAGAGATGTGGCCTATCTAGGCAGCCTCCTTCTGGATGGACTGCAGGGATAGTGAGGAGATTTTATACCGGACATACTGAATTGGTTAATATACAGTGTGTACGGTATGTAAGGTACTAATCGTGAAAGGTGCTTAGAAAGTGTCCACACTGTATGATGTCATTTCTCTGACATTTTCACATCCTTAAGCGGAAGACGGTAACGAGTGAAAGTCGTGACTTTGGGGCTGCACCAGAAAAAAAGTACCGTTACCTCATCATCACGTCAAAAACACAGTCTCGTTTTTAATAAGAATTGTTTAAAATACTAGGAGTAGAGAAGGTTTCGCTTTCTGTTTCTCTTTCCCCCCGGCTGTTAGCTGTAGAAGACGTGATGGGGTTTCTGTTACAGCGGTGCAGCGCCGCTTCTCTGACTCAGCAGCCTTCAGTGGAAAACACAGCGCAGGTTTCTTGGCACACAAACGCGGGAAACCTGGCAGCGCTACACAGCTTACATCACACACCGCCGGCGGTGAAATTAGACACTTCCACTTCTCTCGCTGTCTGTCTGTCTGTGTGTGTGTGTGTGTGTGTGTGTGTGTGTGTGTGTGTGTGTCCCCAGTGGCGCAGGGCCAAGCCGGCTGTCCGGGGGCCTCCCACACACTGATACACAGCCTGAGTGTTTTAAACCTTACACAAATGAGCCACTGGGCTGGAAATCTGCCAACACAGCACACACACACAGAGACAGAAACACACACACACAGAGCGTGAGAGAGAGAGAGAGAGAGAGAGAGAGAGAGAGAGAAAAAAACACAGCAAGGGAGCAGACAGCAACAGAGCTAGATTGAAAGTAAGACAGAGAGCAAGACAAGGAGAGAGAGAGAGACAAAGACAGACAGGCAGAGAGAGACAAAGACAGAAAAGAAGAGAGAAAGACAGAGGGAAAGGCAGAGAGGAAGACAGAAAGGCAGAGAGAAAGATAGAAATGCAGAAAGGCAAAGAGAAAGAGAGAAAGGCAGGGAGAAAAACAGAAAGACAGACAGAAAGACGTAAAGAAAGAATATACAAAGTAAAGAGAGGAATACAGACAGACGTGTGGTTGATGAAAGCTCAGCTTGCAGTGTATAAACACACTCCTGCAGTGGGGGAGAGAGAGAGTGTAGACACACACACACACACACACACAGGTATGTTTGGGAATAGGAGACGGCAGCCAGACCACCGTGAGTGTTTAGTGTGTGTGTGTGTGTGTGTGTGTGTGTGTGTGTGTGTGTGTGTGTGGAAGGTTTGAGGCAAGCCCCAGCTCATCCTCCACTCACACACGTCACTCTTATTAATGCACACGTTTCTCTCATGAGCAGGAACACACACAAGTGTTTAACATCACAAATAAACACAGATGAAGTAATTAATTCAGCCATGACACACACACACACACACACACACACACACACCAGATTTAGCCTGTAATAAAACATAAAACAAATACTGCATAAAACAAGCTGCAGGTTGAGTAAGCAACACAGTAGGGATAGACTGCAGTGTGTGTGTGTGTGTGCCTGTGTGTGTGTGTTGATGGAGTTTCCTCAGTCATCACTCCCCTTTTTTTTCTCCATTAAAGGCTGCAGGAGGAGTGAATTCTCTGAGGCTCAGCTGTAAACGGATGGGACGACTTTAATGGAGCGCTGGGATTAGAACAGTCACAGTGAGAGATGCACAGCTCACACACACACGCACACACACGCGCACAAAAAGTGAAAGACGAGTAAATGGACATGAAACAGAGGAAGGGAGGGAGAGAGGGAGTGAGGAAGGAAAGAAGGAAAGAAGGAAATACACAAGGAAGAAAATAGGAAAGAAAGGAAAAAGGGAGAGAAGAAAATGGGAAGGAAGACAATACGCAAGGAAGGAAGCTAAAATAAGGAAAGCAAAAAGAAACAGTGAAGGAAATACACATGGAGAGTAAGAAACAGGGAATGAAATGAATAGGAAGGAAGGAAATATAGAAGAAAATCAATTTTAACAAAAAACAATGAAATAGGAGAAAGGAAAACAGGGGGAATGAAGGAAAGGAGGGGATGAAGGAAAGAAGGAAGCAGCACTGTGTAAACTGCGAGTATAAATAATATATAAATCACACTCTCGCTCTCCGAACATGCTGAGTGCTAGCTGTACATTTCCTCGGTTCTGAAGGAAGACTGGAACCCTGTGAGGCTGGACAGGAAAACGCATCATCACTCAAACCCCCCGCCCCCCCGCCCCCCCTTCACCTCTGACCTTTGAACCCCTGACACACAGCTGGACACACGCAGGAAACGGAGGCTTCTCTACACCTGAGACACGTCTCGCGTTAAACACACACGCTTGGAGAACGACGCAGACACACAGCGACAGCTATGATACAGCCAGGCAAACTCTGTGTGTGTGTGTGTGTGTGTGTGTGTGTGTGTCCGTGTCCGTACGACTGCTTGCTCGACGATGTAAAGGAAACAGTGACAAGCTTATTTTCACAACAAATATGAAAACGTAGAAACGGAGCTGCTGTTGTGCTGTGAGGTCGATCCAGAGCGATCAGTTTTCATTTCATCAGTCAGGAGGAGCACGAGATTAATACTGCATGTGCGTTTAAGTGGATTTTTCCGTTCAACGCCGGAGCAATGAAATAAATTCAGTGCCCCAGTGAATTTACTACCTTTTTCTTCATGCGTCGACTTGCACACGTAAAGCTCTGAATGGCTAGCGTCACCTCGTCCATGCCCTTACCACTCCCTCCACGTGAAATCCGACAAAGCTGCTGTCGATTCATAAAAATGCCACACAATTTGCATAAGGTCAGGTTAGTGTGTGGAGGGAAAGCACCAGTGTGTGTGTGTGTGTGTGTGTGTGTGTGTGTGTGTGTGTGTATCTAAATGTTTCTCTTTCTCTCCCACATAGCGTCTCTGGTTATTACTGTACTGCACATGACCGTGTGTGTGACAAACTTTGAGTTACTGTTTCAGGAATTTTTCTTTCATAAGGCAAAGAAATGAGCACTGAAGCTCTAAAACATGTTCTTAAATTCTTAAAAAAAATTTTTTTTTTTAAAAATCAGGCAGATTTGAAGCCGGGTTCGTATCGCTAATAACCATGGCATGCACTTTTTACCGGATTTATTATTCAGAGACGGAAAGAAACTATGCTAATGATACAGGCTCAAATAAAAAAGCTGAAATTTTGCCAGCGATTGCAATTTTTTTTTATTTATTAAAGAACGAGATGCCATACTTTTTATCTGCTCAGCCGCAAAAATGGCTTCACCCTTTTATCACTTCCGTTATAGCAGCTACAGACTGGTCCCTCGCCAGCCTCTTTTTTCCTCTCTCGGAGTTAAGAAGACAAAAAGAAAAAAAGGAAAAAAAAAAAAAAGAAAAAAAAAACCCATCTCGTTACTGAGAAACTCCAAACTCCTCTGTCCTAAAGACTTACCCGTGCTGGACAGCTTAAAGTTACAGCTTTACCTCTGACTGTTACAAAGCGCTGACACTGGAGACTCCTTCCATAAACGCTGACCATCATGACATCAACGACCACACGTTTTTTTTGGCTATACAAGTTCCTGTACACATTGTTACTATAGAAACGATAACGTATTAGAACGAGCGCACTGATGCAGCGTTCAAATTATTGGGGGGAAAAAAACATGGACGCAACAAACTAGCCAGCTAACTGTGATGAGAGCCGTATATTTCCCTCCTCAAAACAGCAAAGTGAACTTTGCTTACTGTTGATGCTGTGAGCGGCCATTTTGATTTGACGTCACTTGCTGAACCTGGGGATAAGGAGACCTTCCTGAGATCGCAAGTAGGAATTCCGAGTTTGAGAGGGTGTTTTTTGGAAATTACGAGTAACGACCTTTAGTTGAATGAAGCGTGATATAATCCCACAGCAGCACTACTGTCAGAGCTGCTGTTACACCTTCCGACCAATCAGAATCCAGAAATCGATTGGCATTTCATTGTCTTAGTACATGTACTTTGAACAATGGCAATAAAGTTGAATCTAATCTAATCTAATCTAATATTGTTCAATCCTGTGTCCGTTTCTAACCCCAATATGAAAAGCGGGAAGTTGGAGTTATTGGAATACAGTGAGATAAACATAATCAGGAAGCAGCGTGCGAGACATCTGCAGCGAGTGCTATAAAAAGTGGATGTGGTTAAATTAACCTGTAACCGTCACCGTTTTTATAACTACAGCACCCTGATGTGTGAATCAGCATCACTGATCCACGCCGGTGTTAATAATAACATACACATACACACATACGACACTGTGAGAACGTAGGACAATACAGCGTGGAAGCACACACACACACGCGCACACACACACACACACACACACACACACACACACACAAACACACATCTTAACAGACGACAGTCTATGACTGCTAGACAGTTGTGCTGGATGAAGGTTAAACCTTTAATTCAGGAATGTTTTCTCTGGGTGGGGCAGCGCAGTGTTGAAACAGAGCGATGCTTCCTGCTCCCAACCCCCAGTGAATTTACGTATATACACACACACACACACACACACACACACACACACACCTACCTCTCCCCCTCCCCCAACACCACCGGCCTCCTACATTCAATACCTCTATTTCTGGCCTTCAGGAATCCTCAAGGCCCCGATGATAGGGACAGGACTGTACAAGCAGTGCTGTCTCCACACACACACACACACACACACACACACACACACACGTTTACCCACTACCACCCACCCACTCTCTCCTACACACAAATACACACTTAGTCCTTTGTACAAGTGTGTTTGATCGTTAGCACAATTCACTTTACTCAGAGACTTCTTTTTTAATAAAACAAACAAACAAACAAACAAAAAACAAACAAGAAAGAACACCAAAAAACACAAAGAGAACAAAATCTCACTTCACGCTACACGTACGTGGTTTAAAAGATGCTTAAAATCTGATTTCTGGACACCGCCGCTCTGTGCCGTGCGCTTCCTGATGTCGAAAATTTACAAGCGCGACGTGGATGAAAATTAGGTGCAAGTCAGTGGAGGGAAAAAAAAAAAAACAAAAAAAAAAAAGACAAAAATACATAGCCTCGCTCTCCATCTCTCTCTCTCCTTATTTTTATTTAAAATCTGCACCAGAACTGAGACGCAATCCATGTCAGAATCTTGTCCTTTCACACATCAGTCATGCACACCCACAAACACACACACACACACACACACACACACAAAAAAAAAACAATTTAAGCAATAAGATTTGAACAAAGCCATGTTTGTCAGTGAAACAGTCTGCTGCTGTTAATGAAGCTTCTGTTAATGAGCCGTAGCGCATGCTAATGACGCATCTCAGACAACACCACGCACCGGTAAAGCTGCACAAAGGCCACAGACATCATGGTGCTCAAGCTGCCGCGCTAAACGTCACGCTCGTGATAATAAGGCACCTGAACGTTCTCGATATAATGCGGAATGAAAACGTGCGACATGGAGAGGTGCAGGAACTCTACAAACATTCATCACAACCAGTAATGACTACTACGTCTTCCTCTGGAGGAATATTTTGGGATTTGTGTTCACTGTCTTTAATCAGGATTGTCAACACCTCAAGGAAAAAAAAAAAGGAATTCGTTCTGGCATTGTGTGGTTTGGCTCCACGGCCCATCCACCCACACATCCATCCGCAACAGGACCTGACGGATATACAGGACTGGATTGCTGAAATCTGCACGTGCTTTGGAGTTCCACAGCTTTAACGTTTTTTTTTTTTTTTTGGTGAATTCTTATCAATTTATCGTTACACTGAATGTTGTGAAACGTTTGTAAAACAGGTTAGTTCCTGTTCTCACTATAAACCGTCGTTCCCTCACCAGCCTTTCTTTTCTGCTCTCTCTTGAAGTTAATAAAACAAAACAAAAAAAAAAAAAAAAAAAAAATATATACACAGCTTGGCATGTTACCAAGAAACTGCAAAAATCACACACTCCTGTTTGTTACAAAGTGCTGACACTGGAGACTCCTTCCACAAACATTACATAAACGTCTCCTCACAGAAAACTTCACCGTATCAACAATTACACACGTACTGTACGGCGTCCGCCATACAAGTCCCTGTGTACACTGTTGCTATAGAAACGATAACGTATTAATTGTGTTAAATGTCGTGTTGAATGTTCTTATAGTAGATCTTTTAAAGATACTTTATAGACTGTCAACTTTTTTTCATAGCTCTTAAATTTTAGGAGATCATTTATAAACCATCAGTTCAGCCATTACGCGATGTAAATTTTAGATCTTGTCCCTGTGTACTCTACGCCAGGGACAGATCGCAAGTTCGAATCCTGACGATGCCACAGCTAACCGTAGCTGGGAGTCCAAGAGATCGAAATTGGTCGTGCTCTCTGGGTGGGAGGGGCATACTATCTCTCCCCAGGCAATCACAGAATACACACTAGCCAATCATGGGCGACTGTGAGGTCAAGTATGCGGAAGAGGGCGGATAGCGCTTTCCTCGGAGTGCGTTACGCTGCCCTGTGATGCAGCATGAGTAGCAGTTTGAGAAGTTAGTAGCTTTTGTACACCAGGGGAGAGCTGACTGGTGGGTGGGAATTAAATAATAATTTGGAAAGAAAAAAAAAGAGGGAACAAAAATGATGACATGCTGAAAGACAGACAAACATCTGTTGAGTTTGTAGAGAGTCCAGTTTAGGCAAGCTGAATGAAGTGCTACTGTTTTTTTGTTTTTTTTTTAAATATTAGCATGCACTATTTAACAATGACCATGAAGGAACAACTAGCATGTTAAATATCTTGCTATTTTAATTTCTTTCTTCTTTCATTTTGTCCTAAGGGTGTGCAAACTTTCACACTCAAACATAGATTATATATATTTTCATTTTTGCGGAGTTGATCCTACGAGTAAAACCCTGGTTCACGTGAACTGTTGGCGTAATTTTTGAAGGAACAAAAAGACGTCAGGTGATATCAGCTGTCTGAATGACTAATTGGTCTTGGTTATAAAGTGTTCATAATCAGTTATACTCTGATGTAAAGTCAAAATAAATTAGACTCTGATTTAATAAATAAAAATTCCCGTTTTAAATCATCTTCACGTGAGCTGAGGCGTCCACGTGAGCTGATGGATCCGGCTTTGTCAGAAGCGCGTACGAGACTCGTGCAGAAACCGGAAAACCGCCAGTTCTTCACATGAGCAAAACAATCCACCTGATCGTGAACGTGGTGTGTGTTACGCTTCAACAGGAAAACCACCGCCTCAGACACAGCACCTCAACCATTTCCTGCGTTTTCACAATGCGCATGGTTTCATTCGCTGCCCCGTCCGTCACAGATGAGGGATAAACGAGGTCACTCATCCTCTCGTTCTCTCTCTCTCTCTCTCACACACACACAAGCCTTATCGATCCGCTGAGCCGAGTCAGCTCGCTGCGTTACTGCGGAAACGCTTAAATTATGCAATGTCCATTCGCTCCTTCTATAAACAAACTGGAGGAGGAGGAGCCGATAATATTGCTAATGATGTAATATCGTTTCCATAGCAACAACTTACACAGGCACTCCTATAGCAGACACTCCACATAAGACTAGTAATAAACTAATAAATATAGTAGCTGATGTGGTGAAGTCTTCTGTGAGGAGATTTTTACGTAAAAATTATGGAAGGAGTCTCCAGTGTCAGCGCTTTGTAAGTTTCTGGATTCTCAGCAACACGACGAGCTGCATTTTTGTGTCTTATTAACTTTAAGCTGCTATAATGCAAGCGACAACAGGAACTGACTTGTCCCGCAGACGTTCCATAATAAACTGCTGTGGTGTAATAAGAATAAAACACGTCGTGCTTTTCTAAGAACATAATCAACTCTGGTCGTTGACTATCTTTCTGCAGCAGCGCATCTCGGAGTGTTTCACTCCTTACCTAAAAAAATCATGCACAATATCCGGGGAAAAAATAATTAATTATGCAACAATAACAACAAAAAAACTAGCTAATTAGCTCAGCACCAGTTACAGTCGATTATGCTTAATCAACTGAGGAAGCCAGAAATGACAGTAATTGCTAAAATAAGCTTAATTAGCATAATTACTGGTCTCTGTTCTGGGAGAAACGTGTTTTTATCCAGAAGACGGATATTTTACAAAACAAAAATCAATCAAAACCCAACTTTTAAAGAATTTGATTGTGTGTGCAAGGGCTTTAACTTATGCAAAACCAGCTAGTGTTTGATACGAGAGAATAAAAATAATAATTAGGGCATCCTAAGAAAGGAAGCTTTTTTACTGCAATCTGAGAGCTCAAAAAATGAGAAAAAAAAGTCATGTTCATTATAAAAAAGAGAATAAAAGAAAATCTGTTTTTCAACGTCCACACACACACACACACACACACACACACACACACACACACACACGGTGCTGAGTAAATACTGCTCTCGTTCTTCAATTAAAATCCTTTTAATCACCTCGGGATAAAGAGAGAGACAGAGAGAGGGGGAAGGGAGCTAGCGCTGTTGCTAACACCACAGGGTGGGCCCCAGGACCCCAGAGACACACAGAGGATTATGGGGTTCAGGTGTACATCCTACTGTGCTCACCCGCCCTCCTGCCTACACACACACACACACACACACACACACACACACACACACACATACACACACACACACACAAAACTGTATCGCTGGATACGGAGAGCATGAGTGTGTGCTCTTTGTGTTCATCCTTGCTGTTTGACAATTATATACTCTGCTGTTTAAGGTAGGGGTAATGGCAGGAGACATAAATCAATGATACAAACACACACACACACACACACACACACACACACACACACACACACACACAAGTATGTAACTGCTGCGTGTAAAAGTTTCCTGTAAGCAGATGTTTATTTAGCGGTTTTGGAAGGAGTCTCCAGTGTCAGTGATTTGAAAGTCAGTAAGTTTTCTGATGCAGGAAAATCGAGAGAGAGAGAGAGAGAGAGAGAGAGAGAGAGAGAGAAGCTTGAGACTGTTTAGAGCTGCATTAAACATAACTATAAATGGATAAAAAGTACAACATGTTCTTTCAGCATGTTGGTAAACTGCAGTGGTGTAAGAGGAATAAAAGACTTCAGACTTCAGCTATTATTTTGAAAATAAGGAACCTGAACGACGCCACCGTTAACATTGTTGATTATTTTCCTATGACCGCTCTGGTGCTGCGTTTTGTTCCTTACTAAACGCCCATTAATCCGCTTCAAGGCCAGCAGAGCCATCTGTTTGTCCCGAACGTCCTCATAATCACATTTATCCACTTACAGCAATGTGCGGAGATCAAAAAGAGCGTGATGGGTTCTATAGCGACAGCTAGCACACAGGGACTTGTACGCGTATACCGATTAAAATACACATCCGCGATTGTTGGTGCGGTGTCAGTAAGTTTTCTTTAACACTTCTTTAACACGCGTCAACATCGACAAGCCGCACAATCGCGCCTCGATCACACACACACACACACATCCCAGATTTCACAGCAACACCTTCGTGCTGTTTTAACCACAGCACCGTCTCGTTTCACTTCCTCCTCGCCGCCTCAGCCCCAAACAGCTGGCGGCGTTACGATGGCACGCTCGGAGGAAATGAGACCTCAGAGGGAGTGTGTGCTGGCACACATCCAGCACGGGAGTCATGTTTGCCCAGAGATCACACACACTCACACACACGTTTACTTTCAGTTTGAGAATGAATGTTACACTCTGTGCCAGGAAATTCCCGTGGAGGATTACGCTGTGTTTTAACACCACTCCAACCCACACACACACGCGCACACACACACACACACACACACACACACACACACACATGTCCCTCCTGGGAACTTTGTCAAAACTGCTCTCTACACCCTGGAGCCTGGCCAAGCGCTGCCAAGATTCAGCCAGGAGCATGGGAAACACACACACACACACACACACACACAGTCAAAGAACAAGTGCAAAGTGAAAGCGTGACGTATGAGCTCTGGCTTGATGCCAGCACACACTTCCAGGGTTTTCTTTCTCCCCACAGCTGACAGCGGGAGCGCCTCGGCGTGACTCAGACCTCCGCAGGCTCTGTGGGATTAGTACGCACGGCGCTTGGCCCGACTCCAGCTCTCTTAACAGGTGACTGAACAGCATTCGAGCTGTCAGTGGCAGGCACTCGTATTACACTGCGTCTAAGGCATACGAGAGAGAAAAGTGTGTTTCAGAGAGAGAGAGAGAGAGAGAGAGAGAGAGAGAGAGAGAGACTGTGTGTGCTGAGAGCACGCTGCATCAACCTGTGCTGCTGATTTTCATAAATCAAAGCTTTATGACGGGTAACGCTGTACACAAGGAAACAAGCAAACCGCATGACTGTACTCCTTCGTGTGTAAGCTATGGAAAAAGGAAAAAAGACACAACATTCCAAGACGTTTGATGTGTAACGTTTGCTTCTTTAGTTCTCAGTTTTATGTAGCTAATAGAAGTCTCACACAATATCATGATGCAAACAGACGAGACCCAATTCATCTAAAGTAAATACTTATATAAATATATATATATAAAAAAAAAAGATCCATTTGATAGACTTCTGTCACTTTGGTAGCTACAGATATCCCAGAGCTAGATTTTTTCCTCTGCCATATTTCTGACCAATGAATGAACGAGTTTTTTGAGTATCTTCACACGTCCCTCAGGTAATGACTTTTTTTTTGTTGTTGTTTTTGGATCATTTAATTATATACAATGTGAAAGCAAACGGCAACAAAACAAAAGAATCAATTTCAGTCTGATTCGGACTCAAAACCACAGCCTAACAGGTGTGAAAGCACATTTCATTTACATCATACTTTTCCTCAAGGACACTCCACGAAAAGGAATTCAGGACACACCGTTTGATTTCAGTATCTCTCACGCGAAGGATGAGAAAAGTGCACTCTGTCATTCTTACCTGTTTGAAGTGTTCGTCGTAGCCCCAGTCGGCCTGTCCGTTTGGAGATGTGGCTGTTTGCGGACCAGCAGGTGAAAGTTCATCCTCTGGCTCCTGTTTGACCCTGATGGGAGACGAGTCGTCTCTCTGAATCCTGGTTCCTGCCGCAGTGCCAGCGGCGTAGCCTGTAAACTGCCTGGCCATGGCGCTCTGCTGCAGCGCCAGCGTCTGCTTGCGCAAAAACTCCAGCCCGCTCACTGGGACGTCCTCCTCCTCCTCGCTGCCTTCATCAGCCATCGGTTCCTCTTCGTCATCGTTATCAGCATCGACATCATCGCCATCGTCGTCGTCGTCACCCGAGTCCCTGCCCCTAGCCACTTCGTCCGGCCTCTCCAGGGCAACCGCGTGCACCTGGGCCTTACCGCTGCTGCCCAGCGCCGAGACTCGGGCCGCCGCCAGGATGGCGTGCTGAGCGGCCACTTGCTGAGCGTACATCAGATGAGCATCACGCAGACGCCGTTCCTTGCGCTCCATCTCCAAACGCGCCTGCTGCTGCCGCTGCAAATGCTCCATCACAGCTTCGAGCTTCACCCCCGCTGCACCTCCCTGAGGGTAAACGCTGCCTCCTAAACTGCTCTCCTGAGAGACAGAAAGAGAGGAGGGGGAGCCAGGGAGGAAGTAACATAGTCGTCAATGACCTGCCATAAACAAGCAACTCTAATTACATCTCAGAAGCGCTGAAGCTTCCCATGAAACAAAATCCCTTTAATCCAATCGTCAGAATGACCCAAAGCTCACCACAACAGCGATCTGATAACTAAAACATCTCGTGCTGCTCAGCACAGTCTCTCACAGTATTATCCTTCATATCCTTCCCACAATCAAAGCAGCTGAATATTTCTCCGTCTTCGATCTATAATGCATTGCTGAGTGCACTGAATCAATACCGCAGCCTGGAGCTATTCTCTCTGAAATAATGCATGAGCCAGCACAAGGCTTTCTAGGTGTAATTGTGTGTCAGGACTTCGACAGACAGGGGGGCAATAAATTATACGGCCGCCTTTGATCTCCAATTAACATTCGGTGGAAGCAAAGATTAGGGTCACGCTGCGAGCAAGAGGAAGTGCAAAAACAACTGAAACATTTCCAGGCTTAAAAGACAAGGCCTGAGCAACCAGTCAATTATTTGATGAGTGATTTGAGTGCACTGTAGGGGCCATGATGTTTTCATCACACACTTCCAGAGGACTATGATGAGGTTTGGATTCAAAGGAGGCCCCCCAAAAAAAGAAACATCAGTGCTAAATAAAGAATCGAAGCAAAATTATCTGGTGATTTTGAAAAATACAACCTTATAACCATAAATTATAAATTATCATAAACACAGACTGGTCCATCCTGTGCAGCAGAAATCTACAAAAATATACACTACCACACCCACGTGCTGCTTTTTTTTTTAAACATATATATTTATACATAATTATACAGATATAAATAGGTTTATAAAATGATATGTAATTATATATCACATTACACATCATTGCTGGTCAAATAATGCAAATGAAAAGCTTCAGGCGCGGTGGAAACAAACTCCAAAACCGCATGCATACTAAGAGCACTATGTCCACATGAGCTCGCGCACTGTTTTGCCACACTCATTAGTACGCTAGTAGGCAGTATGGAACGTAGTCATGGCGACGCGCGAGAACGCGACCGTTGGTTACGTAGCCTACTATGTTTACATAGATCCTATTTAGTACGCATGTACACGGCTGTAGTAAGCGACCGGCTGGACTTCAGTGGAATTAGAAATGAAGTTTACCTTCAAAAGCAAGAGGATTTTCACTTTATTACCTGTGCTAGCGTGGTGATTAGAAGTGATAATAATAAAATAAATGTTATATATACGTGTGTGTGTGTGTGTGTGTGTGTGTATATATATATATATATATGAGTAGTGCAGGAGCACGAGACCTCCACAGCTGACGCCGAAATGAAGCTGCGGATCACTCAGATCCACACTTCTAGCTGTTCTTGGACAGGGTTTAATAGTGTTCAAGTGGCTTTGGTTCCCTCACCATCTGAGTCTTGCCGCTGTTGGAGTTGTCCACCATCCCTCCGGCTCTTCGCCCAGTTCCTCGCGCGCTTCACGTCTCGCTACCGCTCTCGCCGTCAACACGCGCGCGCGCGCATGCAACTCAGCAACCGACCTGGAGAAATTACTATTAATAAAAACAACGACGACGACAACAACAACAATCCTAACTAACTATGGTCAAACGCTAACGAGCTCCTCCACTCCACTCCACTCCAAATAAACAAGTTTAACGCGACGCAGCAGCACGGAAACGTGAAGACCCCAGTCACATAATGTCCTAACGCCTGTAGCGCTCGGGCTCAGTGTCTCGCGCTGGCATTAACGCCAAGCCCCGCCTCCTCCATACAAGACCACGCCCCCATTTGAGCAAAGCACCGCCCATATATGGTAAAAGTCCCGCCCACTTCACCAGTGCCAGCTCCAATATACTGAGGTTTTTATTATTATTATTATTATTATTATTATTATTATCAAATATAATTAACAGATAACTCCTCCAGCTCATCACTAAATGATATCTAGTCTGAGATATTGAACAAAATGGGCCTTTTTTTTTTTTTAGTCATAAGCCTGTAATATTTTGGCAAGCTTTAAGACCATAGTTTTCAAATAAATAAATAAATAAATAAATAAATAAAAAGAGAATGAGAATATATTGAGGTAAAAGATACTCAGGGGATCATAGATTTTATAACAAACTGAAAAAAGCAATGGGAATATACTGAGGGTCCAGGGATACTCCTACTCAGGGGATCAGTGATTTTTTTCCCTCCTTTTAATTCAAGAAATCCAGGATGTTTCACTCACACAAGCTTGCTGATTGTATATATATATTTTTTAAGTTCAGGAAATAAAAAGAAGGATGTTACAGACAACCTCACCAGATTTATAATAAAGTGTAAAAATTAAAAATTAAAATAATGAGAATAAACTGGGATCTGGGGATACCCAGAGAGTGAGAGATTGTATTTAAAGCGACATTACAGTAGTGCAAAGTGCGAGCTCTGTCAAAGCTGTCACAGTAACTAAGTCATTAACTTTCTAAAATGAAGTGATTCGTTCTTTTAACCTAAGTGCTTTATGTAATGTAAGGAAACCATTTTCATAAGGAGACAGAAACACACTGGTGATTTCTCACTCTTTAAAAAGAAAAATCACACACAACACATACAAATAGATAGATAGATAGATAGATAGATAGATAGATATATAGATAACCCTTTTCCATAAAGGTTTCTTTTCCTTTTTCTAAATATCCCCAAGAACGCTGCAGTCACACTGTGTAGAAATTTAAGATCACTATTGCAATTAGTCGTCTCATGTTCCAACAAATGCAAATGGTGTCTCCTGGTCGCTATCAATCACAGATTATAATCTAAGGAAATAAGCACTGCGACAAAGAGACTTATATTAGCTCTAAAAACAGCGTTGTTAACTGGAAACAGACAGGGCACAGTTTAATAGTTAATGAAACAGGACGCAGCAATAGATAACACACCACACACAGAAATTCAGGATGATGCACACAAGGAGAAATTAATAATAATAATAATAATAATAATAATAATAATGAGGTTTATTTATATAGCACCTTTCATACAAAAAGCAGTTCAAAGTGCTTTACAAAATGATAATTATATAAAACAGCGAAAGGATAAACAGTAAAACTGATATAGCATCTAAGACAAGAAAAGCTTAAACTGAACATTATATGATGAATAAATATCTGATTAAAATAAATTATAACTAATTAAAAATAGGAGAATAGAGAAGGTGACTCCTTACAGGCTGGAAAGATAAAAAACAATGAGACTATACATATTCAATTTGTAAAGTAGAAGACTTCTATAACTGAAAATTAAGCCTTAGGCATGTAGTTTGTTCATTTTACTGAATACCTGGAGCCATTTCTTATTCATGTCCGCCACCTAGTGGTGAAATGTAATAACACAGTGACTAGTGGTAATAAATCCAGGTGCCTGGGCTGGTCCTGTGATGATGAAGCCATAGTTCTTCTAGACTAAGCGTCCAAAGAAAGCAGTATAGAGTCATGGGCAAAAGGATATCTGTAGCAAATATAAAGAAATAAACCATATGACTGATTCCTGTGTTTCTTCCTGAACATCTCTACACTACCTGTATGTACAGCATTTATTTTTCCCTTTACACCACAATGCTGTTGAATTCTCATATCTAATTTTCCATAACAGCAGCTCTGGCGGTAGATCCGACTCCGAGGCAAACCACAGGTTTACATTAATGAGCTGGTTTTCATGCTGTTTCTATAGCAACAACTTGTTCGCAGGGATTGAAAGTCTAACAATAAACAAATTAACAATGTGTTGTTATTTAATACAGGAAAAGTATAAGTGTTGATATGGAGAAATTTCCTCTAAGGAGACGTTTATTTAACATTTTTGGAAGGAGTCTCCAGTGTCAGCGCCGTGTATCATGGGAAAGTCTTCAGGACAGAGCAGTTTGGTGAGGGAGCGACTGTTTATAGCCGCTATAACGTGAGCGATAACTCGTTTCATGGATGTTCCACGACATTAAACGTAACTAGAAATGGATAAAAGTATGATGCGTCACTCTTTAATAAATATAAATCTGTAATCATTGACTTATTCCTGTTGTATAAGAGGAAGAAACCAGTTCAGGACGTGCCCTCGTTGGAAAACAATCAACTTCAGGGTGGTAAGCGTCATCACACCACCGGGTCTTTGATCATTTTCCTAGAACAGCACACCCCCAGGTGTTTTATTCCTTACATACATGTTTATTTCTTCCTCCGATTTCAGAAATTAAATTCCTATTTTGTATCTTTTGCAATGATTTGAAAAGACAGGATTTGAAAATGCTGCATAATGAAAAGCACTCTCATATGGATAAACTCAAACGTATTTTAATCTCAGATACTAGTTACCGAGTAGTTACAGTAAAAAGCCAGATGTTATACAGGTGTGTATTCTACTAACAATGCAAGTCTTTATATATTTTCATATGTAGTTTGAAATAAAAATGAGTGTTTTTCCACAATCACATCAAAAACATAGTAAAAGTTATTGCGTGTGAAACTGAGCAATGATCAATAATTGCTACGTAGAGGGCGAAGAATAAAGATTGTCCGATTAGTTGCATAGTGAAGGAGAGGAAAAGTCCACTCAGCGCTCCAAGTGCAACGGTTATGTCCACATCAACCACTCAAAATAATACACAAGACACACACACACACGCACGCACACACAAAGCATCAACACCGTAAATAACTTCTTAGCTAACTATGCAAACACGTCCCTTTCCTTTTTTTTCCCCCTCACACAAACGTGTAGTTAATAAACTTCCATATAACATAAAACACTATACCCAACACGAATCCCATATATCCTGGCACAGGACGTTAGGAAATCTCTCTTTTACTTTTATTTTCCAGTATAATGTAAAAATAAAAACAGCATAGTGTCCCTTACAGGTAAATTAAGAGACGAGCCTGCTCCTTTTCCTGGTCAATTTTCCTATATTCTGTATTTCTGAAATGTGCAGCTCGCTGAAGCTGCGATGCATCACACACTAATGTTCAACGAAGTGAAGAACTGTGCACCAAACTGTACTGATACGATTTGGGTCTTAATCTTTTTACATTTTTTCCGAGGGAAATTCTGTGCGTTTTCAATAAACAAGCACCGGAAGTGGTGTGAAACATGGTGGCGTTAGCACATCAAGGGCGATATCACAAACCCCGCCCTCTTTTCAGAGCACACAGTCTGGTCCACTCAAAGGTGGGCCAAGCAAGCATACTGTGTGTCCTGGCTGTTAGTTCTTCTCATTCGTAGTTGCAGACAAAGAAACCAAACCCTATTCTGTATTGACTTTCACAACACAAAATACTCTTTTGATTCATTACGTTTATACTTAATGCACGTCATGATGGCGTGATGCAGCACACACTCGTCTTTCTGAATCCCACCACCTGCTGCACTACACATCAGTCGAGGAGCGATCTGGCTGACAGTAGAACATTTTTTTTAAACCATTTGGAGTCATTTGCGTGTGCAGATGACAGACAGGCTGTGGCGTTTAATTACTGTGCGTTTCACGATCATAGGACTGACGTGACACAGGGGTCCACGCACCTGAAGTGGTGCGAAACACGGTGGCGGTAGTACATGATGGGTGAGCTCAATATCACAGGCTTCCGCCTCCTGTTCGGAAAACACACACCGTAATCTACTTTACAACACTCAGGGATGGACAAGCGCCTGGTACAAGGAGATTTCATGTCCCCAGCTATCTGTTTTTTATTTGTAGTTGCGAAGCCGAGCAAGATAAAAAAAAAAAAGTAGCACAAAGCCGTCAAATGACTCTCCTGCTTACTACATGCAATCACCACCAGCCAGGCTCAGACCTCACAGCTGAAACGTTCACCAACAACTTGCTGACGTTTTGTCAAGAGCGAAAACACGATGCACTACGTGATCATACATATTCGTTTCCCTTAGTCTGTATTAATGCACTTAACTAGCTACCTTCCTCACCATATGCTATTACATCACATTAGCCACCACTTTTTAGCGTAATTTGGTCACGTTTCCAGGCAACCAAATCACACTGGAACAAATCACAACACACTGGAGGACTTACTTGTTTGGTGGGCTGGCTAATGAATTTATGATTCTATCTCTTCCTCTATTTAACCAACACCAACCACTTACTGTAAAAAAAAAAATAAATAAATAAATAAAAGTCTTCCTCGTGACTTGTCAATGATGAATTTCGGGGTCTGAAAAATGTAAACAAATACCACAAAATGCACAATCAGTAAGGGAATTAAACAAAAAACAAGCAAAATACAATAGTAATGGTTTAAATATAAAAAAAAGATACTGGTTTACTGTGTTTTTCCTCACATATCAGTAACATGTAATGCAATTATAACTAAAGAGAAAAAGAAAAGGTAAATACTGCTCTCACCAGGCAGCTATCTCTCGTTAAAGTGTCGAGTTGTCCCTACTAACGTAAAGCTTGACGTGTAAGATAAAAATGCTGGCAGTAGAAGAGAACTTCCTCAGCTTCACACAGGAGAATCACAACTAATGTAAGATACCTGGAGAAGGGTATGTTATGGATTATTGTGTCGCCGCATTTGACCCACTTTAGCACTACGTCCTCCAGGACATCACACAAACACTGATTTCCATCACGGGGTGGGAAAACCTCATGTAATATTTTTTTTTTTAAATATTTGGTGACATTCTGGATCTCTGTCCTCAGGTTTTGTTCCAAACCTAGGTAATTAGGAGCTTGTTTATATCAAGGAAGTCAGGTAATTATTAGTCCAGGGGGTGGAGATAACTCAGTGTTTCAGGCTGGATAATGCGTTAAATGTGTCGTTTTGAGTTGAACAGCATTGTGTGGGTTAGAGGTTACAGATTACAGATAGGCTAATAGCAGGAGGAGGAGGAGGAGGAGTCAGATCAGATCCTGCTCCACCCCCCTGGTTCTCCGTTTTTGACCATTTTTTTGGCTGAAATTTCAGTGCATCCCTAATAAACACGGTTAACTATTATTAACTATATGATAGTTAGCAACATTAGCTAACGTTAGCTAGGCCAAAAATGTAGATTTTCTTTCACATGAATGAACTCGCAACGTTCTCCGTTTACCTTGCAGTGCTTTTTCAAGCGGGAAAAAGACGAAAGCACTGGCCAAAACTTTACTAATGTGAGATGGTGGGAAAGGGGCGGGGCTTCCAGGATGTCACTAAATATCAAAGAGTTCAAAACACCTACGCAACTATCAATCAGTCCAGCTTCATATGTCTCAGAAGACAGCTCTTTTTGCGTAATTTTGGGTGATAACTCGTACTAGTGTCCTAGAACATTACTACGCAAAACGTCTGAAAGTGGGTGGGGCCAACAGGACCGGAATTAAACCAGAATAAAATTAGCTACTTGTCGAAGATACAGGCGCGGTTTAGCATGAAGATTGTTTGGCCTTAAGATGGACAGAAAGTTAGTCTAGTAACTTAAAGATGATCTTAAAGGAACCAGCATTTTTAACCTAATCTGCACCACATCTGTAGCATCTGGATATTTCCCGTTGCGGAAAATAAGACGGAAATCTAAAAGAGAGCTGTTGGATTTATTAACAAATCAAAACCGAGGCACTTCTGTGTTTACTTTGGGCTACGTTCATTTTCTGAAACAGTAGTCCCATCTCAGAAATGATAAATTATACAGATTTAGAGTTTTTATACTTATAAAAACGTTCTGCGAAAGTGCACGTATCACATAAATGTTGACTCAGTTGTCTTTCCTCAGTACAGTAACACGGATAAGAACTGAAATTTGGTACGCTA
The DNA here is from genome assembly GCA_037576675.1 of Pangasius sanitwongsei. Classification (NCBI taxonomy): domain Eukaryota; kingdom Metazoa; phylum Chordata; class Actinopteri; order Siluriformes; family Pangasiidae; genus Pangasius; species Pangasius sanitwongsei. The sequence continues at coordinate 3,971,670 of CM075008.1, read as the reverse complement.
CAGATGCGGTACACAGAAATCATGCAGAGACGAGCATGCGCTTCGATATTATTCTGACCCTCACACTGTGACCTGCGTTAAAAGCTGCTTTAAGTAACAAAAAAAGCGCCAAAATTAAGGACGTCTCCGGTCGTCTGTTGGGAAAACAGGATGCGGTTGAGATTAGTGATATCACTTCAGGAACTCGGGAACGTTCCGCCGCGGTGTGAACGTTAGGCGGTTCCACAATGCCTCAGTAACGGTTTCCTTCTCAAAGGCGGGATTTCACTTCCTGTAGCATGGTGCTGAGTGAAAGCCGCATCCTGTTGAGAGGAAAAGCGCTGCGGTAGAGTTCACTGCAGGCAGCAGGACGCGCCGTCAGAGGAGCAGCAGCAGATAGAGGAACCCATGGCTTTGGGAGGAATGAGGTCCAGATCCTCATCGTCAGGGATCTCGTCCAGTCGGTAACCATCTTTCAGCAGCTGTCGGCTCAGATCTGGATGAATCTTCAGAAGAAAGACAAGAAGAGACAAAAAAAACCGAGACATGATATAATGAACAGAAATCCGATCTGTATCTCATTACTGGATTATTCCATGCTATATACCAGATACCACTACTACTATTAAAATCTACTAATATCAATTCCTCTTACTGCATCTAAAGTTCTTCATAGTATATCATGTTTAAATGCATAATTCAGTAAAAAGGAGATCTTTTGGTGTTTGCACTGGAGCTACAAAGCTAACGTTACTAACACGTAATGAAAGTCTATCTCAGCCAAAGTCTGTCTCAAACCAGCTGCTCTTTATTTCTTGATACAGGACACAGTGTGTAATTTATAATCACGAATGACTGTACTTAGTTACAGTTACACAGTGCAGCTCAACACTAGAACATTATGGGCCAGCCAAGTTGGCCAACCAGAATCGTTTTTTTTCGTTAGCGCCTGGTATTAGTGGCACATCTTCCAGGCCCCACCCCCTAAAGTCTCAAACTGGAATTGATAACACAGTTTCACTAATGCCTCTCCCACTCAGTGGTGAACTCATAAAAATACACAGAGATACATTTTTGTGACACCTGTTTACAATAAACAATGCAAAATAATTTTTTTTTTAAAAAGTTTCACGTCACTTTCATGTTTTTGCTGATCCTAACATCCATTTGAGTATGACATGCCAAATATTTTTTTTTTTTTTTTTTTTTTAAATAGAAGCATTATGATTGTGCTTTTTGTTCTCATCCTCCCAAACAAATAGATGGGATGATAAACTGGATTCAGGGATCTGCTGCGCATGAGAGCGGAGGAATCTGATTTCCTTTAGGGCTCTCATTGACTGTTACTTGTTCATGAACGCAAAACAGTGATAGGAGATATTTTAATGAATTAAACAGTCAAAGAGGCGTTCACTCCACGCGATTCATTGACGAGAAAATCAAACACGCCTGAAAATATTGGAAGCCACTGAGAACTAAGAAAATCTTGTCCGTGAACCATTCACAGTGAGCGAGCAGTCACTGCGGGAGCATGCAGAAAGTAATCACCAAGCTGGAAGATGTTGTAGTCTCTCAGCTTCAAAATTAGTCAGCGGTTGGAAAATTGAGGCTAAAATCGTGTTAACGGCTTAACCGTGAAAAACTAAAACTGTTAAAACCGTGTTCCACTTTGGATTTACATTTGCGAACACTCACTACCACTAGCCTTTGCAAAATTATTCATCTTAAAAAAAGAGACCACAAAGCCAACATAAGAAGATTTGGAAATGTATTAGGGATTATGTATTATGGATTTAGAGTAAGACAGACTTCCATTACTTGTTAGTTAAATTAGCTTTGTAGCTCCAGTATAAAACTAAAGAAGAAAACTTCTGTGGAAAATTATGACTTTTTTTTTTTTCGCTTTTGCTTTAATCAAAGTTAAAGTGTGCCACATGATTTGAAACTTCACTAACTTTCTATCTAAGGTTAATACTGGTAAAGACCTAAGTGGTTAATTATTTGAGTTAGTGATCATCATGGTCGTCGTGTCTTACCTCTGCTGAGGAATATCCTGATGAATACTCCAGCTCTACATCACTGAAGGAGAAACAGGGAGGAAATGAATCAGAAACATTTTGCACAAAATACACACTTTAAGTACTAGACATTTCAGCTGATTCGGGTTCAGCTGCACAGGAATTTTGCAGATGAAGGTTTATTGCTGTCATGCGGAAATACAAGAGCATTCAAAAGTCATGTAACTAATGAAAAACAAAAAAACCAGCACATAACAATGCTGCTTTCAAAGGAAAAGGCGACTCTTGGTACAGTACTGATTACAGATCACAGAAATCATTACTGCGTACACTCTGCAATCAGAGAGGTTCAGACTCTACGACTGTTTCACACAAATAAACCCACGTATGAACGCAAGGCAGCGTGTTGGTTTACCTGTCCGAGTCCAGAGACACTAGTGGATCTTCTGCGTTCTGACTGAGTGCTGCATATCCTTTATTGAACTTCACACTAAATAAAAACAGAAATCACAAATCCCATTTTAAACACATAGCTGAAAATCATACAGCATTCTTAATGAAGAAGGTTTAAAACCTGCTCAGCATGGACGGTTTAGCTGCTTCCCAAACATTTAGTCATGAAAGAAACACACAAATCTCTCTCCTCACAAATACTCACAACACAACCCAATTTTTATCCGGGCTTGGGACTGGCACTGGGAGCGCACTGGCTCCCTGGCCGGGAATCGAACCCGGGCCGCGGCCGGTGAGAGCGTTGCGGCCTAAAAGCTAGTCCTCCAGGGACCCTGAAATGTTCAACTGTAGCCCTATATTAATTATATAATTCTACATTATATATTATTTAATATAGTCCAATATTATAATTCAAAAACTGAAAAGATAAAAAAAAAAAGGTCAAGGCTTGAAATTGAAGAAAATTGACAGAAGTCCATGAAAAGTTTGGAAACCAAACCTTTCCGAATCATTCAGTGTAATCACGCTGTGCGTTAGATTACTGGCTCATTTTCACATCTTCAGGTTTGATCGAGTTAATCAGAACAAAAATCCACAGGATTTAATTTTTCAGAACAAAAATTTAATTTTTCTTAAAAGATTTTTACACATATATACAGTGAGGTCAAAAAGTCTGAGACCACGTTGAAAAAACTGGGATTTATTTTTTTTTCCCACTGAAATTTACACACAGTGATACTGAATTCTTGATTCTGATTGGTCAGACGGTGTTGATTAACGCTGCACTCGACCTCCAGACTCCTCCAGTCTCCTCAACCCCAAGTTCAGCAAGTGGCGTGGAATCAACATGGCTGCTCACAGCATCATCAGTAAGCACAGTACAAAGTCTTACCTTTGAACGAGTTACACTGCATAGATCACTCACTCACAGTTATTAGCGTAAAGCAGGTGATCACTCACTTCTTAGCTCCCTGCCTGGGCTGCTGCATGACTGTTCCCCCGGAAGAGGAAAAGCCTTTCTTCTTAAACACTCTCCTGGCCATCTCTCTGGGTTTCTCTGCAAAACATTCACACACACAGAAAGCCACGGAAATACCGTTAACAGGGCGATGGCATCATGTTTAACTGACCGCCGTGATAGCCAGGATCTTATTTTAATCCGCAAAGAGCTTCTACTCACGCAGTTTCATGTTTAGCGATTTGGCCATTATATAAGGTCCTCTCTTCTCAACTGCTCTGTTTCCTCCATCCACAGCCGGCTTCGTTCTGCCGCTCCTGCTACTGCCCGCCTTTGAGGGATCAAAAATAAATAAATCAGTCAATTTGCAGAGCAAATATCTTTAATACAGTGAAGCACAGCAGCCCATGTCTTCATTACACACAGATCTCCTCTTTAATGCCTTTTAGCTGTGTGGTCTGGTTCACATCCTTGTTTTTTTTACTCCGTTATGTTTTGGAAAAAATTACAGTTGGAAAAAAAAAAATAGTGCTTCGGTTTCCTTATTAGATCTTTATTGGGATTGGGAAATCTCTACCGATTGACCACTTTGTTTTTAGTTTCTCTTCAGTACCAGTAATTTATTAAAAGGATACATGTACGAAGCTTCATTTTCGCTCCTTGCTCAAAAGCTAGTATCAAAATGAACAAGCGTTTGTGTGAAGAAGATGATGCATTTCGACAGCTTGCCAAGCAAATACACCAGACCTGATTAAAACCAGAGATCAATAAATATGATCCTATTATATATTTTAAAAACGGCAGAGTGCTCCCGCATCTGCTCTGGACTCGAACCGTTTGTACTGGATTGTAGGATTTCATGAGCACGCTGCTCTCAAAATTCTCCACTAAACGCTCGGAAGTGTCTTGCAAAAGGCCCTAAATAAATAAATAAATAAATAAATAAATAAACAAACCCTCTTTACATATGGATAGAATGTGGAACATTACAGCTGTTCTTGCTTTACACTGTAGACGCTGTTCTCCTCGGGTCTGTCCGGGTTCTCCGGTTTCCTCCTGCCTCCCCAAAAACATGCCTGTAAGTGTGAACGAGTGTGTGAACGTGTGTGTGAATGTGTGTACGGTGCCCTGAGACGGACTGACATCTAATCTAGTGTGTATTCCCGCCTCACGCTCAGTATTCCCGGGATAAACTCCGATCCACCGTGACCCTGACCAGGATAAAGTGCATATTGAAAATGAATTAATCATGATTTGATTACATTTTAACTCTTGCACAATTGTGTGTGTGTATATATATATATATATATATATATATATATATATATATATATATATATATATATATATTTCTTTTTTTTAAGAGCGCCATAGGGCCCTCTAAAAATATTGGCACCCTTAGTGATCTTTAAAGATGAGCCAAAAAAAAAGAAAAAAGAAATGGAAAAAATGCATTTTCGTTGATTATCAGCTTCATATTACACCAAAAATGATGGGAATGAACCTAATGCATTCTTAAAAGTGAGTTATTTATTAGGTATACAACTTAATCGACCTGCGATGGTCTCGTTTCAGCCTTAAAACGAAATATCGCGATATTCCACGATATCTCTGAGCAAAACTTTCCGATAATTTATTTGACTTTTTTTTAATTATTATTCATATTTCAATGTTTTGCACATATGAACATAAAAGTGACCTTAAACTGTTTCTGTTAAACAGTGGAAAATTATCTTTGTGAATACAGTGACAAAAAAATAAAATAAATAAAAGCACCGCTAGCCGCTTGCTAAGTCGTAAATTTTTTTATTCTTTTTTTTAGCTGATAGTTCTCACAAGCGACTTGTTTGATAATTTGATGTTATTTACTACTAAAATTCTGGGGAAAACAAAAATAAACATATTAACGTTAATGTTATTTTCTGTAGGTAACGGTTAATGACAACTTGCGCGCTAGCTAACAGCTACACATCTGTCAAAGCACTTAGCATAACAAGCTAGCTTCTCCAAAAGAAAAGAAAATAAAAGAATAAAATTTACTCTCATGGATGGAGACCCGGCTACCAGATTGTCCTGTTCCTTCTCCTGCTCCTCCATGATGTCGTTCATATTGGAGCCGAAAGTAAAAAGCTAGCAGTCACGTCATGGCTCATGTATCAGTCACGATATTCATGTTTACAACAACTACAGCATACTGCGATCACAAACGAGTCGACTCTTTGAATCGGTTCTTTGAGTCGGCTCTTTTAGGTGAATCCCGAGAGCCGACTCACACTCATGGGCTGCTTGAGGGTTTTCTTCCTTTTTCTTTCTCTTAGGTAATGTAGACAGTGTATTATACACAGAAATACATCAGCTATGACGATAAATAAATTGAATCTTCTTAATGAAGCGCATACACAGCAAGACCAATAACATTATTGTATGCCAATGCACATTTACGGAGCTTTGTAAAGTAATTTTATTTTATTTTGTTAATTAGAAAGCACAGTAAGATTTCATTAAACAATATCAGCCTCGGTTAGACAAACAAGTGCAAACAGTGGTCATAATACTGCAAACTTTGTCCTGTTTAAGAAAAAAATGGCCATGAGTCAACTGGGAGCCGAAAGAGTCGACTCTTATTATTGAGCTGCGCCAAGTGATGTGACTCACTGAACAGATCCGGAATTCCCATCACTGTGAAAAGCGACACTTTCACAATAAAAGTCTCTAAGCGTGACGTAATATGTGCTCTTAATAAAGGATACTCTAATCAGATGCGAACAGATAGATAGATAGATACACTATATTACCAAAAGTATTCGGTCACCCATCCAAATGATCAGAATCAGGTGTCCTAATCACTTGGCCT
>CM075008.1:3932090-3965308 GCA_037576675.1 Pangasius sanitwongsei | reverse complement strand
AATATAGTGTAGATAGATAGATAGATAGATAGATAGATAGATAGATAGATAGATAGATAGATAGATAGATAGATAGAAAACGAACATAACGAAAATAATGATCTTTGAAATAAAGTGAAATAGTGGATGAAATGGTGAAAAACATTTGTAAAGCCACCGTGTAGTTGTTTTAATTTTTTAGATTGGATGTAAAACATAAAAACATAAAAATGCTGATAAGTGGTGGATCCTGTACATCACTGAACACGAGTCTGTTACAATTACATCAAGACTGCAAATTTAAAAGATTTAAATATGGAAACTATGCAATGCTAAATTACACTTATACTCAAATTACACTTAAATTACAGAAAATCAGAAAATAAAAAACATTATTAAGATCACAAACTATTTTAACTTTTGCACAGGGGGATTTTATAGGTTTTGGAGAAAGAGGAGAGGTTTTTAAGCAGAATTTACATTATCACACACTTGACATGAGAGGAGTCATTATTTATTTTTCTTTTTATAGCTTCATAAGTCCTTAGTTTAATAGTAATCCGTAACACTGGAAATGAGATTGTGAAAGTGTAATATCAGTGTTATGACACTGTGAGACCACCAGGGGGAACCAGAGCCAAGTAAATCTCATCCATCTCATGCTCTCCATCAGGACTTCACAGCAGCACTGTTACTACTACAATAAGCTTCAATCAAGGCCTTCATAATTATTGGCACCCTTGGTCAATCTTTAAATTATATATATATATAATTATTAATATATAATATAATATATAAATATAAAAAACAATAAATAGTTTTATGAAACAATAACATCTTATATTTTTGCTCTCGGTATAAAGCAATATAACTCAATATATTTGTGCTTTTTCAAAATAATTTCAATCTATTCAGCAAAAAAAAAAAAGATGGGCCTCTTTATCTTTTTAGGCAGAGACAGAATTTGGCAATATATGTTATCTATGAATTTTAAATTATGGTGTGTGTGTGTGTGTGTGCGGGTGGTTATGCCTGTATGAGGTGCAGTTTTATCCTGTCTGTCTCTCAGATGCATTCAGTTATCTGTCTGTCTGTCTGTCTGTCACTGTCTGTCTGACTGTCAGTCTGTCTGTGGCAGTGATAAGGACAGTGATGCATCTCTCACCTGCAGCTTTTAAACTGCTTCAGGGTCAGACAGAGACAAGGCGCCTCTCACTGCCTTGTCCTTCAGTCTGTTTCTGTTATTAGTGTTTAGGAGACGGCCTTCAGTGCGCACGACACTCACATTCATCCTCGCTTTAATGAGTTGGTGTGCAGAGGGGGACGAGAGGGGAAGAGACTGCCTCAGTCAGAGACCTCTCCTGACCTCAGCACTCCAGCTGAATTTTCATTACACAATTAAGATGAGTGGGAGTGAGACAGAAAAGAAAAGATGTCTTTGTATGCACATGAGCATATGTGTGTGTGTGTGTGTGCAGATTATATGTAATATAATGAGATGTACTGTATGCACTCTCACAACTGCAGCTATGTTCAGTTTATTAGTAACTAGTAACTTCTCATTTTAAATCAAGAATCAAGAAAGAGAGAAAGCAAAGACATTAGACATTAAAAGAAAAGAAATTACAGGACTGTGTAGAACAGCTGGTACTGTAGCAATGAATCAGCAGTAAAAGCCCCACTCTCGGAGTTTTAATAATGAAGCGCTAGGTAGATTTTTCATTTAAGGCAGCCAGACAAGTAGATTTTTCTTCTCATCTCATTCAGTGAGATAAAACATCTTGCCTCTAGAACCATAATACATTTTACACATGACAGATTTGTTCCCTGCTAATAATTTTACAAAAAAAAAAGTATTAAAAAATCTACTTTTTAAAATCTATGTTTTATATTTATTTCAAAATCGAATGTGTTTAAACTCATAATATCATTCCGATAATGCTGAACCAATCAAATGCAATCTTCACCACCGCATGAAAGATCTGCGCCAAGATACACAGCGTAAGAGCGAGAGAGTGAAATTGTCTCGACAGCAGAACAGCACTGTATCTGTCATCCATCTGCTATTATTTTCTCTAGAAGACGTGAATGTCTGGGTTGGTGTGAAACATGCCGTCTGAAGCTGCAGGGCTTGGACCGGTTTGGCCGCTCTGGGAAGGAGGCTATGGGGCTATGTACTGTAAAAATATGTCAATATCAATTTAAGGAGCATCTGTCTGGGATTAAAAGGTGTGGCTTGAGAACATTTAGTGAGTGACTCTTTTCCTCTGTTCCTCTGTTTCTGTTTGTAATATTTTGTAATATTTCCAGGATGTATTCGCACCTCATGCCCAGTGTTCCCAGGATAGGCTTCGGATCCACTGCGACCCTGACAAGTGCTTACTGATAGTGAGTGAGAATAAAGTTGAGCAGTTTATGGGTTAACACTGGCTCTCTGACTATCCGGGGATGTGTAAAGAGATTAGGGGTGGGATTTACTCTCATCCCGTGCGACTCTTAGTTGAAAACAAATGACTTCCAGACTGTCATCTGTCATTTATTGGAAGCAGTGAAAGGGCATCATCTGTCAGTACCAAGGGGAATCATGGACTCTCCAGAAGCCATAATAGACCAGAGGATGGACTCGGTTCTCACCATCATCACTTATCTAACACACATTACACTGGAACAACTCAGCATCTGCAGCAAGCAGCTCATCAGTCCAAAGTGCTATACTGAACACTTTAAATGCTCTTTTAAGTGCACTGACGGTCACTCATATTTTTGTGTGAATGCTTAATATCGCTATTGTTTTATTATTTTATATTATGTTAATCCACCATTAAGACAGTCCTACATCTCCATGACCTGAAAGGCTGTCACACAAGGAAGAAGACCGGCATAAAAAAGGCCATAATGAAGTTTTGCAGGTGATCACCAGGCTTTTGGAGTGTTCTCTGGTCAGATAAAACAAAAAATTGGCCTGTTCGGCCATAATGTTCTGCGCTATGTATGGAGGAAAATGAGTGAGGCTTTTAATCCCATCTGTGAAGCATGGGGGTGGCAGCATCATGTTGTGGGGGCGAGTGGAATGAGTGGAGTTTTGCTGGAAAAGGGACTGACGCTCTTCAGAAAGTAGATGGCATCATGAGGAAGGATGATTATCTAGAAACACTGAAGCAACGCCTCAACACATCAGCCAGAACATTCAAACTTATTCACAACTGGGTCTTCCAACAGAACAATGATCTTAAGCCAACCTCCAAAGTTGTAAAAAAATGGCGAAAAGTGAAAGCATTGGAGTGGCCATCACAAAGCCCTGACCTGAATTGTATAGTTCTGTCAGGAGGAATGGGCAACAATTCCAGCAAATTACTCTGAGAAGTTTGTAGATGGCTACTCCAAGAGTTTGAATCAAGCAATTAAAAAGGCAACATCACCAAATACTAACAAAGGGGATGTAAACTTTTGACCCATTGCACATCTGAGAGAATAAATAAACACTGAAATAAATCTGCCTCTTAGCTATTTTTTTTAAATGACCTCTTATGGAAGTAAATACCATATTCGAATTAACACAGGAAATGTAAGCTAACGTGAAATGCATGGAGATGCGAAAAATTCAGTTTGAATGTCTTTAGCCTAGGTGCATGTAAACTTTTGGCTTCAACTGTAAGTTAGTCTTCTCCAGTCTTATCATCAGTTGTGACAGATACCATTCTCTGCTTGGCTGACTGGTGTTTGAGCCTCTGTCAATGTAAACCTTACACACACACACCATCAGATTTTCACAGCGCACTTCACACTTCCTACTGTACGTCCCAAACCCTCTGTTTCAGCACTAATCCACTACCTGAGTCTAATCCCCGTGTGTGTTTGGGTTCGGGCTGGAGAACCTCCTCTGTGCGCTAAATTACAAACTGTTTAAAGTGTGCGGTCTGTCCCTGGGCGCTGTAAAGTCCGGCGTGGAGGATGTGGGGATCTAATGAAAAGCTGCAGCTTGATTTAGGGATGAGGAGAGAAGCTACTGGGCTCTAAATCCGCTTTAAGAAACAAAACGTCTCAGTCAATACCAATACGTGCAAAACTCAGGGACCTGAACTGGCTAAATCCTTTTAAACTAAGTTTAAACTATTTCATTAAAGAATTTCATTCAAAACTAAATCTTGGATGTGAGATGTGACTGCGAGCTACGTGCTACGTTCTCTTTGTATTCATTACACCAGTTTCTATTGGTACAACAATAGCGATTAGCATTCGGCTAGTTTGTAAGGTCAGGGTTATCATGCTAGCTAACATTTGAGTGATTAGCTATAAAGCTGTTGTTAGTTAGCTTTAGTTGTTAAAAATGGAAGACGTCTTTATTTTCTGAAACTTTCCTCTACTTTTACTTTCATGCTTTAAGTAAATTTTAATGAAAGACTGTATACTTTTCTACGTTAACTTCAGTGAGACATTTGAAGTTGTGCTTCAGCTTTCACCAGAGGATTTATTTACATGAGTAATGGTACTTTTACTTGAGTAATAAATTTGGATAGTTTTACTTCCTCTGGTTATCTCTAATTATAAACCAATATCTGCTGCCAGATGCATAAAAACAGCTCAACCACGCTCTCATATAAGGAAGAGAAATGTTTCTTTCTCGCTCTCTTTCTCTGTTTCTCTCTCATGCTTGGTTTGTGTTTGGATTACTCTCTCAGGCACAGACGATTTCACTGCTATTTCCTGTCACAAGCATTCAGGTCTTCTAAACAATCTCTCACAGACGCTTTTCTAACACAATTCTTGCCTAAATGCTCCTCTGGGAATCTATACTGCAATGAAAATCATGTGTATGAGTGTGTGAGAGGTATATTATGTGTATGAGAGATGCAGTGTGTGTGTCTGTGTGTGTGTGAGTGTATATGAGTGTGTGAGGTATATTATGTGTATGAGGGATGCAGAGTGTGTGTGTGTGTGTGTGTGAGGTATACTATGTGTATGAGTGATGCAATGTGTGCATGTGTGTGTGTGTGTGAGAGAGAGAGAGCAAGAGAGTGTATATGAGTGTGTGTGAGGTACGTGTATGAGAGATGCAGTGTGTTTGTGTGTGTGAGGTATATTATGTGTATGAGAGATGCAGTGTGTGTGTCTGTGTGTGTGTGTGTGTGTGTGTGAGTGTATATGAGTGCGTGAGGTATATTAGGTGTATGAGGGATGCAGAGTGTGTGTATATGTGTGTGTGTGTGTGTGTGTGTAGGTGTGTGAGGTATATTATGTGTATGAGAGATGCAGTGTGTGTGTGTGTGTGTGTGTGTGTGTGAGAAAGAGAGAGAGCAAGAGAGTGTATATGAGTGTGTGTGAGGTACGTGTATGAGAGATGCAGGGTGTGTGTGTGTGTGAGGTATATTATGTGTACGCGAGATGCAGTGTATGTGTGTGTGTGTGTGCATGCATTAGTCTGATATCTTGGCCTGGAAAATGGAGCTTTTATTAAACGAAAGATTTCAATCAGGAGGAAATGAGTGAATGAAAATGTGAAAGCTTCTGTGCTTCTGTGAGTTCAAATCTCAGGAATGCCAGAAAGACATAATCCCTTAACTGTTCAGCTCTGTGTCTGGACTGGATTCTGTCTCAGTTATAAATGTCTGGATAAATGCGTCTGCCAAATGACAAAGGCTCTGTTTACACAGCGATGTTTCACACATGCTAAGTCAGGATTATAAACGGATAGGGATTATCCACATAAACATGCACATGCTGGTGCACACTGCAAAAAAAGAGTCTTAAGTGGAAATGTTTTGAATATAGTCAAATTTCATTATGAAATTGGAATCAAATTAATATTATTTATATTATTAAGCCTAGTTCTAGATTTTTGTTACTAATTTCAAAAAGATCATTTCTTGAAAGAAGCAAAAAGTAGAAGCTTGGAATTAAAATTAGTGCAAATGTCTTGGAATAAGCTTAACAATCCTATATTTGTTTTATAATAATCTCATAAGTAGGGAATTAAACACTTGAAACAATGCTGTTCTAGAAAAATAATCGATTTTGTTTCTGTTACAACTCTGAAGTTGATTATTTTTTAATAACAGCACATCCCGAAGTGTTTTCTTCCTCCCATACAACAGCATTTTACCAATAATTACAATTTTTATTAGTTAAAGTTTATAGTTACATTTAATATTGTGGAACATTGTAAGACCTGTGGTTGTGTCCTTCCAACTAGATCAGCACTCCTGGTACAACAAGTGACAGCACCAACATCATATTCTTCACAGACATCCAAAGAACAAAGTAAACTCTCTCTTTCTTTCTCTCTCTCTCTCTCTCTCTCTCTAGCCAATGTAACATTCCTTGCTTTCTCTTTCTTCCTTTTACAGCATGATTCATTCTACAAATTTATTTATTCTGTGCTGTAAAGTAATCTGGCAATCTTCTCTACGCTTCCCCTGAACCAGATGCAGTTAAAGACTGCAGGCAAGACAAGAAAAGATATCAAATTTATGGGATGTAAGTATTACGCAATAAAGATATTTCAAGAACAATTACAGGTAAATAAAGCAGTTGTGCGATTTGTCCTGCACAAAGTCTGAAGTATAATTTAAAATGTAGGGAAATGTACGTTTTTATACTAATCTGTTTGTTTTATCTACTGGGAAAAAGTCCTCCGATGACATTAAATGTTCATTAACCTTTTACACTCCCAGAAGCCTCTCATTCCTTATTCTAGTTCCTATGTAGACACCTAAATAATGAGTCACACTTTTAAGAGGTTTAGAGGCTCATCTCGGCATTTGGTAAACTTCTGATATCATTAATGTGAGGTTCAGTGTAAACAGGACATTCGTATTTCTGTGACCTTTCGGATCCTCTGTGAAACTCTGAAAGTCTGACCTTTTGAAAATATATGTGTGTGTATTTTAGGAAATCACCCCATACAACTACATCTACAAAGGTAAATGAACTCTCACTCATACACACACACACTGTCACGTGCCATGCGTAACAAGTTTGGCAAGACATGAGTGTTTAATCTAAGAAGTGCTTTTATAATCTTGATCAAGGTCCTTACTAAGGCCAGCTTAATACAGGGCAATCCTTAAAACAGAACTGAAGAACAGGAGCCATGCTCAAAACCAGGAAGTACTATGAAATATAGAACAAAGGTCTCAGGAAACAAGTCTCAGAATAAAGAGCTGAACACAATCTGGCAACAAACCAAAGACAAGACATGCGCAAAGACAGGACTAGAACAAAAACCTAAACAGACCTTGGCACACAGAGTAACAGACAGTGGACAAGATGTCTTTGGAGGCTACAGGAGGAAGACAGTGCTATCCTCAATGAAGGCCTTGGACTGGACAGGAGAGGCCTCAAGCAAGACAGCAGGGGCCTCAGTGGAGGCTTCATTCTGGACAGGGGAGACCTCATTGCAAGCTTCAAGTGGGACAGGAGAGGCCTTGAGCAATACAGAAGGGGCCTCAGCACAGGTGGGAGGCAGGGCGTCAATGTCCTTGGTGCAGACGGGCAGTGGAATGTCATCATCCTTGACAAAGGAGATGGAGATATGATATCTTTGAGAAAGGCCTCAGGTGGGGTGATGAAGACAGGAGGGTCTACCGAGTGGGCAGGTAGATCCACATGTGGTCTCTGAGCTTGCACTGCATTCAGTTTTGCTCATGAATGGTGGACAAGATGTCTTTGGCAGCTGCAGGAGGTGAAGCAGCAACATCCTGAATGCAGGCCTTGGACTGCACAGGAGACGCCTTGGCACAGGCCTTGAGCAAGACAGCAGAGGCCTTAGTGCAAGCCTCGAGCACAGCAGGAGAGCCCTTAAGCAGGAGAGGAGAAGCCTCTGTGCAGGCCTCAAGCTGGACAGGAGAGGCCTTGAGCAGGACAGGAGAGGCCTCGGTGCAGGCTTCAAGCAGGATGAGAGAGGCGTCATTGAAGTCTTCAGGAGTGACAGGAGAAGCCTTGTTGCAGGCACTGAGCAAGACAGAGGAGGCCATGAGCAGGACTGGAGAGGCCTTGGCACAGGCAGGAGGTGGAGCATCAAGGTCCTCAATGTCCAATGTCCAATGGTGCAGAATGACAGTGGAATGTCAGCATCCTTTGCAAAGGAGATGGAGCAAAGTTGTCTTTAACAAAGACCTTGGATAAAGTGATGAAATGAGGAGAGTCCACAAATTCTTTTTTTGTGGAAGCATGAGCCAGCCCAACTGTCTGCAGGCTCGAACTGTATGTCTTAATTGTAATATTTTTGATGCTACTGTATAATTCAGCCTATGTTTTTTGTCTATTTTCAGTGAGTTTGGTGATCTTAAATAAAAATTATGACATTGGGGGCCAAAGTAAAATCTTACCCAGAGACACCTATAGTCTAAAGCCAGACCTTAACCCTCAGCAGTTTTAGAACCGGACTGAAATCGGTCTCACTTTGGACAAGTCACTTTGGTATAAATATGTCTGCCAAATATGTAAATGTAAAATTCAGTCTGAATTTTATGTCATCTGTATTCAGGAACTGATGCCACCTATCATTCTGTCAAGAAAAAGGGAAAAAGGCAGAGTTTTAAGAAAACAAATCTTCGCTGAGACCTTGCTGTAGCATAAAGACAGTACAAAGGCATAAAGAAAGTACAATGAAGTCATCATAAGGCATATGTTTAAAAAAGAAGTTTATATACCACTATATCCTGATGACTGCCATATCTTGTTGCATGCTGTAAAACGTCTACATGATTAAACTCATAACCTTACTGTGAAGAAGATATCTGTTTTCCTTTATCTGCTGGGTTGGAGCTGGTGGAGGTGGATGCCAAAACAAAAAGAGGATGTATTTACACAAGCTGACATTTCTGCTATAGCCCACATACAGCCATTCCATTTGACTGAACAGTGTGTGTGTGTGTGTGTGTGTGTGTGTATTTAGGTGTGTAGGGGGTTATAGCTACAAATTGCAGTGGATCAGATTTTTTTTTAAACCTTTTCTCAGTAACAGGTTGCAAATTTTTGTCTTATTACACAGATGCATCATTATATTACACAGAAAAATCCTAGAGAAAAAAACAGAGAATCCCCACTTTCCTCACTCGGATATAATCCATCTGAAGTAACATGCTAAAGTTATGAAAGATGATGAAGGAATCCATATGATCAGCTGATGTCTATCAGAGATACCAGAGATTTCATACTATAATGTTTCTGTACAGAGCTGCAGGAGATGGGAGGAGGATCGATCACTGCGGCCATGGGGGGATGCATTAGGGCACTTCCTGTCAGTATTTCTCCTCTGTGGAATTCTGGGTAGTGAGCCTTAATGCACACAATTATTATGAGTATCTTAATGCAGTCTTTTCCATTATCTCCTGGACGCGACTCATCTTCCCTTCACTCTCAGCTCTCTCATAATGGCCATCAGGTATGACTTTGTTGTCCAGGCATGTCTCATCCTTCGGCTTTATAACTATAAAGCAACTAAAGTTTCGTCTTACTAACACAACAAGAAGGTCCATCGTCGGATAAAGTGACTGATCAAATCAAATCAAATGTTGACAGGGATCTGCTCTAATATGCGTAAGAATGTGTTTTGGCACATAAAATGTATAAAAGTTACAGAATTTTGCCTTGTGAAAACACAGAAATACACTTTGTAAGACAAACATTGGATCAATAGTGTTACTGGAGTTAACAAGGCTAATGTTGGAGTTCTGGTGCATGACAGTTAATGCTAATGCTAGTTCCTCTTCAGATAACACCATCTTCATTAAATCAATTAATTATAGCCTATTTGGTTCTTCTAAAGTGTTACACCACCACGAATGCTAATCCGCTGGTGTATTTTTTTCTCCTGTGTGTTTGCTTAACATAGCTACAAGACCATAGCAGCTTTGCCTGCTAGCATTTCGCTTTGTGCTAGCATAAAATGAGATATTACTGATCATGTAAAACATTTTACACACATTTCTTGAAACATGCAGGATAGAGTGGAGTCAGCTAACATGTTGTTACGTCTCCGTTTGCTCCCTGAAGAGTCAGTCACGTGTTGTGTTGCCAGATCCGCAGTTTTCCATGCAGAATTGAGCTATTTTTGAACTGCTCCCACAGCCCGATTTTTTTTCTCCACTTGTTAATGGTTGAGTGTTTTGCATTAGTTTAATCACAGTGGCGCCACACAATTCCTGAGTTTCTTAGGTTTGCAGTGTGTCCGGGTTTTTCTCTGATTTCGTCCCACCTCCAAAAATATGCAAGTAGGTGGATTGCCTACAATAAAAAAACCCTGGGAGTGAATGATTGTGTGATTATATGTGTGCATGGTGCCCTGAGATGGACTGGTGTCCCTTCCAGGGTGTATTCCCGTGTTCCGGGGATAGGCTCCGGATCCACCATGCCCCTGATGATATACTTCACATATTATTTGTTATGTAATATGTAACAAATAATATGTGAAGTATATTATTATACTACTATAATATACTATAGTATACTAATGACATGTAAATTTCCCTAAAAATTCCTGTTAAACACTGCTTCATTCTATTCTATGATGTTACATATATAAAATTTAGATGAAGATACACTTGAACACCAGAATGCATGAGTGTCAGCATTCCTACATGCTAAAAATACAAAAAAACGCAGAACAAATTTACAAAATGCCATCCGTGACCCTCAAATTCAGATTCCAAAACTGCATTTTGTAATATAAATATCAGAAATACTGTCCATCCCTGAATATACTGTAGATGAGAAACTAGAGACAGATGTGTCATCTTGGAAGTAGCATTTCACATTGTCAAGGATGCATTAACATTTGGACTCCTCTGTTAAGCCAACAGAACTGAAAGTCAGTAAATTTTGCCAAATGTTCATGAACAGATGGTGGTGTTACACATTGTACACTGTAGTGGTGCCAAATCACAGTTCCACAATGTTTTGCTTTAACACACTTGACTCCAGATGATATTTGAAGGTCTCGCTTAGTCCGATCAGGTGTATTAGTTTAGAGAAATAACTTCTGCAGGTGGTGCAGGTGGTGAATCTCATTTTATCTGCCCAACATATTTATTTTAAACACACCACACGCTGCTTTCACACTAGGCGTGTTATTCTCATTTCAGTGCAAGCTTCTCATCTGAACTCCTCCATCCAGTTCAATTTTTCAGAAAAGCACCGTGCGCTTTAAACGTCATTAGCAGGAATTTGAGTCAATGCAGAACGTGTGCTTATCGACTGAACTATCAAATGTAGTTCAACTTTTCCTCAAAGTCAAGCTAAATATTGAGAAATCTTTGTTGCTAATAAAGCTAGGTAGATAAGCTAGCTAATTGTCTGGTACAGTCAAAGGGTGGAAGCGGTAACAGCTTTTTATGGCTGTAGTGTACATGTCAGTTTTTTTCCGTATGAGCACAAAAAGTGATCAGGCCAGCTCTTTTTCTGTAGAAAGAACACCTAGTGTATCAGATCTCGGAAACCACACCATATTCACTACATAGAGGGCTTCATTACATAGCCATGTCCAAAAGTACAGCATATAATTCCCAAAGCAGAAAAAGAATACCTCTGAACGTTTTGATCGTTTAAACACAATCCCTTGTCTTCATGTAGTGAACAGGGTGTGTCTTTTTCTAAAGAGTTGATGGTGAGGAATGTTTTCGAAGGTGTCTGTGACCGAGAATGACTGAACTGAGCACAAACCATGTCATCTGTTAAATCATTTACTTGAATTATGCAAATTCTGTTCCTAATATCAAGGGGAAAAACGTAATTTTATTTTGAGCTCCAAATATCAAAGTGCTTCCAGAGGTTAAGAGTGATCTAAGGAAAAACATCTTCCACTAGTTGAGCTGTGATTGATTGGTACTTGTGATTGGTTATACTGTATCAGGAGATCAGCAATATATACCAGAGCTTTAAACATCATAAGCAGGACATTGCAGTCATTTCTGGTTAGGATGTGGTCTGCTGCATTGTGAACTAGCTGAAGCTTTTTTTTTTTTTTTTTTTTTAAAGAGACAGCAGTTAAAACAACATGTTAAAACATCCCAATCTTGAAGTTATCAAAACATGCACTAGATTCTCAGCATCAGCTAGGGTTATCATATTTATTATTTTGGCTAGGTATCTTAGATGATAACAAGCAAGCCTTTAAGATGCTAGTTACATGGGAATCAACTGATAAACCAGCATCTAGGTTTCTAAATGCATCTAAAACAAGGTTCTTATGTGTAGCTTTTGGTTTTACAGAGTAGCCGTCAAGCTCAGAGGCAAAATCAACAACCTTATTCAAGAGTGTATAATTCTTGCAGTGAAATTCTTAATTGCAATTCCCAAATTTGAAAGTCCTCTTATTGCAGACGTAGAAAAGGCACCGTTGTGCCTTCCTCACCACCATCTCAGAGTGTGCAGACCAAATTTAGTCCTCTGAGAGCTGAACTCCCCGATATTTGAATTGTGGGACTCTCTCCACAGGGGTCCCGTTGATCAAGAGTGTGCTGTAACTCTTGCACTTCTTCCCGAAGTCAGCCACCAGCTCTTGAATTCAGGGAGGGGAAATGTCCCAAATCCTTGTTACACTGTTAAGATATAATCTAAGCATTAACTTATCTAAACTGTATTTTCAAGCCTGAGGCAGAAAGTCACTGAGGTCATTGAGAAGAAATGGTTATGCTGTTTATTTCACATTCTCACAGCATGGCACGTTTCTTACTGCTTGATTGACTATATTTGGTGTAAGGGGAAAATTCTTTCAATTTAATTCTAAACTGTTTCCTGGACTAACAGATGCACCATAACTCACTATAAAGGGATGACTAAAAAGATGAATGAGCTCCAGTTTGCGATCAGTGAATTCACCTGTACTCGGCTTTATTAGAAGCTTTTTTTAGAAAGGAAACAGGAGCACTATGTGCATCATATTTTTTGGCGTCATACTGTGCGCATCAAATGTTCCTATGCATATTTATATGGATATTTCTGCCCGTTATTCCAATCCAATAATGTCACACACTTGCCATGGTAGAAACGATCTGACATGGGCTCAGCTTGTAATTGTGTTCATCAGGACTTGACCTGATTCTAGATCAGCACTCGAGTTCTGAATGGCTCTGCTCTGATTATCTGGGAATAAAGATGGAGGAAGCAGATGTGCTTCGATCAGGGCAGAGGTTATCAGCTACTCTGCCATGGTGGACACTGATATCTACATTCTAATGCCCGAAACACTGCTATAGGATAAGTGAGCAAGAATATAAAGGCAGGTATTATCATGACAGCTTATTATTTCCAGTTTGGTAGAATTAAACATAGGAGTATATTATTTACTTTGCAGTGGGTCGCGTTCCCACCTCACAGCTCCAGGGTCCCCAGTTCGATCCCGAGCTCGGGTTACTGTCCCTGTGGAGTTTAACATTTTCGCACCATGTCCATGTGGGTTTCCCCTGGGTTGCCTATTTTCCTCCCATCTCCAAAAAACAAGGCATCACTGATTTCCCTGCATAGCATTTTCTCGTTTTTGACTTCCACTTTACTTCCTGTTTACGAGCCTATTGTTTATGAGTTTGTCTGACAATTTGGATTTGTTAAAAAACTTGAAAACAGGTACATGTTTGTTCCATTGATACACTAAATTGCCTCCAGGTGTGAATGAGTGTGTGAACGGTGCTCTTTGATGGACTGGTTTCCCATCCAGTGTGTATTCCTACCTTGCTCCAGGTGTTCCATGGATAGGCTCCACCACAACCCTATCCAGGATAAAACAATGAATGAATTAATCTACTTTACTTCATTTAATCAGCGCTCTCAGTAAAAATTGAGTTATATTATGGTACAAACACTTGTTACATGGAGTGTTGCCCTCAAGGATACGTCTTTTGTATTGCCATTTAGAGGAACATAATTGTATTGGAAGCTTGGAAGCTCTGAACCTTGGTGAACAAAAATGTACCTGTTTTCAAGTTTTTTTTTAACAAATCCAAATGGTCAGACAAACTCATAAACAATAGGCAGGCATGAGTCAATCAACCAGGATGTACATGCAGGGCAAACAAACAGGAAGTAAAGCGGAAGTCACAAACGGGAAAACACCATGCAGGGAAAAAGGGTCCGTGTTGCATGGGAAAGTGGCAAAATCTCGCAAAAAGAAGTGAAGTGAGTGAACCATTTCAATACACTAGGAGAATGGGACTGAAACAGGTGGATTCAGTGATCAGGTGAGAGTGATCGATGTAATGTCTGGACTGGAATGGGATTCTGTGTGTTCAGATATGACATCTAACAGTGGTGCATGTTCCTACTTGGTTTTTAACAAGATCCTGGTGCTCCATCTTCATGATAGCATCTTTATATCAGACTAACACATACAGAAAACGTCTGGAAGTCTGAGCTGAGAACCGTTTCTTATCGTCAGCGATGAATAAGATATTAGTTCAGGGAATTTACCTATTGCCTCGGATTCTGTTGATAAACAGATCTGATTAATTTCTGCTTTGTTAGTGAATCCGAACTCGACCACATGGCTGCAGACCATAAAGAATTTTGGCAAACCGCAACATTTGTTTACAGGCTTTTAGCCAGCTGTTTACTTTTGCAAGGCTCTTGATCCCGTGCATTAGTTTGTACTTTACCCTCACATCTCGTGTATTTATGTCTGTGGTTGTAATGCCATGTGGTCAGAGTGAATGTGCCAGTGCTGTAGGGGAAGATATTGCCATCATCTGATTTATGGGCATTTAATGTGGCTTATATCTTTTTTTTATTGCTCTCAAACATACAAGCACAATCAGTTTACACACACACACACACACACACATCTCAGACATATGGTGCACACACACACACATACCTCAGACATATGGCGCTTACACATACACACATGCACACACACAATAATGTGAACTGGGAGTCGTCTTTGCCTGTTCAGAGGCAGCAATAGCAGCAGCAGGGAATCTTTAACTTTATTTACAGTGTAAAGACCAACATGGTCTCAGTGGCGCCATTAACACAAAACATCTAACTTTTTTCCACATTTTGTGTTGATTTTGACTCAGCTGCTGTAGCTTTATTCTCATTCTTATCTGCTTTCATTTATACCACCACCATAAGTAACAAATCCCTAATATAAGATCGGATTTAAAATCTGATCAAAATGATCCAAAATGTGCATTCAAATATTCCACTGAACCAATCTTTACAAAACAGGTAACCCTTAAAAGTTCTGTGTAGGACCCTACAAGAGAGGGTTTCCAATAAGAACCACTTTAGAAAGAACCCAAAGAATCATTAAGGAAGCGTTTTCCTTTTGTAGGAATCATCTGTTGCAAATAGTGACGGTTAATTCACAAAACAGTTCATCCTATTTGATTCCCTTGTTTAAGCAAATCAGTTGAATCAATTCACAAGCATTAATGAATCACAAGTCATTTTTATCTAATAATTAAAAAAACACAATAAAGTGAACATAATGTTGATGAGCTCAGTACTCAGCACTGTCCATGTTTTATGTAGGTGACATTTATCCAAACACTCAACTCTTGGGTCCTAAAGTGTGAACCATGGACCTCCAGGGTTCTGCTATTCTGTAACAGATCAGAGTTCGGAGATTTTATTACCTCTTATCAGTGTTACCGTTATAAAGGTTACAGAGTTATTACAGTTCATCTTCAAATGCAAGTGCTTTAACATGTTCAATCCAGATGTTCCTGGCATTCCATATAAATTTACTCATTTAATGTTGCGGAATTTCCATGCAACGTCCATGCAACAAGTCGGTTTTAAGACTTTCTAACTCTAAGTTACAGCTTTACTTTTGACTATTTCAAAGCACTGACACTGAAGACTCCTTCCATAAATCTTAAATGAACATATCCTTACAGAAAACTTCACAATCTCAACAATTACACATGGGTTTTTAAATCTGGTTAGATGGAACATGCAAGCCATACAAGTCCCTGTGTAAGCTGTTACTCTAGAAACAGTAACATCATAGAATGAGCGCATTAATATAAACCTGTAATAAACCTGCAATTTGCATTATAGTAGGCACTACTGTCAGAGTCGCTGTTATAGAAGATTAATCAAGTATCAAGTTCAGAAATGAAACTTTTAGTGGCTCCTTTAAATGAATAAGATGCTACATCCTGTATTTGTCAGTGAGCCTGTTTGGACTGTGAACCATAAAATAAGTCTGTACTATGATAACAAGAGCTCTATGCATTTTTATTTACACTGGAACAGATCCATTCCAGTCCATGACTGGAAATCTAACTTTGTGATCCCCTGAGATCGATGATAAACATGACATTTCCTTCTAATATTTCTGATTAGTAAATCAAACGAAACCGAATCGATTCACTAAAAAGAGTTTGAGGGGAGAGAGAGAGAGTTTGTGAGGTTTTGAGGGGAGAGGCAGACCGGCAGGTGGAGGCTTAAAAAAAGAGAGAGAGAGAGAGAGAGACAGAGAGAGAGAGAGAGACAGAGAGAGAGGTGAGAGAAAGAGAGAGAGAGAGAGAGAGAGAGAGAGAGACAGACAGACAGAGAGAGAGAGAGGCGAGAGATCATCCTGGGGAAAGAAGTGTCTGAGGTAAGACATGAAGAATCAATACTGTCAGAGAGATAAATATCCAAGGACACTGTATAGAGAGAGAGAAAGGGGGAGCTTAGGAAAGGAAAGTGTGGTAGAAAGTGAGGAAGAAAAATGCAAAGATGTGCAGAATCCTGAAAGAGAAAAATGAAGGTAGAGAAAACGGGGCAGAGTGACGTCCAGATGCCTTTTTTTCAAGCTGCTCTTTTAAAGAGACAGGTTTGTTTTTCCAATATCCTGCCTGGTCCCTGGGAGGAGAGAACTCTAACGCCAGTCTAATGGTGCTGTCAGCCAGGTGGAGTGGATCTGAGAGCCTGGACATCAAGGGTTTAGACGGTTGGACACACACCAGGCTGGAGTTTCCCAGCAGTCTGGTACTGCAAAGCTTTTTTAATATCTCTGATACATCTCATCAGATAACTACCAAGCAGGGAAAATGCCAATGAGGTGTTTCTCTGTTGCATCAGTCTGTCAGTGCCTGGAATGCTAATGCAGCATGATGATGATGATGATGATGATGATGATGATGGTAACATTGGAACAGAAAGAATAAAAAAAAAAACCTTTTAAAAAGTCAATAAAGTTTTTCATAATTTCATCCATATATGTACAGTGGGGTGATATATCAATGTCTCATACCACAGCGCTATTTAATTCTCCATTCTGATTGGTCAGAAAGAGTTGATTAATTTTCTAAAATAGCAGCCCTGACAGTATTTCCAGCTGTATTTCATGTTATAAATTCTATAGAAACAACTTACACAGGAACTTGTATTTCAGATGTTACGATTAATAATAAACAGATCAAATAAAACATTCTTTAACAAATAAAAAATACTAGATTTTGATATGGTGAAGTATTCTATAAGGAGGTGTTGTTTTACATTTTTGGAAGGAGTCTCCAGTGTCAGAGCTTTGCAACAGTCAAAAGTAAAGCTGTAACTTTCCAACATTGCAAAATCTTCAGAACAGAGGATTTTTCCTTTCTGATTTCTCCGTAGCATGACAAACTATGTTTTTGTGGTCTTATTAACCTGGTGAGGGAATGTTTATAACTGCTATACGCAATAACAGGACGCTCCCCAACATTAAACGTAACTTTAAATGGATTAAAAAGTAAGATATGTCATTCTTTAATAAATAAAAATGTAATTGTCACCAAATGGTCATGTTATAAGAGGAATAAAACAATTTGGGATGTGCTGTTATAGGAAAATAATTAACTTATGTGTGGTAAAAGTAACTCTGCTTCATCACACAGCCCTGTTATTGATTATTTTCCTTTAACAGCACATGCCCAAGTGGTTTATTCCTTACTAATATGCCATTTGATTACTCATTGGTTTTAATGAGAAATATGCTTCATATAACAAATAAGTATACAACAAGTATACAAAGTTTTTTTTTTTGGCATAAAAGTCTTTTTTAATTTCTAGAAAACTGACAATGTCACAAAAGTCTTGTTTAATGTGTTGGATGTGGGGAAATCTGACGTGTTTGTGACGGATGTGCTATGATCAGGGCTGCTAGATCTATGTGACGAAAGTGGCCCAATTAAAAAGTATTAAAAGATGTGATTTCCGTGAATAGTTCTAACACCAGGCTGCTAGTCTCGCATCTTTTAACAGCGCCGTGCTTAGATTAGGTTCTGACTCACTCCTAAGTCATTGGATAAAAGCATCTGCCAAATGAATAGATGTAAATGTACCTATTCGTAGCCTACGTATACAGTATGTAGGTGTTTATTGCTATATTCCTTTTATAATATTACGTGAGGATCTTGTTGTAACAGGTGCAGCTTGTTTCTTTTAATCAACTCACCTCCCCTCCTCAGCTCCCACAGATGTGAGCTTTAGACGAGTGTGTAAGGAGCACAAACATGCGCACAGATGCACACACTCCCTTTCTTCCAGCTTCACTGTCTCTCTCTCTCTCTCTCTCTTTCTCGCTCTCTCTCCTACATCTGATGCACACACAGCTGGATCGTCACCTCAAGCTGTGCAGGACGGACATTCTCTTCTTCTCAACATCGTAACCTTTTCCTCCATCTGTCTCTCATTAGGGCGTCATGGTTTATCAGCCCTTTCCTGTTGTTCACAATTCAGGGACTACATCATTTAATTCCAATGAATAGAAAGAATCATAATTTATTGTCCATTCTGGGCCTTTTCACAATGCCAAAGATGACTGGAATTGAAACCTACTATCCAAAAACAATCCAAGCATCAGTCACTCTCTCTCCGAGTAACAAACAACATTTTAATTCTGTTGCTTAGTTGATCGCTGCTTTGCCCTCTGTCTTTATTTAATCTTGGCAGGATGAGTGCCTCCAGGGAGGCAGTGCCAATGATCACAGAAAGGTCAGGAACGCGGAATTGGGCTGTGGCATGTCAGCAGTTAAGGTTCTAAGCTAGTGACATGAAGACTGTTCAAATCTGAGGACTGTATATAGAGCCACAGTTAGGGAAAGTGAGCAAGTCCCTTAAACTATCAACTGCTCAGGATTGGATTTTGGCTCGATTAAAGGTTTCTGCCAAATAAATAAAGTCTAATCTAAATGGGTGAACATTCCTATACCACTCCAAGAGATTTAAACATGCAGCCATCTCTCTTCTCGCTGTTTAACCCACTGGTCAATCATTAAAAAATGTGTACAAATCAGTTGCAAGTGTATTGTATAATTTTCTTTTCGCACTTTTGTCCTAATAAATAAATGTCATTCATGTAGTGTAATGTAATCATTTAATAATGTTAAATGATGCTTCATTGGTTTTGGGTGTAATTTATTTTTTACTCAAAGTGATTTACAATCCTTAAAAGTTAGCAAAGGTTAACTGCTGAGCTACAGTATGACTAGCCAAATGCGGGAAATCCATCACCTTATCCACCCAACTTTAATCATTCATTCATCATGAGTAAGTGCTTTATCCTGGTCAGCGTCACATGGATCCGGAGCCTATAATGGGAACACTGGGCATGAGGCAGGAATACATCCTGACTGGGACAACACTACGTGCTACACCAACATGCCAACCTATCCACCAGACTCTCTCATCTAAACTTTAAATGAGCACTAAAGCAGCAGTCTGTAAATGTAGAGCCCTCTGTTGCCGGCAGGATGAATCGCACTTGCAGTGGGGGTACTGATGCTCTGTTGTAGCGATCAACAGCAAATTAAAATCTACTGTTTTATTATATCTGTGCTGAAAGCCTGCCCTTTCTCCCCGACCAACACCACCCACACTGAGTGAAACTCATCCTCGCTATTTCCTTGACACCATTTAAGACGGGTCCTATTACTGTTTCAGCTCAAGCAACGTTTTTAGACGACTCCTTGGAGGGACGAGCGAACAAATCAACATAAGTGTAGGCTTCACGCCCAGAAATCGTTGCCATTTGTCACCAATTCATTTTTGGAAATACAAAATGGAGGACAAAAAAATGCTTAGAATACTTTGAAATAATTCATTTGATTTTCTACATTCAATTAGTGTGCAAAATGGGCAAATGTGTTCCTAATCTAAAGGCCCTCCTTGTTGTTTGTCAAGCAGCCACTTATCCCAAAACAGTATTAAAAACAGTATTAAAAACGGGCATTGGTATATCTTGTGAGTTGTCTTTTGAGGTGAACAGCAGAGCTAAGCTTTTCTGATCCATATAGAGGCGGAGCTAATTTCAGGGCCTGAAATATTTAAGCAGAAACCTGAAACTAAACCTGAAACTAAACCTGAAAACTAGCCTGATCTGCTGCATTGGAATATCAGGAAGTACAGTTGTATTAATGTGGTTATTGTACAGCTACGAACACTTTTAAGCCACACCTTTGACTACTGTTATTTTATTTCTTATCTCATTATAAATTATTGTTTGCTTGACCTTTGAGTTATATTCCCCCTGTAGCACTCGCTCTTTTATAGGGTTATGTAGGGTTATCTGTCCCTGCTTTCTCCATCACTCCCTCTCATAATCTATTTTTACCTTTAATGAAGCAGCTTAGCACTTCAAAACAGGCATCAGGTTACTGGACACAAGATAAGATTAGACCTAGAGCAAAAGGATTTTAAATATAGAAAATATCGTCACTTGGTTTGCTTGCTGAAAATCGCGTCATCATTGTTTCTTTACTTGACTTTCGATTTCTGTATAATTAGGCCGAGACAGCAGGGCTCAAGACAAATGTTTACCCCCCAGTCTGTTTCCTGTTTCCTTGACTCAGAAAATAGACTAAATACATTCACAACGAGAACAATTTGGCTTCTGGGAACGCCGAACTGGATAAAACTGGCTGCGTTGTGTGTGGAACGAAAAATTAATGAGGTTAGAAGGCACCCACGCTAAAGGAACCCATGTGGCTTTTCTTGATCAGACGTAAAATGTTTTTTAGTGATAAGAAAGCAAGGTCACATCACAGAAAGAGAGCGAGAGAGAGAAATCTGAAATGAAATGACACATCACAGTGATATATGGGGGAAGACATTGCAACCCCATTTGCTAAAATAAGCAGCGCCGCATCATCCACACGCAGGAGTGATGAATGAGATCTCAATGTCAAGACAGCAGCTCGACATTTTCTTCTGAAGGGAAAAGTTCACCTGAGTACGAGTCAAACAGGGAGGGAGAGGTGTGTGTGTGTGTGTGTGTGTGTGTGTGTGTGCGGGTGCAAGAGAGAGAAAGAGAGAGAGACAAAGAGAGAGAAGGAGACTATGACCAACAATAAGTCAGGGTTTAGCAACAAGTATCTGTGCGATATATTGATTTTATATTTGTGTTTACTTTTACAAGTTCAGATCATATGATTTGCATATTACTGTATACTGTATTTAATATACAGAGTGACTGAAAAGTTAGGAACCAATAAAAGTCAAACTACATATCCTTTTTTTTTATTGTTTACAACATTTGCTCTACATGCTGTAAATTTAATTTTTCTCAGCCGTTGTATCATGTTTTTGTGGATTTTGCTCAACATACTCAGACCCACATATTTACTCAACATATTCCCACTGGTTCCTGACTTTTTGGACATCCTGTAGAATCCGTGTAGTTTTTCTAACACACTTCCAAAGGTGATGGAAAAAAAGGGAGGCCAAACAAAACCAAACGTACACAATTTGCGATGACAGCTTCTAAATAATGCAAATATTTTGTGTCGCCGTTATTTTTGCCGCAAAAGAAAATGCACATTTATTACACAAAGCCTTTTTGTTGGAAATAAGCTCCCAGCAGCAATATATGCAAATAAAAATGAATGCACGTAATCAAATTTCATTTTATTCCTTCCATTATGTGCATAAATTTGATTGAAACAAATGGTTTCCATGGTAACTTCTGCAGTTATATCCATTGTATTGTATTAATTACTGGAGCATGTGCACAGTGAATTGACTGTAATTAGTGCATTTTCCTGTAGGCAGATTGAAATTTTTTTTTTTTTCAAGAAGAATGGGGTGCCATAAGTTACTAACATGTAAAACCGTAATGTAAAACATGAGGTCTGCTCACCCAATTGTAGTTATTTAACATTAAGCTCTTGTGAAGAGATACTATATATTGTAAACTTTGAATATTTAAACATTTTTGTAAGCAATTCCTGAGTCGACTGCGACATACAGTATACTGTCATATTCTCTGTAGCACATATTTACATTTACAGCATTTATAAGACACGCTTATGCGGAATGACTTACAAAAGTGCTTCTTCCTTCCTCGTGCTAGTACAAAAGGTCAGGGTGTAAGAGCACGATCAAACTAAAACGCTTTAAGAGAGAGCAAGAAATTTTTTTTTAATTCATATGTGATTAAATGATTTTCCTGCTCTTCCATAGAACATGCAGTATATTACAATATATTTCAACATACATGCTGAAAATGTCTTGTAAAGTCTTAGACACTCTCATTTTTTTTTTTTTTACATTTTTAGATCTTAGATATTTATTTTATGACTTCTGCATTACTGGGTCAGTAAAATAAATAAATAAAAAAAAATGTAGTTTTTCAAGCATTACTTTTCCAACAAAAAAATGTTACGGAAAGTTTTGTATGTCAGTAAAGAAGCAAACACTTTTCTGACAAAAAAAAAAGAAAAAAAAGAATGCTAGCTGTCAGGGATTAGCGTCAAAAACAGAAGCAAGTGTGACAGCCAGAGTCTTCATTAGAACTGTAGCAGATTCTCCAAGATGCATAGAAAAACTTCCTCACCAGTGTTCTTTCCTGCTCTTTATAGAAGCTTTTTTTTTAAACGTAGAAAACATTTAATTGCATGATTTTTAAAGGCATCTTTGCTTTACAGCATTTCTGTACAAGTGCCTAACATGTAAACATGTAACAGCAGTGCAATGCACATGCAGACACAGGTAAAGAGCTTGAGTTAATGTTCACATCAAACATCAGAATGCAGAAAAATTGTGATCTCAGTGACTTGGCATGGGTGTTGGTGCCAGATTAGCAGGTTGGAGTATTTCAGAAACTGCTGATCTCCTAGGATTTTGACAGGCTGCTGCTGCTGCTGCTGCTGCGGCTGCTGGTGGTGTAATGGCATGGGGAAGGATTTCTTGTGCCCCTTAATACCAATAGAGCATCATGTGAATGCCACAGCCTATCTGAGTATTGTTGCTGAACACGTGCATTCCCTTTGTAGCCACAGTTTACCCATGGTATAGAGCAAAGAACAAATCTGCAGCAAATACGTGATGCAATCATGTCAGCATGTACCAGAATCTCAGCAACTTGTGGAAACCATGCCATGAAGAATTGAGGCTGTTCTGAGAGCAAAAGTGGGGGTCCTACCCAGTATTAGTAACCCTAATGAAGTAGTCCCAGTCAGTTACATGTTACAAGTTTATGGCATGTTGATCTACATCTATTGTTATTTAAATTTAAATTATTTATCTGAAAAAATCTTTTCATTTTTATTTTTCTTGTTCCAATGTGGCTCAATATCTTGCACAATATTGCACAAACACCTCCGACAAATCCATACAGTCTCTTTGTATTATGTAAAATATATGCATGACAATTTTCTAAAGTTATTTTCTTTTTTTTTTTTTTGCTAGCATTGTTTTATTTGATATTAATCAGTTATTCATCTTTAGCAAGCACTTAATCCTGGTCAGCGTCATTCATGTTTCTGGAGGTGCCCCTATGGTATATAAAATGTTATAAAGTGCCCACTAGGGTGCCTAAATGGCACATAACATGTAGTAAAGTGCCCACTAGGGTGCCCCTATGGTATATAAAATATAATAAAGTGCCCACTAGGGTGCCTAAATGGCACATAACATGTAGTAAAGTGCCCACTAGGGTGCCCCTATGGTATATAAAATGTAATAAAGTGCCCACTAGGGTGCCTAAATGGCACATAACATGTAGTAAAGTGCCCACTATGGTGCCTCTATGGTACATAAAATGTAGTAAAGTGCCCACTAGGGTGCCTCTGTGGTACATAAAATGTAAAGTGCCCACTAGGGTGCCTCTATGGTACATAAAATGTAAAGTGCCCACTAGGGTGCCTAAATGGTACATAAAATGTAAAGTGCCCACTAGGGTGCCTCTATGGTACATAAAATGTAATAAAGTGCCCACTAGGGTGCCTAAATGGTACATAAAATGTAAAGTGCCCACTAGGGTGCCTCTATGGTACATAAAATGTAATAAAGTGCCCACTAGGGTGCCTAAATGGTACATAAAATGTAAAGTGCCCACTAGGGTGCCTAAATGGTACATAAAATGTAAAGTGCCCACTAGGGTGCCCTTCCAGTGGAGAATACATGATGCAGAGCCATCTAGGTGCTTCTCCGTGTGAAGAACTTTGTCAATAGGGTGCCTTTACAGAAGAAAAAAACACACGATTTAATGCCCTCCAGGTGCCCTTTTCAAATTGTTTGGCCCGTGCCCCTCAGACAACCTGCTTATTTGTTTATACTGATCCTTTATTTTCTAGTGCAGCGTCCGTGAGAACGTGCAAACTGAGAATTTCACTGCGGAAGGAAACTTGGACAGTAAAGTTCTTGACTGCTGAATGTACAGTAGGTTTGTACTAGAACTACTTAACGGGAAGCTTACTGCACAGCAATACTGCTTCCAGTTACTGACTCACTGTCATTCCTACAGGAAATGTTTTACAGCGTGCATGCGTGATTATTTCGGGAATAAACGCATGCACGTGTCAGTCCGTGTCAGTACGCAACACGTGGAGAGCTTGATGTCTGTTAACACACATGACCGCCCATGTTTTATTCTCATTATTTATAATCCCGCTGTTGTGCTGCAGAATAAATAAAGTCTAAATGAACTAAGTGCGCGCATGCAGTGTCATGTCTCGCCCCTCCCCTCTCTCTCTCTCTCTCCCACGCGCTTCTGTCGCTGCAGCTCCTCCTGCGTGCGCTCGAGACGAAGGGGGCTCGCGCTCGCGCAGCTCGCTTGCCTTCAGCGTCCCGCGCGAAACCAGCTCACCAGAGCGCACGAGTCGACGACCGGCGGAAGGTTTTCCGAGGCGCGAGCGGCGCGATCGCACCACGCACCGGGGCGTGAAGTTTAGGGAATCAGGAGGTGGGAAAAAAGAGAGAGAGAGAGAAAAAAAAAAAGGCGGAAGCAATCATCGGTTTGTAGAAAGGCGACGGGACGTGTGGAAAGGCGCGAGCGCACGGTGAGAACAGGGGTGTATATTTTTTCGCCTGAAGGGACATGTGGAGTGCTGGATTGTGCAATGTGGAGGTAGCTATCCAACACACACACAGAGGCACAGGGAGGACACAAGTGAGTTTCCTACTTACTGTTTTTCTGGTGCGTTTGGAGCTGATGTGGTTGTGATTGATGGTTTCTCCATCAAGCCCCTGACCCACACACACACACACACACACACACACACACACGTGTCTTGCTTCCTGACACCATGACAGACACGAACTTCACCACGATTCCATATGCAAGTGAGAACCAAGCACTGAATGACACACGCGGCTGCTCGCTGACCAAAACTGCCTTTCAGTTCTACTACCTGCCCACGGTCTACATCATCGTCTTCATCACCGGCTTCATCGGGAACAGCATGGCCATATGGATGTTCGTGTGTCACATGCGTCCGTGGAGCGGCATTTCGGTTTACATGTTCAACCTCGCGCTGGCTGACTTCTGCTACGTGCTCTCGCTTCCTTTCCTCATATTCTACTACTTCAACAAAACCGACTGGATCTTCGGCGACGTCATGTGTCGCCTGCAGCGCTTCATCTTCCACGTCAACCTCTACGGGAGCATCCTGTTTCTGACGTGCATCAGCGTGCACCGCTACTCCGGGGTCGTCCACCCGCTCAAGTCGCTCGGAAGGCTGAAGAAGAAGAACGCTGTGCGCACCAGCGCCTTGGTGTGGTTCATCGTGATAGCCGGGATCTCGCCGATCCTTTACTATTCGCGTACGGGACCTAAACGAAACGTCACGACATGCTACGATACGACCACCGAGGACGAGCTTCCGGGGTACTTCGTCTACAGCATGTGCATGACCGTGTTTGGATTCTGCGTGCCCTTCGTGGTCATCCTCGGCTGCTACGGCTTCATCGTCAAAGCGCTCATTTACAACGACATGGACAATGCGCCGCTCAGGAAGAAGTCCATCCATCTGGTCATCATCGTGCTCGCCGTCTTCGCCGTGTCCTACCTGCCCTTCCACGTCATGAAGAACCTCAACATGAGGGCCCGGCTTTACTTCCAGAGCCCTGAGATGTGTGACTTTAACAACAGGGTCTATGCCACCTACCAGGTCACCCGGGGATTGGCCAGCCTCAACAGCTGCGTGGATCCCATTCTCTACTTTTTAGCCGGGGATACGTTTCGACGACGGCTCTCCAGAGCCACTAAGAAAAATTCCAGGAAGGGCGAAGTTGTGCTGCAATCCAAGAGCGAGGAAACGGCGCTCAACAGCCTGCCGGAGTACGCCGAGAACGGGAACAGGTCGCTCTGAGGATTCGGGAATGAATTTCAGAACTTTTTCACGATGCACTGACTTGGACTCATTTTCTAAGGAATGCACTGATCATATCATGCTGCAATAAAATCATGATATGAGGTTAATCTGAGACTATAAATGCGAACACTGTTAAATATCAAGCCCTGAGCCAGTGACTGGACATTCCTTAAATTTGGAATAACAGGATTAGTGTACATGATGTGATGTGTACTGTATATAATTGTCAGTAATTACTCTTCATGTGAATACTCCTTCACTGTACTGTATTGTATTTGTCAGTATTATATGAGCTGCAACACTGCAGATACAGCGACAGATTCACTTTAGTCAAAAGTGGACTAACTATCCAATTAATCCACGGGTCAGACTAGAATAGAGAGCAGAGCTAACACAATTAAAAGAAGTAATATGATCTGAGACTGTCGATATCTCGTCTGAAGCCTTAGTAAGCTCGGAGAAGACGTATTGTCCATGCTGAGCTCGTTTAAAAAGTCCGGATGTGATAAATTGAGGTTTTGCTATACGTTGCAATTTTTGCTGCTGTCTCTCAGTCCCTGTGGATGCTCTGTTCAGTCTTTGTGATACATAAGGCTGCGTCGTAGTTTTTAAACCGTGTTTTTAGCTCCGCCATCAGTTCTGGGTGAGATCTCACACACTAGTGCCGTGCTCCGTTGCAGAAAAGTCATCATGCATCTTATGCATGCAAGTCATCAGTCATCATGCATTTTAACCCTCCGAATAGTGAAGGAAGTGTCAGGAACATGCTTGGAACACAGCCTGCTGTATGTTGATATGAATACGGAAACAATCACAGCAACAAGACTCACCATGCAAAGCTAGCATAGGTGTATTTTTTATAAAAAATTATTTATTTGGATCAGGTACCAACAGGCATTAACAAAATCTTTACCACGTGGTTTCCATAGAATATTCCACTACCAGCTAAGCTCATTCTTCCTGTAAGAACCTGGAATTAAGCCAGTTATCTAAATCTTGTTTCATCAACCAACAAATCATTATGTATTAACTAATAAATGGCTTGATGCAATAGCGTGTCTTCAAAGGGCACTTATTCCAGATGCTATGAATATGCAAATTGGAAACACCCCCTAGAATCACGTAATTCACCAAATGTACAAGTACACAGGAACGTGGCAGATCAGGGCAAGAAATATAATGTGCAGCCAGGCAAGTGTGTAAACATCCAGACCCACAGAAGTGCAAATTAAATATAGTGCAGTATAAAAAATACAAAACAATAATCAATAGACAGAGTAAATATAATACAAAGTTCACATTCAACGCTGCCGTTTGAAGGGAAGCTCAGTTCTGCTTGTTTGTTGTAGATGGCATGTTGAGAAGTGTGACCACTGTTGGGAAAAAAAAACTGCCCCACCCCTTCCATTAGCAAATCAGAGTTTTAGAAACTGTCCTGTAATTTGCATGGCCCTTATTTGCATATTAAGACCTGATAGGCTGCTATATTTTATGATGTCATAGCATACGGCTGTGATATGTGATATACTAACTCCAGTGAGGTCGTGCTGCTGCCACAACCTTTGCATCAGATTAAGTCCAAAAGAATTATTAAAACAATCGAAATATGTTTTTATAGAATTTAGTGTGATTTTGCTGGTTTTTAAAGGGAGTCACATATCAAGGCTGGATAGCATCACACCTCACGGCTCCAGCTTAATGATGCATCTTGTGTCATGGTTTTGAAAATGATCATCATGTATTTTATTACATTTTAAAAAGTTTCTCGATTGGAGCTACAGCTCTGGTCCTCGCATGCACTGGTGGAGGAGCAGCTTCATGTCATGCTGAGGAGCAGCCTCATGTCATCTCCAGGGTCCCAGGTTCGATCCGGATCTTGGCTTACTGTATGTGTGGATTTTCACATGTTCTCCCTGTGTCCATGTAGGTTTCCTCCAGGTTCTCTGGGTTCCCCCAACCTCCAAAAAACATCAGTGTATCGGCTATGCAAAATTGCCCCTAGGTGTGAATGATTCTGTGAGTGAGTGTGTTTCATCCAGGGCGTATTCCCGCCTCACGCCCAGTGTTCTCGGACACACTGCCTCCCTGACCAGGATAAAGCGCTTACTGAAGACGGATGAATGAAAATGTATATTTCTTTAGTATGGTGCAAATAGGAATATTATCTCAGAATCCTGGTGTGAGAACTCTTCCAGAACAGGCGAGGTCTGAAATAGCTCCACGGTCTTGCCAAACCTCATTAAACTAATGCCATTAATACCAAGAACATGCAGATTGGAATGCTTTGAACTTTAAAAACAGTGAGAAGCGAGTCGGGTCCTGACTCGCTCAATGCCATGTGAAGACTGGCGAATATACGGCCAGGATTATTTGTGTGAACAGTGATAGCTGGTAGCAGTTAGACTTCTAATCTATTAATCCTAAAGCTCACGTAGGCTGTGATTGACTCAGATGTGTTTTATAAGGACCGTGCTCGTCTTCAAAGTGCATATTAATATGCAGATTAGTGTGTGGCGGATTTTGCTCATAAAAGTGAAGTGAAGTGTGAAATTTAGCAGCCTGCATTCCTGAGGCCGAGAGAAGAATTTCCATTATCGTTAAGTAAAACGCTCTGCATCACAAGCGCTAGGTGAAGGACGTGTCCTTGTAAAGCAGCTTAATTCTATCAGACACTTGCATAATGGCATGAAGGCAACATGAGCTATTATTTTAAACCTAATTTTAAATGCCCTTACAGACAGACAGACTTTGGCAATAAGGATTTAGCAGAGTGTAAGTCATCAGAGTTTTTGCTGGATGAGTTGTCTCAAAAGTGGATATAGACAGTGGAGTGCAAAAGTTTGCACACCCTTAGGACACATGTATATCATGCTTTAGGTTTCCCTTATGTCACAGTGTTACTGTATTAATAGTGAAAAAAGAAATAATCATCTCCCTCTCTGAATGTAATAATAATACTGTCTTAAAGCTTTTATGCTCATCTTCAGCCTCCAAACTCTTTCTCATCTTCCGAATATCTTCTTTTGAAAGGAATATTAGTGCACCACAAGCTCATGCATTGCTTTCTTCTGAGAAAGTCACGACCAAACGTATTTACAAACCATTTTTCTGTTGATTTTGACCTTTATTTAAAGCCGGTTTTACACTGTGCGATTTCTACAGTCTAAGATTATCGCCCACATTTTAACATTTTAAAATGTAGATAAACAGTGGGGGATGCAAACTTTTGCATTCAGCTGCGGAAATATATAAAGACTTTATACCACAGCCTGGTTGATTTCTTGAATCTGATTGGTCAGAAGGTGTGCATTATTTTTGTATAACTGCACGGCTCGGACGGTGGTTCCGTAACAGTCACGTTGCTTTGTACATTTTCCGTGGCACTGAAACGTCTTCCGGACAGAGGAGTTTATGCTTTCAGGTTTCTTGGTAAAATGACAAGCTGTGTTTTTTTTGTCTCATTAACTTCTAGAGTGAGAGAGGCTGGTGAGGGAACAGCTGTTTAGAACATAAGGGATAACAGGAACTAACTTGTCTCACAGACGCTCCATAACATGAACTGTAAATATAAACAGTTAAAAAGCGTTCATTAAGGAATAAAAAAATTGCAGTTGTGGCCAAACCGCTATGGTATAAATGTTATTCTATACAAAATTGTTTACTGATTTATAACTGTGTGTGTGTCTATGTGAAATCTGAGCTCATGTCTACTACAATTGGAGCAGCGCCAAAAATCTGCTCTTGCAACATACTGACTATGGCAGTACAGAGTTTGGCACTTCATCAAGCTTAGCAGGATGATTTCACGCCACTGATGAAATTATGTCATCATCCTACTGAAGAAAAAAACTCTCATGCATTGCGAAATTGCTGCTTTCGAAGCGATTATGCAAAGACTGAATAAGATTTACGCTTCTGTCACTTCCTGTCTCGTTTTCAGCGCTATCGTTTTGTCGCTCATTCCCGTGGGTTTTCACCAGTGGTGTTAGTGTCACATTCCTCACTCCTCCGTCCCTCCCTCCTTCCCTTCATCGGTGTCACTCTGCTTTTCCTTTCACTCTTCAGGAAGACGGCCTAGGGAACGAGGGAGGGAACAAAGCATGAGGGAGAGGCACCTTTGCCTTTCCCAAGCCGGTCTTTGTGTGCAGGACAAAGGAGTGGTTATGGATGCGGGACACGGAGGCCCAGAGGCACATGGGAGTCTCAGGATGGCATTGAATCCCTCCTGGCATAAATATCCTCCTCTGGAGAAACACAGTTACTTGTTGCTTGGATTTATGAAACACTGGGTTAAATTACTGGGCTGGACATCTATGTTAGATTTACATTTAATTCAGTTCTCTGTGGAAACGAATGGATTTGAACTCACAACCAGGTTTCACTGTTAGCTCCTAAAAACAAAAGAGCAAGCAAGAGCTTCTTTTCTAACTCACCATTTTCCAGCGTACACCATATTAAAGAGAAGTCCAACTTGGTAGTCGAGATATCAGTGCAAATGTTGGACTCAAACTCCCAGAATTCCATGCAGCTATACGACGCTCAGCCAGTTCGCGATCTGACGAGCGCGATGGTGTTGGTGATGGTGTATTAACATAAAATGTTGAAGTTTTGAAAGCTGCTCTGTTTGAGCAGAGTGTACAGGTGAGGAGATGAGAGATCTGAGTAGACTAAAGTGCCGCTGCAACACTCTCTTTAGAGTGTTTAGAGGTGAAGTGGGGACTAAAATAAATCTTGGACGCTGTTGAAGATCACATTTTATTAGATTTTATAAGATTAATATGCGAGTCATTTAGGGTGGTGTTTTCCGTAAAAAGCCGCTAGTAGAGCCGGAGGTGTGTGCTGTGATTTGTTTAGACATGATTTTGTTGCAAATGCACTGCAAAAGTGCTATATCAATACAGTTTAGGATTAAGATTATCATCACGATCACTCTAAACATTCTCTGATTTGCCAGTAAATCATGTTTCACTCTCTCATAATCGTTTTACAAAATTGCCGGGGGACTTAAGTGCGCAGCCCACTTGAGGATATCATGTACGATTTGTTTTCTCTTTGTTTGTGAGCGTATGTTTGCGAGTGAATGGCAGGTGAACAGCAGAGCTTGCTCCTGCTTGTTTGGGACACTTGCACGTTTGCTGTTTGTGTAGTTCAGCATGGAGACTCCCACACAAAACGTTCACGAGGCAGGCCTGCTGAGGCATGAAGAACACACTACTCTGCCTGCCTTCTCATCTCTCTCTTTCACTTTCTTTCCCTCTCTTTTCCTTTCTTTGTCTATTTCTATTTATTGGTCTGTTGCATAGTACTTAAATTTGTCCACTGATGCAAAGAAGAAAATGGGAGGAAAAAGGAAGAGAGCTGGAGGGAACAAAGCCTTTCATTGGTGGAAGAATAATGGCCCATTGGGGGAGGCAATCGACTGTGGCGGGAAGTTTGGGTGAAATACAGTTGCTCCGTGCCAGAGGCTTTATTTTGTCTTCAGAATAGCAGGACATGCCAATTCTTCCTGTCTGAAGTCCAGTGGGATGCTTTCAGACTGTTTAGGAATTAGTTTCCTACGTGTAATCAAACAGATAACATCCAATGAAGTCATGTATTTTAGTCAACTTAAAAGTTTATTTTCATACATCATAGATTACTATCCAGTCTTTTAAACAACACAGAAAGTTGGAGTAGATACAGGATGGAACAGTGATTATAAACAGTGGAATGGAACAGTGATTATAAAGAAAGTGAAAGATAATATTTCAACTTTTAGTGATTTTAGTTTTAGTTTTATTAATTTAGTGATGTTCAAGTTAATAGATGAGTTTAAGTTATAGATGTATTTTTGGCCTGGATGGGTGTGGAGCCAAATGTTTGATATAAAAATTATATAAAAAATATAAAAAAAACTATTTCTCATGTTCTTCCTGTGTCTCTGTGGGTTTCTGGTTCTCCGGTTTCCTCCCACTTCCCAAAAACATGCTGGGGGGAACACGGAGGAAACCACATAGACACGGAGAGAACACGTGCAACTCAACACAGACAGTAACGCGAGCTTGGGATCGATCTGGGAACCCTGGAGCTGTGAGGCTGGAACGCAAGCAATAATTCTATTATTGTTAAATGTGCACTGTTAAATGAGTGTGTGTTGACACACACCTTGAGCGATGGTAATTTTAGCATTTGTCTGCGTCTTTAGAACAGACGCAGTTCTGCAGGTGCAGAGCAACAAGCATAACTAATTTAATAACTTCTTGTTGAACTTTTTTCAACTTCCAGACCTCATTTCTGGTGCCGGAACTGACCCGACTTGCCCACGAACCAGCTCTTTTGTGTGTATGGAAAAGCAAAATGATAATAGCGAGTGACTTGACTGGATTTCTAGTTGTAATTAAAGATATGAGCACTTAGCCTACATTCTTACAATCAAGGGTTCTTTAAGTGTTATTGGTTCCAACTTTAGAGGGATTCTCCTTAGAGCCATTTCTGAAAGGCAAACCTTTTGTTGTTCGGTTTTGCATAACTGAAGAAGCCTTTAGGGAAGGGGTGTATCTCTCTCTCTCTCTGTACATATACAGTACTGTGCAAAAGTCTTAGGCACCCTATTTTTTTTAGTACAAACTTCGTTATCGATTTTTATTTTATGACTTTTACATTATTGATTCAGTACAAAAACTTAGTTTTCCAGCACAAAATTAAATGTTACAGAAAAATGTTTGTATGGCAGTAAAGAAAGCAGCAGATTACATAAGA
>CM075008.1:3919823-3931990 GCA_037576675.1 Pangasius sanitwongsei | reverse complement strand
ATATATATATATATATATATAGAGAGAGAGAGAGAGAGAGAGAGAGAGAGAGAGAGAGAGAGAGAGGGATTACAGCACTTTTTATTCATGGTCGAACTTTAGCCACGACTAAATATCATTCAGTAAATTGATTTGCATGTGTAGTCAGAGAAAATAAAGGCTCTTGCATTTTAGCAAACTGTGGTAACATAGTGTGCTACCACTGTCAGGGGGAAGGAGAAATTGCAACATGTTGGCTGTTGGACCACCTATCATACATTCTAATAGAGAAGCCAAGGGCGAGTTAACATCTGTTCACGGGCTGCATTTAGCCCTCGGCTAGACTTCGGACAACCCTGCTTTAGGGTGCTAGATCTATTTGTTTTTTTTTAAAAGAATATAACCTTTAACCATTTTTAAATTTACACACTCATTGGCATGTGGAAACGCTTACAAATTTGCAATCATGAGACTGCATTCAGATTTATTTCTGGAAATAAAATGATCTGCCAATACAAAAAGCTTGGTGAATACAAATGAATACAAATGTCTATAAATAAACTGAATAGTTATAGAAATATGAGATAAATCTAACTATGTTCAAGGATATGCTATGATTATTCCTTTCTGCAGATGACTCATAATTAACAGCTTATAAATCTGTGTGTTAAGTGACGGTAGATCATGAGATAGTGATCAGGCCATTATACTCCTCTGTGCGTTATCATGAAGGAGATGAGCAGCAGAGCAAGTCTTCATTCTGATGGAAGGATGTGTCCACAACCTCAAATGCCACAGCCGACCACAGCTTATGGACAACAGCTCTTATTATTAATGGAAGTCCTCCTTATGCTGCTTTTAACCTTTAATCCAGACTGGTGTTGCCTTTTTCCTGCTTTTGCTAGTAGTATAAAAGGATTACGTGTGTCTATCGATCAGCTGATGAATAAAAATATCGAGCATGACCTTCTGTGGTTGGATACATTATCTGAGTCCGTAGACACTGATTAACCGAAGAACATGTGAATCATTCATTAACGCAGAAAATTTATTTTCTTCCTTCTAACCTTTTTGTCTTCCAGATCAATAAATGTTAAAGATTACTTTATATTCAGTTTCCTTAACAGGGAGGTACCTGAATGCGAATACATCATTTGAAATGTGCAGATAATTTATTCTAAATAGATGCACATACAGATACGGATAGGAGGCACAATATTAGTTTGTTTTAGAAAGCTTGTCAGGAAGGATCACAGGGAATCTGGTTAAGACGAGAGCTGTTCATCAGGGTTTGGATTCCATGGGATGCAGCGAAAAGTCACGCAAGCGAGAGGTTTTTACTCACATGCAGCCACGAATGAGTGGTCAGACAGGAAGCTTGTACAGCATTGCACTGCATTTACATAATGACTGCCTGGCCAGTGTTACAGTGATAGGAATAAGGCTGATTTTGAGAAATAGTTCCAACTAAATTCGTAAGAATACTGTATATCCAACCCTGTCTCACAGAAGAACATTAGCGTATCGTGACATCGCATAATGTGTTTACTGAGAAGAGGAGAAGTTTCCTGAGCCTGATAAGTCTAATCATATGTCCTGAGAATCACAGACTTTACATATGAAGTGTGGTATGCTCAATATGTTTAAAAAAGAGGTCAATTATTTATTACATATTGATCTTACTGAAGTAATTAGTGGTAGATGTTAGCTTGGTTAAATCATGCTGGTGCAGAACGTCTCATACAGAGCACTATACATTGATATGCAACCTATGCTTGTGCCAGAACGGTGATATACGATGCATAGAAGTTGCTGCACATAAGTCAACATTTTGTTCTGTGAGACTGGCTTGAAAATAGTGCTGGCAGGTACAAACTAAAATAATAACTGCATGAGCTGGATTTAAAAAAAAAAAAAACATCTCTAGCTGAGACCAGTTATGAGCTTCAGTGATGAGGGACTGTCAGAGCCAGAATTCACACACATCGCAGGCACTTCTACTGTTTTTCAGTGTTTTCAAGGGGCATAGTGGTAGGATTCATATTTAATGAAAAAACATCTGGTTTAGGTCACAGGGTCGAATCTGAATACAGATACAGATACGGATATTTTGAGCACTAAGCAGATACAGCGATTGTGTAACTGTGGACAATAATTCATACAGCTTTAATGTAAATACTGCAGATGTCTACATCCTATGTAAATACACTTATGTATCAGCTGTAGTGTTAGCTCGTGTAAGTACAGTTGTAACAGGATGTTGTTTCTGTTTCAGGTATAACTCTGTGGAAGGCCTACGTACTAACTAGGTACTGTCAATTTACAGACTGGTGTTAATCCATCTTATTTCGTTCGATTAGCATATTACAGCACAAAACTGATGGAGGAATAGAAATGTAAGACTTGTCAAGCTCAGGGTTGGCTTGGATACTCTGAAATAACTATGGCTATTTCAATATAAGTATGAAATACACCTAAACAATAAACTGTAAACTAAAGTTGTGTCCCAAATGACACACTATACATTATGCACTTACAGTATGCACTATGCACTCTCCCCTCTAGTGTATGGATTTTAGAAGGGTAATATCATCTCGAATGGAACACTAATGGTTTCTTACTAAGTGGAAGTGGAAGCCGTTTCCCAGTCAATGGCAAAAGATGTCAGACGCATGTAATGCGTTGCTGCTAGCTTTAGCAGAATAGCCAGAGCCAATGAAAATGAATATCTTCATTATACTGTTTGTGTCAATGTTACATTTTATGAC
This sequence comes from Pangasius sanitwongsei, assembly GCA_037576675.1. NCBI lineage: Eukaryota > Metazoa > Chordata > Actinopteri > Siluriformes > Pangasiidae > Pangasius > Pangasius sanitwongsei. Next base: position 3,929,243 of record CM075008.1, on the reverse strand, counting down.
CAATATGACCTTTTTTTGTTTCTGAGCAAATTTGCCCCAGCGTCAGCTCCTGGCAGCCCCGCCCCTCTTCCGCTACGTAAGCAAAGCTGCGACCGTTGAGTGCATGAAGTGCCCAGCATTCCACACTTCGTTTTCAGTTGAATAAGTGCATCATCCAGGTATTTGAAGTCCAAGTATAGAATAGTGCATAAGTATGCGATTTGGGACGCACCTTAAGACAACGTGCAAGACACAAGAGACACTGCAAGTATTCTTAACAACATGAGTGGTCCAGTACAACATCAAGGATTGTATGTGGAACATAGCAAAATGAAACGCGTTAATACTGAGTCAGGGAGTGCACATTTAACAGAGGAGGATGCACAAATGTCGAAACAGTGCAGATTTTACTGAAACCTGTAGCAGCTCTAGTGATTGTAGTAAATGTGCAACAGTAAGTGTTAGGGGCATAAACCTCAGGCTTTCTATTTTTTTCCCCATCTTGGTTTTTTTTTTCTTAGTAAGATTTCTTAAGTATATGAACTTTAAGGTTGGTATATTATCTACAGTAGTTAAGTTCTGTGCATTAGTTTGTTTAATTAGCTAGCTATGTTTTGTAAATTAGCTAGACTGTTGTGTTTTGGACATTAGCTTGTTAAAATAGTATCTAGTTATGTTTGGAAATTAATTTGTTAAATTAGTATTGAGTTATGTTTTGTAAAATAGTTTGTTAAATTAGCTTGTTAAATTAGCTAGCTAGTCAAGGGTTGTGAATTAGCTAGTAAAATTAGCTAGCTAGTTAAGTTTAGTAAATTAGCCTGTTAAATTAGCTAGCTAGTAATTTTAGTAAATTAGCTTGTTAAGTTAGCTAGCTAATTATGCTTGCTTTCATTGCTAATGTGCCTTAGCATTCATAAAAAAAAAAAAAAAAAAAAGCTTTACTAAACATTAACTAACCAAGAAGCCAAATTCTAGGTTGGTTTGGGTTGGAATAATATTTTCCTTATGACTTATTGCTTAGTGAACTAGCTAGTATGGGCATGGATCGAGCATGATTGACGTTAATGTGTCATCAATTAAAATATGTAGTTTTTTTCTTTTTCTCTGCACTTCCCCACTCCTTTTAATGTGTAACTACACAGTTTTTAGAGACACGCAATATAAAGATGAATCAGTGCCATTTCATCTTATTACTAAATAGTGCAGAGATGATAATAAGTTATGAAATCATGGCTGAAACTTTTGAATTAAATGTATTTGCTCTAAATAAGTAAAAAAGAGGAAAGGCAGAGAGACTGAGAGCGTGAGATAAAGATATTCAGCGTTATCACTTGTCATATCACACATCCTGTTTCTTAGGCTTCATACGGAAGCTGTGTGTTTGTGTTTGCTAGTCCAGCCTGTGTGCAGCTATGTATTCATTTATACACACAGCCAGCAGTGTGTGTGTGTGTGTGTATGTGTTATAGAGAAGTCATGGAGCTGTAAAACTGGGTGGTGTGTGTTGTGTGTGTGGTTTGTGGTCACGGCTGTATTCTGATAGGATGTTTGCTCTGGGTAAGTCTTGTCCTTGTGTCACACACGGTCTGGAATAGCTGCCGCGTGTTTCTGATTTTAGCTGTTAGAAGATCCAGTACAGTTTATACCGCACAAAGCTTCACACAGCTACCTTCATCCAGAAAAGGGTCCAAAATGTATTTTAAACATAAATACATCTCTAATTCTTATCCTCATGATTGGATTTCCACTAAAAGCTCCAGTTTGTTATTTTAAAGAAGAAAAAGAAGAAGAAACAGCAAGGTCATGCCCTTTTATAATGTAATATGACCTTTCTCTTAATGTTTATATTGAAGGATCATTTTCATTTCTGTTATGAGAAAGCAATGTGTGTTGTCAGTGTGGTAAAGGGTATGTTGTATTAAAATAATATATTTTATTTCTGTTCAGGTTTCACTAACCTTTAATGATTTACCTGAAAGCAGAATATTGTGGCAAACATGCTAAATACACAGACGAGTTTGTCCCAGCTAACACGGCAAAATGGGATATTTTTGCTTAATCTTTGCTGATAGACACACCTTTGTGTGCAGATATAATAATCACTTAATGCAATAATAACCCCTGCGTGCACACACACACACACACACACACACACTCATCTGTCATACACCCAAACAGTGTGTCAGTGTGACTAAGATTGATATCATACTATAGTTTCACAAGCAAATCAAATCCAGTCACAGTGTTATGTTTGGAAATGAGTCGCCTTCGTGTGCGATTCAAATCCTTAATTCAATTGTTGTTCATCCATAGCAATAAATCTCACAGAAGAATGTCCTGTTATAGGAAAACAATCAACAAGTAGGTGGTGTGGTGTTATTGCTACGGCGAAATGGATTATTTTCAGCATGTACAGAAGTGTTTTATTCCTCTTATAGCACCGCAATTTGCAAACGATTACAATTTTGGATTTATAAATGAACAAAAAGTCATACTTTTTATCCATTTATGTTGTGGAACATCCACAAAACAAGTTGCTAACATTACAGCAGCTATAAACAGTCATTCCTTGACATTTCCTTGATGATAATGAGACAAAAACAATGCAGAAACCTCTATCACGAAGACTCTCCTGTTTTGTTGAAGCTTTACCTCTGACTGTTACAAAGTGCTGACACTGGAGACTCCTTACATGAATGTTACGTACAAGTCGCTGTGTAAGTTATCACTATATGAAGTAACGTATTAGAGCGAGGGCATTGATATAAACCTGTGATTAAAGCGCAGCTGGCACAACTGTAAGAGCTGCTGTTATAGAAAATTAATCACCACCTTCTGACCAATGAGGATCGAGAATTTAAGAGCGCTGTAGTATAAGATTTACATCATCCACAAAAGGGAACAGGAGGGAAAGGTTAATTTTAGAAAAGGAGGAATATAATGGTGAATATTCACAGCACTGAGGTGACCTACCCTGAGGAAACACCTCCAAGTTTTATAATTTGCTCACTTTTAAGATCCTCTGAGGTCACACCTGCTTTGATACGGTGTGAACAGGTGTAAAGCAGCTAAACCTAGACGCCTTGATCAGGTTCACACAGAGATAAGCTCAGGAGACGTCTTTCCTGACCTTCAGCCTCCATCATGTGGTGTGTGTTCGCTGTTAAATCCTCTGGTATTACTGGCAAGATAAAGGTGCCAGAAAGATGATCTTGGCTTCGTGGGCTGTGATGAGAGAACGCAATCTGAGGAGAGGATTAAGAGAAATGAAGAGAGAAGAGAACGGTTTGATATCAGCTGCCTCAGGTAATGTGTGTGTGTGTGTGTGTTGAGTTTAAAAGCGAATGTAATCAATCGCATCTCAGTTAGCTGCTTCTGACATGCCCTTCTGAATCTGATATCCTGATATCCCATAAAACCAAGAGAGAAGGAAGAAAATAAAAATGATTAAACACAGTTTTATAAGCTGTCTGTGGTCGTCCAATTAAAGATCCCCAAATAACCTCCACTGTAAGATGACCATTTACCATAATGTCCCGCTCCCAGAACCGCAATCTCCTCGGAGTACTTTTTTGGCCGGGACTCGTGCTGTTCGGCACAGAAACCAAGCCAAAACTCTTAAAAGAAATGACTGCTGCAAGAATATGACCATGTGCTGAATAAGTATAAATACTGTAAATACTATTAATACTAATAAGTCTCTGGATAACATTATTACTGATTAAAAGGTTTAACATTTAAGAAATAAGTGCTTCCAAATGAGTTAATTCCTCTTTCTGTGTCCATCTTTCCTTTCTCTGTTCTCGCTGTCTAAGCTCAGACAATAAAACTCTGCACTAGTGACCCAAAGGTTGTGATTTCACATTCCCTAAAAGGAAAAAAGTCAACCAAAAAGAACTCAGCGCACAATGTTGCCCTTTACTGGAAGTCGATTTATCCCAGTCCATCAGCTGAGACCTGTTCTTTAGTTTGTTACTGAAGCTATGAGGCTGACTGCATATCTCAAACATCACATACTGACCTCAAATGGCATAATTTTGCTTAGTAACACAAGTACACAAACAGAATAATTAAAAAAATGAAAATATACAAATCCAACTGGAACTATAATATCATTCTTGTCTTAGGAATCAGGCCACACCTTTTACCTGGCAGAATTATTGGAAACTAATAATTTGGATGAACAGCCCATTTTAAAAAATAACACTGTGTCATGAAGCAGCGCATGAAGGGTTAAGCATGCAACGCTAAACTGGCAGCTATAATCTTCCATTACTTGCTAGCTACATTAGCACTCCACAGAAGCAAACTTCAAAAAAAGTCTTGGCTGAATGAGTACATTTGGGGTGAGTGAGCATTGTATAAATTTTATTCTTCCCCAAACTATCACTTTCAAACTATCACTTTCAAGTCTTTTACAAAAGGGTTCTTTGATTAATCCATCAGGGAGAACTCTTGAAAGTTTTATGTCGGACTCAATAAAGTGTGTGCTTTTCAGTAAACGTTCCAAGTGTGTAGAACCGTTTTATTTAGAACAGTTAACCATCCAAAGAACCCTGGATGAAGCACTTTGTAGAGAAGCGGTGATGAAGTGATGAAGCAAACTTGTGATGAAGCACTTCATAGAGAAATCGTGGCCAAACACTTCGTAGAGCGTTTGGGACCAAGCATTTTGTACAGGAATCGTGTGAAGCAAAATTGTTCGTTATAGAGAAATCATGATGAAGGGCTTCGCAGGGAAATCATGATGAAGCACTTGCGGAGCAGCTTCATCCTTCACCCAGTTCCACCCTTCACCCAGAGGCATTAGAGCAGCAGGAGGGTAATGAGTCAAATGTACAGTGTCAACACTGAGAGTGCCATCTGTGGCACCAGGCAGGAACTGTCTGGATCTGCCCTGTTTCAGTTCCTGGTTTGAAATCCTCACATGCTGCATAAACGTCCTGATATTTTAAGCACCACACACACACTCACACACACACACTCTCACACACACACACATGTTAGTTTCATCTTTCAGAGGTACTTTAATTGATTTGTGGATTACTGTATCCAAGTTAGACTTTCCCTGCACATAACCCCAACTTTAGCCCTTGAGGGTCTGGGGCTATTTTTGTATGATTTTGATTTTGTATATAAAAGCTTGAACATTTTTTTTTCTTTTATCTTTTTTTTTTTTTGCAGCACAACCTAGCCAATATAACCTGATAATTCTTTTTTTTCACTTAAACATGCTATAGTATATCAACACACTGGAACCCAAAACACAGACACGGAAAATTGGATTTAGAAAATTATAACGTTCTGCAGATTCCAACAAATTTGAAAAGAAATAGCACTTTTTATGTTTATGTGACAGAAAATGGCACTGATATTCCAGCAATTGTGATGACTGTTCTGTGCCAGTCTGACAATCAAAACAAACGTGAAATAACTTTTATATCTTTAACTTACTGTATCCCTATTTCTACATGGTCTATCAAAAAAGAATTTTCAAGCACTTTTGACAGAAGTTTGCTTAGAATGACACCTTTTTGTGAGATTATCATTAAAAATGGCATGACTTAAACCTTGACCCCTATCCCCTAACCTAAACCCTAAAGCTTAACCAAACTAATCCTAAATCCTAACCCTGACCGTGTGCCCTAACCCCTAACCCTAGACTCTAACCCCTGACCCCTACACTTAACCCCTAGTCTCTGACAGTCATGAGATTTGAACGTGTTGATCACTAGTTGGGCCTGGGTCTGCTTAGAGCCTTAACTGCCAAGCCACCACTACCAAATACACACACACACACACATACACACACACACAGTAAATCACAGTAATAGAACTGCCATGTAGACAGGTAGCTTTAACAGTGTGAAATCGCTCTCTCTCTCTCTCTCCCTCACACACACACACACACACACACACACACACTGGCAGAACAATACACACAGCACAGCAGTTTATACTCTTAATAGTTATGTGAAGACATTTATTTCAAAGCTTCCTAAGTAGAACTAAGTAGTCTGTACTACTGCTACTTTTCAGTATTAGACCGTCTCTCACTCTTGCCACACACACACACACACACACACACACACACACACACACACACACACACACACACACGTGCACACTGTCTCTCTCTCTCTCTCTCTCTCTCTCTCTCTCTCTTTTTATACACACATGTCCACTATAAAATGTGAGGCTCATAAGCAGGTGGTCAGACGACCGGGGACAAATAATGTTTCTTTATCTATTTCACCTACAGTCACTGTCCATCATTACATATTTTACATTCACACTCCATTCTCCTGTCCTCAGTCTCTGGACTCAGCAGCTCGATAATATATAAAATCTTCAGGCTTCTCTGTCTGAGCGAGACTGCTATCACTCTCCACACTGTGAGGGTCAATCCATCTCTCTGAGCGCTCCACTAAAGAGCAACCGGGAAAATAAATGAAGCTGCTCTTGCAGGTGATTTTGTGTGTGTGTGTGTGTGTGTGTGTTTATGGGTCAGCACTTTTTGTGGACATTCCCACCATAAAATAGCGTCAAGCGACTAGCAAGCACCTAAGCGACAGGTGACTATTCATTTTCTATGTACATGCATGGCACGAAGACACGTGACATATGAATAGATATTTTCTTAATTCTATGCAAATTAGATATGAAGCAACAAATCCAAACAACTGGCTTGAGGGAATTCTTGGGCCAATTCCACTGCACGTGTGGTCTGACGTTTCTTCAGTTCCCCACTCACACATAATTGTTACTCCTTACATTTTCATTTAGCCCTTCAAAGTACTTAACTGCTATTAAGTACTTCCTGTTTTTATTGTTGGCTCAGTGAGATGTCTTAAATACGTATGTTGAGTTAACTATAAGTTTGGTAACTAAGCTAGTTAAATTTTGTAAATTAGCTTGTTAAATTAGCTAGATAGTTATGTTTCATTTTTGTTGCTAATAAGCCTTAGCATTCACTTCCACACTGTTATTAAACATTAGCTAAGCAGCAAGCCAAATTCTACGTTTGTCTGACTTGGCAGAATATTTTCCTTATGACCAATCGCTTAGCGAACTAGCTAGTCACGCAGGATCCGGCATGAGGATCTTTAGCTCAGATATTTTTTGTCTTTCCCTCAAGTAGATTTTTGCCTCCATATTTCTACTTCTAATTAAGTAAAATTTGAACACAGTACCCGTACTTGTACTTGTGTTCCTTTTACAAATGTGTATCGAGACATTATGTAGAAAAAATGGAAGGAAGTAGCAGAGATCGCTGGTGTATCCGGAGAGTGTTTATTAGCCAGTACAATTAGATTGCTTTGCTAATCTGCCAGTGAAGCTAATTTGAAGCCTAGAGCATGACATTTATATTTACAACAACCATTTTATTATTATTATTATTTATTTTATTTTATTTTTTTTTTTACCTTTGATTAGTACACTATTTAATTTGTATTTATCTAGTTAGCTGTAGGATATACAATTTGGCTACTACTACTACTACAAGAAAAAGAAAAGGTTGGACAGGCCACACCCCCAAAAGCGACAAAAGGAGCAGTCGCTACACGCCCACAAGAGACAAACTACAAGTGACATGAGTGACTTCTCGCCTGCTAGTGTGATGCTATAACAGTGTGCCTCTGTTACTTTTTGTAGTAATTAAACTGAATATAATGACATCAGCTATTATCATGGTAAGTGAATTAGCTTTTGAATGCATTCCGGCCTCCACATTTGGCGGGAGGCGAAAAAGAAATGATGAAAAGATGAAGAGGAAAGTGAGCTGGGCATGAACAAGGACTCAGTGGCATGGGCCCAAACCCGGAGTGGCAAAAAAGGACCGCATTGTTCTTTAAGCACAGGCCCAGCAGTCATCACAGCTACGCGATTGTCAGGGTTCTGTCGAAGACCCGAACATCAAAACGCATCCAGATGGAGAAGAGAGCATGGACACAGGCTCTTTCACACATCCTGACAATAACTGCCTTTCACGCCTGGCATTTCATACGCGTTAATAATACAACGAGAGCAAGCAGGGGGTCACTCTGATTCCCGCACTGAGAGTGTGTGTTACAACGCTCCACTGTGAACCACAGCGCATGTAGGCGGCTTAGCTTCACGCCAGATTTGTCCAGATGTGCACACGGCTGTGTGCAGATGTGCAGCTGGAATGCATATCTGCCTACTTCCAGACTAGAGAGGGATTTGGAGCAGAAATATTTTACTACACCTTCCAAAATGCTATTCTTGCAAGATAACAAAGTGCACTTAAAGTGCACGCACTTGTATATCACCTCTACATCAAACACTGTTGGTTCGTCCAAGTCTTGCACCAAAATGATGTCCTTAAATGGTCAACAAAGTTAGAATTGTGTGCTAAATCAGTAACCAATCCAGATATTTCACAACTTTATCTTTATCTTAAATCTATGTGGCTAGCATCCAGTTGCTATGACGGGAAACATTGTGAATCAAGCTACTAGCGAGATAGCAACATAATGATAATGGAAGCAGCTACATAAATTAAGACTAGCTAGAGTTTATCCAAAAGGTTAATCTGAATGCAACATACAGGAAATATTGTCTTTTAGAAGCTAATCCCTTTAATCTAAGTCTATAAATTGATAAAAACTATTTCCCCCTCTTTTATCATGGGCTTAATCTGTTCAAGGTCAATGCTAGCAATGGTGCTGATTAGTCACAGCTGCTAATCATCTTTGTCAAAAGTCTTCAGAGTAAAACAATGAAAAGAAAAGCTCAGGTTTATTTTAAGAGATAAAATACATAGATAAACATCTCACAAGAATATTAGCTAGCTAGCTGTTTGTAAATCTAGTTAGCTAGTTAACAGTGAAGAAACATGCTGGAGAAAGAAAGAAAGATGGTTTCACTTGCTAATGGGAATTGGTCTAATGCTTTTTACATCAGGATCTGATGGTTGTAATTCCCACCTGTCCACTCTTCCTTTATTCAGTTATACAGTATGTATATGATATATTTAAGTTGTAATGAATTGTATAATTGAATCATATTAAAATGAATTGCCAGTGCCACTACAGACCCATCTAGAGACTAGTAGTGAAGAAATAACCTTCTCTGGTTCAGGGGCATTGTATCATAGCTGCCCTTGCATTCTGACCCCAGCTTCTAATAAAATGAGATATAAACAATAAAAAAAATAGAAGTTGAATACCAATGGTTTTCCTTACACAGTGTAAAGTGACAGACCATTACATATGTTACAAATGTTTGTGCACACCTGACCATCACACCCATATTTGCTTGTGGAACATCCCATTTCAGATTTATTCCCCCTTATATAGCTGTCATAATAACCTCCACTCTTCTCTTCTGGGAAGCTTTGCACTAGATGTTGGAGCGTGGCTGTGGGGATTCGTGTTCATTCAGCTACAAGAGCATTAGTGAGGTCAGGCGCTGATG
>CM075008.1:3870685-3919723 GCA_037576675.1 Pangasius sanitwongsei | reverse complement strand
ATCATACAAAGACATTCCTTACAATTCGCTTCAGACTCTGTGGCAAAAGTTTGGGGAAGAACCACATATGGGTGTGATGGTCAGATGTCCACATACTTTTAGCCATATAGTTTATAACAATGAATATTACACACGTCCATAACATAATTACAAGGTCACTACGATCACCAGACTCCTGTAGGACGTCTTTGAATCAATTGAATGTGTTTAGAATACAAACAAGTCACATGTCAGCTGCGACCTATGTTGGGATATCAGTATGGAAAACACATGTATCATTACCAAAGCACCAAAACAGTGGAAATGTGTGGTCTGTGTTCATTCTTTGAGATCAGACTACAGCACAAAGCCAAGAACAGCGAGTTATCCAGCTAATACTCACCTTGTTAAAGGGAAAAGGCTAATATCATGCAAGATTTCCATGTATCTGTGTGTATCTTTAAGGCTGACAAATGCAACTTAGCTGGTACAAAAAGGCTTTATTGGATTTATTATATAGGGAAAGGGTTCTCTCTGTTATTCTCTCTGTTAATATCCCTGCAGCTCTGTGTGAAGCTGTACTGGAAATTTGGTGGTGGATCTTTGGCTGTACTACTTTCAGTCACAATGATGTGGGACATACCTGAGCTGGCATGTAACATATGCATTAGAAATCTGAACCTGACTGCTCTGTGACTACTCTGTGACTGTGAATTATTGACAGTTACTATGTTAAGATTTCCAACTCACATCGGATCAGGAACATCATGTTTTAGAGAATTCTTTCCTCCACTGTTTCAATAAGTAAGGAAAAACAGACGAAGTGCCATGCTATTATATGAAAATAATACACACCAGGGTGGTGTGATATGACAAGACGCGAAGCTGAGAGTAGTATTTTCACATAAAACTCTCACCCAAAAGTGTGTTATTGTCATGTAACCTCATGGTCTGAAGTGTGTTATTCTGCTTGTACCACAGCAGTTTGACAATGATTACAATTTTTAATTTACTAATGAATGGCACTTTGTACATTTTAACAGTTTATAGTAAGATTTAACGTGGAACATCCACGAGACAAGTTAGTTCCTGTTATCGCTTATGTTAAAGCAACGATAAACAAATGTTCTCTCACCAGCATCTCATTTTCTCTGTATTGAAGTTAATGAGAAGAAAATGCAGCTTAGTGAAATACTGGAAAGCGTAAACCTCTCTGTCTTGAAGACTTTTCGAAGACTTTAAGGAAACTTACGTTACAGAGCACCGAACGGTATGAACTGTTACTATAGAAACAATAACACATTATAGTGAGGGCATTAATATAAACCTATCATTTATGTTACAGCCGGAGCTACTGCCCAAGCAGTGAGGTTATATGAAATTAATGCATACCTTCTGACCAATCAGATTCGAGAATTCAACCGTACAGTAATATAATATTTCTGAATGTAGCTTTAAGCAGTTAGTGGACGAACAGTGGACTCTCTTTGGCAGCTGTGTTCAGTATAAAAATAGATCCACTTCATACTCTGCAATTGTTGTCATTACTGTTGACGACAAAGGCGCCGATTAGGATGTGGGCCGTCCTCTGAAAAACTCGTGCATGTGCGTTTCGACTACAAGAAACCCAATCACTGAGTCAATTATGGACATTGAATATTCTTCCGCTGTATGAGGTCTAGGAAGTCATATAGTTGATATAATAATGTTATTGATCAGGAAAGGAGCTTGATGGTAAAATGCACCTTAAATAATTAAATAATTAATTCTAAACGCCACCATTGAAACCTGTGCAGTAGCTTTAAAGCACTTACCTACTTTCCAGCATTGCTCAAAATGATCAATAAAGAGTTAAACGTCATGGGAAGATTTCACTGAGTGCACTTCCTTCTCAACAGATCTCAGCCAATCACTTTCTGTCTACGTGCAGCTTACCTAAACGGATCAAATGGAGCAATTTTGGATTTGATATGGAAGCAAAGTGGTCTTCCTGTATCGATCACATCGCTATTAGCTGTTATGATATTACACGGAAACTAAAGAAAAAAAACTTCAGAAAGATGGAAAATACAGTGTGCACGTAAAGATATTGTCAGAACGGATGGAAAGGTGTGCTGGAGTGGGAACAAGTAGCATTTTGATGTTTACAGCAAAACCACTTAACACAGGACCATTAGCACAGAGACAGCCTTATCGCTGTAAATTAGATTTGGCAGAAGTACAGGGATGCTTTTTTCCTTTTACATTAGTGCTAAGAGTAAAACCACTGGAGACCATCACACAGCAGAAACTACAGGATGATTAAATACTTCATCTACAGGAATTTAGGTAGTAAGTCAGCCTGAAATTCAGTTCCTGATTTCACCTCGGAGCCTGACAGCTTTTCTGTAAAACCACAAGCTACAGTTGAGAACCTTGGTTAATTGTAGATGCTTGTTTAAAATGTAATTCCCAACTGAGTTGTTTTTTTTTAAAATAAAATAAAATAAGAATCATGATTGGTGTGTGCTATCATAACTTGCTTTAGGACTGTTGTAGCACGTTGATGTCCTGTTGCCTCTTTAAGGAAGTTTCAGCTAGTTTAGAAATCAGCAAAAAAAAAAAAACCCAAAAAAAAACACAGTCTAAACACAGTTTTAGTCAAGCTACACAGGTTGATTATTATGTTCCGCATTTAATGCAAAGTCCTGTTCATGATGATGCTCAGCTCTGAATGGAAAACCGTATCTTGCTGATCTCCTGAAGCAGTATAACCCACCATAAGCACTTCACTCAGCTGAAGCAGGGATACACTTAGTCCTAAGGATTGGTCAAGCTTAAAGTTATTTTTTTCAGTTACAGTTTTTCCTACATTGCCCCAAATCTCTGGAATAGTGTTAAAGAGACCATTAGGAATTACGATTAGGATGGTGTTTATAAGGTTTCAGTTAGAGTGATAGTGTTCATGGTGCTGGTTAATAACAGTGATGATGATGATGATGATGATAGCTGCCAGTGCTGGGATGTGTGTAAGCTTGATCTGACCCCAGGTCACTGAGGTGGGTGGAGGAAACCACATGAGCCACAGCATCCCATGAAAGCATGCATCAGCTTTCTGCTTTGAGCACCAAGTGGTTGCCATTATGGCATTTGCTCTAAATACCACCAGCGTGACTTGGCCTCTGTATTTCCTGCTCTCCTCTATGCAATAATAGTTTATTACAGTCCTGAAATAGCTGTGATATTTACTCAGTGAAAATTTTTTCGCATTTATAGATTACAGAGATTCAGTTTGGGTCCTAATGCTAGTCTGTGTGACAGAGCTGAAGAACTGGATGCAGTTTTAGACTTCCATTACCTGTTAGTGCAAAACTAAAGTGTGAGACAGCAAACACTTCGCTCAATCACTATCTTAGATGCAGGGTTTGTGCAAATTTGATTCAATACTAAATGTTGAATTGACTCATACAGTGTTGAATCAACTTGTACAGTGTGGATAAACTCATACAGTGTGAATCAACTCATACAGTGTTGAATTGATTCGTATGGTATTGAATCAAATTGTACAGTGTTGAATCAACTCATACAGTGTTGAATCAACTCATACAGTGTGGATCAACTCATACAGTGTTGAACTGATTCGTATGGTATTGAATCAAATTGTACAGTGTTGAATCAACTCGTACGGTGTTGACTCGTACAGTGTTGAATTGACTTGTACAGTGTTGAATCAACTCAGAGTTTATTCGACTTATACAATTTTGAATTGAATTGTACAAGTGTTCAATCAACTCATACAGTGTTGAACTGACTCCTACAGTGTGGAATCGACTCATGCCATGTTTAATTGACTCATAAACTGTTGAATCGACTCGTACAGTGTTGAATCAATTTGTACATGTAGAGAATGTTTTTTTGCAGGATTCATTTATTTTCACGTGATTTTTACAAAACTCATTTCACGACTTCTTTTTAAACATGACTAATTTATTTTCACATGTGATTTTTTAACATTATTTATTTAATTATTTTCACAAGTGATTTTTTCATATGATTCATTTATTGTCCCGTGTTTATTCATTTATTTCCCATGTAGGCCGTGAAGTTCCTTTTTTAAGATGTGATTTTCTCACATGAATAATTTTTCTTACTCATGTGATCACATTTTAGTCACACAATGCCACGTGTTCCACACGTGCAGTTTCACAGCATACATGTTCTTCACATGATATTATTTTAAGAGAAGCTTTAGATCACTCAGCATGAATGGAGACTGCATCAGGAGTGCAGGGTTGGAGCTGAATCTGCATCATGCTGCTCTCTTGATGTGTTTGGAGTCATTTTTGAACATTTTTTCAAAGATTATTTTTACTCAGCTGAGGCTGTCTCACTATACACACATCTCACTACCAGCCGTTATGACAGCTGTTGAGACAGGAACAAGATGAGAGGAAATAAATGAAGGAGGAAAGAGGAACCAAGAGGAGAGACAAACACAGCCTTCTGATGAAATAAAGACCGGTTTTTCACATTGGAGGAATTGTCATGAGTAGCTGTCATGTGTTTGGGCATGTGTCTGATTGTACTGAATGCAGAAATGTGGAAGAAAAAAGAGGAATGGGTGAAGAGAGAAAGGAGAAATGTAAACGCTCACTTTTCACAAACTGCCACTCTGAGATTCCATGATTATGGTACGATTATGATTTATATGTTTTGGGATTCGTAACTGTTCTGCAGAAGGACACACGCCTGCTTTGTATGTTGCTCGAGCACCATGTTACCGTGTCTTGGCCCTTCACCATATAGGCAGCAGGAGATTGAAACACAGCCAGGGTTATTCTCAGAGGCACCAAGGGGTCTCTGTATCAATTTACTATTGCTGCCTTTCTCTAAATGGCGATGTTCCTGCAGCCTGCAGCCTGTAGCACAGCTAACACACCCCATTACTTCAACTCAGACAGACGTTCCGTCCAAAAATATACTATTATTTCAGTAATTAGTGTAGCTGGCAGGCTTGGGTTTGGCTCAGCAGCAAGAGAAGCCTTTAAGTAAGATCAAGAAGATGTTAATGTAATAAATAAAATTTTGCAAAGAGTTGAACAATAAATATAAGTTTATCACTTTAGGCTTCTACATCGCCAGACTCCTAGCCTTATTATTCAGAAACTACTTGGAATACAAACAATATTACATGATATTAAAGTGCGAACATTCACGGTTCCGGTTAACCAGATACAATGATGTGGTTGGATTTAAGTCAGTTTCATATGAAGATTTTAAACCCAACCTCATCCGGAGCTTATCCTGGGAACACTGGGCTTCAATTTACATATTAATTATTTCTTACTTGTAGCTAATAGAAACAAGCAGAAACACTTTGCTGAAAGTGTGGATTGTACACTTTTACTTAAATCCACATTTTTGTATTTAAGTATATGTATAAGTTAACAATATATTGTTGTCATTACAGTCAGTTAGCATCATTGATTACTCATGACGCATGCTGTCATTTTTAATAATTGCTTTTACATCTTAATTTACTTCAATTATGAGATTTTTTTTTAAAAAAAAAACCTTATTTAGATTGAATTTTTATGCCTCTCCACTAAGTGGTGGAGGGATTATGTTTTCAGGATGTCTGTCCATCTATGCGTCCGTCTGTGCGTCTGTCCGAGATTCTCGTTAGTGTGGTATCTCGAGAATGAGTGGCTGAATGTTTGTAGGATTTATATGGAATTATCATTGTAACCAGCAGATGAACTGATTCAATTTTGGAATTGATCCAACTGAACAGGGTCAAGGTCACTGCAAGGTCAAGTGTCTGAAGCAATTTTTCTTCAATCGCTTCCTTCCTGTATGAAGTGTATTTTAAGGGTATTTCTGGCATATAAATTAGTAGGTATAATTAGTATAAGGTTTATAGCTTGTGCTAAAAAAATTATACAATAAACCTTTCAGAAGTTTCAACTTTGAAACTTTTCATACAAAAACTGAGTTAGGAATTTGAAAAGCGTTAATTCAGTCATTCTAGGCTAATCGTGTTTTAGGGGTGTGGCCTTAAAAAGAGCGTTTGTGTTGCACTATATTTCTCCCAAGATTAAGGATCAATAAAGTATATCTATCTATCTAGCCTTATATTTATCAGTGCTAGACAATTTCCAAATGCCCATCGTGGACACTGTAGTGATCCTGAACAAGTGATCAAATTCATTGCTAGTTTGAGAGATGGGGATGTCTTCATGGTTACCGTATAATGTTTGAGAGATGGAGCCTTAATGGTTGGTGGCTCACAAGACAAGTGGTGATCAAAGTCTTCAGAAATAGGATGTAATTACTGCACAGTCACCATAACACCAATATGTTACGCTGTGCCGCTGGCCACAATGATGTAATACTAGTATGCCACTGATACGTCATCTTGGGAAATAATTTTTGTTTGCGCAAGATCATGAGAAAAATAAGTTGTGATCTCCAGATAACAGTACAGAAGGAAAAGAATAACTCATGGCCTTTCTGGATCTCTGTAGTCTCAAGTTTTCTGACGGGAATGTCCGAACGTCTTATTCTGTCCCAGACTTTCCACATTACAAGGATTGCTGTGGTATAAAAGAAATAAAACACTTGTGTGTTATTGGATGTGTTGCTATAGGAAAAAAAATCAACTTCAGAGTGGCGTCACACCACCATGTCATTTTTTTATTCCTTATATAATTCACTAACTATGCCTTTAAATCATGTGCATTTTACATCCGTGTCCAGCACAGTTTGGGTGATTTCTCCACTTTGGCAGGTTTATTAATCCTGCTAATTAACTGCTGAGTTAGATCAAGTGATTGCATTTAGAGAAATCACTACACTGAAGAATTGATGACTCCTGCTTTAAAAACTTTTTATTTTCTAAACAACATTTCAGTAAACTTCTCCATAAACCTTTCCCATTAAAATACCATTGCCATCTCAGAGCCATTATTTTCTTTGCATGACTGATTTTCTGTTCATCATAATGCCATTTCTCTTGCACATTTGCAGCACATTACTCCACTATAATGTTTGGAGCATCATAAAACGGGAGGTCTGGATGCTCCAAAAAGCATAAATAAGTAAATGCATACAGTACATAGATAAATAATTGATTATGAGATCTTGCTAGGCCTTGTTTGTGGTCTGTCCGTGTGAAACCTGGAGGCTGCAGCACAGCCTATAGTGCATTACAGCTATAGATGACTGACACACTGACCCCAACCTTTTAAAAAGTCTCCCTCGTTTTGCTTCTTTAGTTCTCTTCCTCCAGACGCTGGCTGGTTTTGGGTGTGTGTGTGATGCGGAGGACCATGAGGCCCATCGTTTGTCAGTCGGAGCAGAGATTTTGAAGTCTGTGTGAAACAAATCGCTTCTGTCTGTCAGTCTACGTGTACAGAAAACAGACAAGTCAGCAAATGCTGCGGGAAACGGCATTGTAGAATCTACAATCTGCTCCACAATTCATCTATTTTATATTATAGTATAGTGTAATAGCTTCATCCTGGAGGCTAATCACCTGGAGGCATTTTACTAGGGTTACCGTATGTTCTTCTTCAAAATTATTGGCACCCAAGGAGAATGGGCAAAAAAACTCACACAATAATGATCAATAATGAAATTACTTACCATTTCTCAAACAAAACTAATTCAGATAATATTGTTTGTTTCGGTTAGTTTACAGTGTTTTTGGTCAGACTATCCCTTTAATCTGTGAGCTCAGATGGAGAGCTGGACAGTGTTGTGGTACCGATCCGCATGGCTCCGGTTCCAGATGCCTTTAATGAGAGTGATAAATTATCCAAGAGGACAGATTGCTGAGGGGGCAGGAGACAGACAGAGAGAGAGAGAGAGAGATGGAGAGAGAGTGATGGAGGGACAGAGAGAGAGATGGAGGGACAGAGAGAGATGGAGGAAGAGAGAGAAAGAGAGAGATTGAGGGACAGAGAAGGAGAGACAGAGGGACAGAGAGGAAGAGAAGCCTTGTCTCTTCTCTTCTGTGTGATTAATGAGCTGTATTAGCCGGTGGCAAAGGGTGTTTCCTTATCCTTCTCCCTCTCTCTTTTTCCCCTCTTCCTCACTGCCTCTATTGCTAACTCTCTCTCTGTCTCTTTCTCAGACCGCAGATGTTCTTTAAGAAGGTCAGCCAGAAGAGCAGGAAGTTTTAAATGAAACAAAACGCAAAGTTAAGGAGGGGAAAAGAGGAAAAGGGCCATGAGACTTCTAAATAGAGGGAGTGCAGACACACACACACACAAACACACACACACACACACACACACACACACACTATGTGTAAGATGAAACCATGAACTTAGCAGTGAACTGTTTCTGTTATTTGACATTTACACTCACAAGCAACACAACACAGGCCTTCTATCTATCTATCTATCTATCTATCTATCTATCTATCTATCTATCTATCTATCTATCTATCTATCTATCTGCCTGAACATTTGCCAGTATTCATTCATTCACTCACTCACCTGTCTGGCTGCCCATCTGTCTGTCTCTCTTTCTGTCTGTCTGTCTCTCAGTTAGTCTGTCTGTCTCCTGTATACTTCATGTCCTCATCCTCTTAATGGAATTAAATGGATTTTTATACCTCCTGCCAAACTGTGTGTGTGTGTGTGTGTGTGTGTCTGTGAGTGAATGGTGGGCAGCTGAGGGAACCTTGATCCTTCAGTGGAAACTCACTGCTTTTCATTCATCACGGTTCACTCAGCAGACCGCAGGAGGGTTTGGTGAACAACAGCGCCCTCTACTGATGTAGCCTGGCCAAGACAGCGTTCACAGTAAACACTTTATTTTAATGCACCACAATAAAGCATTCATTGAGGATGAATACATGAACGCGCACTGGTCGTGCACGACAAGTTAATCACAGTGGTCTTTATCTGTACTGCACGCTTCATAGCTGACCTTATTAGCTGACCCACGTGACCCCAGTCTGAAGCCACACCTCCTAGTCTACTTATTTATAGCCTTAACGCAAACTGACTAGAGAAAAATAAAGCGTACACAATATTCTATGTACCCCAAAATGTTTAATGTCTGAGGTTTGCTTCATTAGTTTTGTATTTCTATCTATCTATCTATCTATCTATCTATCTATCTATCTATCTATCTATCTATCTGGCTGGCTGGCTGTTTGCCTACATTCATTCATTCATTCATTCATTCATTCACCTATCTATCTATCTATCTATCTATCTATCTATCTATCTATCTATCTGGCTGGCTGTTTGCCTACATTCATTCATTCGTTCGTTCATTCATTCATTCATTCATTCATTCATTCATTCATTCATTCATTCACCTATCTATCTATCTATCTATCTATCTATCTGGCTGGCTGTTTGCCTACATTCATTCATTCATTCATTCATTCACCTATCTATCTATCTATCTATCTATCTATCTATCTATCTATCTATCTATCTATCTGGCTGGCTGGCTGGCTGGCTGTTTGCCTGTATTCATTCATTCATTCATTCACCTGTCTGTCAGTCTATGTCTGTCTTCATTCATGTGCCTATCTATCTATCTATCTATCTATCTATCTATCTATCTATCTATCTATCTATCTGTTTATTTAAGCCATTTCTTGAGATATTGCACTTCTCAGGGTTTCTGTCTCACCAGTAGGGGGTGCAACAGTAATGCCAAAAGCATTTGGCCCTTTTCACCAAAGCAATTTAAAAGTCATTTAGAATCCAGTTTTAGCACAGAGCTGAGCAGTTCAGGGGTTAAAGGTCTTTCTCATAGGCTCAGGACTGTCTCACTCTCAGCACTGAACCCGAAACTAATCTCCTTCTAGTCAGCAGCACAGAATCTTCACTGCTGAGCTGCACCGCTCACACGTTTGTCCTTCTCCAAGTAGATAAACTGCGTGCCTTTAACAATTCATACAACAATTCATATTTCCTAACTGTCTGAAACAGTAACACGAAAAAAGAGCAAAGCCTGCCCTCGTCATACACACACACACACACACACACACACACACACACACATTCACAGCAGGTCCTGCAGCGGATCAGAGGTGTTACACTCCTGAAGGGCCACAGTGAATCTCTACAGATGTGTTTTTTCTCCTCTGACACACCCTGGTCTTCTCAAGAAACTGAGGACTTGAATGTGGTGTGTTAAATGTGGTTTAATGCTAATGCTAGTGTCTGGAATCTCACACTGCTGGATTAGATTGGAATTAGTTAGCTCTGTGTTTCTGTTGCCCATAGCAGCCATTTTAAAGAACCATTTTTTTTTTAAGAAAAGCGTATGATTGGTTGAACATCCATGTCATTTTCATTATACAGCTTCACCAGCTTCCTGAACGCAAGCACAGGATTAAAAAAAAAAAATTTTTTCAGAGACCTGGTGAATAATGAAATAATTTCTGTTTTTTTTTAAAGGACTCTCAAGCCTTCTAGCCATCCTGTCAGTGCTGAGATTTGAGAGCATAATTAACCATCATGCAGGGAAGCTGCACAGCTCCACAGTCAGCCGTTAATTAATCAGGTAAAGGCAACAGTTTTGTTTTTAGACGAGTGTGTGTGATGTCATTTGAGTTTAACCCCCATCAGAGACGGATCATGACCATTAACACCTTTTATACACATCAAAGTCGGGACATGGACGAGACACCAATCAGGTTGTCATTGATTTCTGAGAGTCAGTTACTTTACTGCAGCCACACAGGCTCGCTCTTACATATAACACACACACACACACACACACACACACAGTGCCAAACAGGTTATGCAAACTGACTTTCTCATTTTCCTGTGTACTCTGAATTTACACTGTGGTTTACACAGTGATGCAAGTGAAGGCATGTTTTAACTGCACTATATAGCATTTCTACTACATATTCAGTGGCACTGTGTGTGTGTGTGTGTGTGTGTGTGTGTGTGTGTGTAGTCAAGTGCAGGATGTTACATGTCAATTTCATGGAATTCACCTTTCCTGAGAAAATGCCTTCTGAAGTACTGACAAACCAAAATGTGAGCGGTTATAACATGGTGTCATATTCTTAGAACATAAATACCACCAAAATGTACAACACTGGTAATGTAATAGACTGGGCTGAACTAAACCTTGTTTAACCCCTTCTGACCTATATACAACAAATAATTAATTTTTTTTTTCTATATTTAAACCATTGACAAATAAGATACAGGAGAATCGGAAATGAAATTTCTTTTTTATTTATATATATGCTCCCATGGATGTTTTCGTTTTGATTGTTACAACATGGCTAAAACCTCTCAATTTGTATTTGGTTGCCCAGAACTCCTCATTAACCAATCAACAAATTTTCCCTCCATTTATGCATTGTGATGAGGAAAAGCAGAGAATCGTGTGATGTACATTACAATGGACATAAAGTCTGAAGGAGTTGAACACAATCAAAATTGCATTTAAACCATAATAAAATCTGGGTTTTAATGAACCCTATTACTTTAGGCTTTATACTTAAATTACAGCTAGAGATTAGTTTAAATCTGAAGAAATGTATATTTTTGAAATAGCATCATGTATTGAAGAAAAATGAAAACCATCCTAAAGCAAAAGGTTTATTTTGGTTAGTATTTACTCCAAAAAGGAGAAAATATTGATAATGACCAGTCTAAAGACTGGTGCACAATCAGACTTCCTTCCAGATCAAGGTTTCAATCAGCAGTTTTATTATCTGATTTGTTAAGTCATATCAATAAACAAATCAATAAATACTTGATGAGCCCTAACATCTGTATAATTTTATCCTTGTTAATGGAACACACCCTTAGTTACTGTAAAGCATTACTGTAAAAGCATGGTAATATTACAGATATACATGTAATAAACATAGATATGATATAGCACCATAGTACAATAATGGCAGTATCATGGTTCAGATTTTGATAACCATCAACTTCAGTTACCGTAAAGCAGCACTACAGTACAATGGAATAAAGTGATAGTGAATGTTTATATGGGACATCTTTGTTGGGATTCTTTTCCTAATCCGATTACACCACCATTTAATCAAAACAGCATTTAAATGTGATTTACATAACACTGAAACTTTGTATATTCAAAGTGCCAGTGTGGATTCGCTACATTTTTACAAAACACTCTATAAAGAGTGTGACAATTAAGACCGTACTTATGAAAAGGTGTGAAGCCATGAAAGCCATTCAGGATGGGATTGTCTTTTAAAGACCTAATCCACATGTGCAGTGTATCTGTCTGAGACGACACGACACATCTGGGTGGTTTGGCTGAGTGATGATCGATGGATCCCTGAGTTGATTATATGGATGTTGAGCTGACACTGACAGCTGATTGGATTGGTAGAGTCTCATTCTCAGGGTGATTTGAAGAAAACGACCAAAACATAATCCAAGTTGGGGAAAATTTGGTGGTCAAAATGCTTTGTGATGGGTGAGTTTGTATTACAAAGCACCTTAACACATGTGGAGTCCCTAAAGTAAGGAATAAACCACTTGGGGGAATGCTGTTATTGGAAAAGAATCAACAACAGAGTGGTGTGATGAGTCCCGATGCCCAGTGTGAAGTTCCTATAACCATCCCAAAGTTGATTCTTTTTCTTTAACAGCATGTCTCATGTCACAAGTGTTTTATTTCTCTTACACTTATCTCTTATACCAACCATTTTTATTTATTATAAGAACAACACATTGTACTTTTTACCCATTTATAGTTACATTTAATGCTGTGGAGTGTCCATGGAGCAAGTTAGTTCCTGTTAACGCTTACGTTATAGCAGCTGTTCCTCCACCAACCTTTGTTTTATCAGCTTGTTGTAATACTGAGAGCTCTAAATCCTCTGTCCTGAAGACTCTCATATCCGAAAACGTATAGTTACAAAGCGCTAACACTGGAGACTCCTTCCATCAATTTGAAATAAACATCTTCGTACAGAAAACCTCATCATATCAACAATTATATGTTTTAACTTTGTTAAATATGTAACCTACTTTTTTAAAAAGAATCTATTTATTATTAGTCTTAGATTATGCAGAGCCTCCACCATACAAGTCCCTGTGAATGAGCTGTTACAATAGAAATGCAAATGAAAAATAGTCAGCACATGCTGACCAATCAGATTCGAGAATTCTGAATAAGCATAGATAAGTGACCTCTTTTAAGGTTCATTACTAAAAGCTTTAGATCTTGCCTTTCACTCTGAGTCTGTATTAAACTATGTCTCTTTTTTTTAACCATCTGCACTGATGAAGACGAACATCAAGCAGAAATCTGGAAGAAATAAATAGCACACGAGTGCAAAATATCCAACACACTGCACTCGAGGCATGTGAGATCTGAGCTCTCGGGCTGGGTGTGTCCACTTGGATGGTGAAACTCTGGAAATCATGCCACACATATTTCTGCTGATCAGTGTTACAGCCTCAGACGCACTTTACACTCGGAACAGAAGTTCCTGCTCTCATGCAATAAGCAGTAAACCCAACACCGAGAAGTCCAAAGGTGAAGTCAGATCTAGAGACATGTTAGTCATAATGGCGTAACCGGTTCATTTACATAGCGAAGGCGTGGCTTGAAAATTATGCGTGATCTCCTTGTATGTGTGTGATGTACAGGAAGTGGAAGTGACTCAGCTTTGAGCCACAGGTCGCAGCTATTTATAGCCTGTTTGCCTTCAGCACACCTGATGTGGCCTGGTTTCGAGGTGAATAATTACGTGATCCAGGTACTGAGGGGAAATCCTAAGTGTAGAAAGACTAGGACATTTATTACATACAGCAACTCATGTTGCTAAGCATATTGTTCATTTAAGGGTAAAATGTTAATCATTCCATCTCCTGGCTTATAATTTTGAATAAATAATGAATGATTCTGAAATTAAACGTGCAATTAATAATCAAACGTCACAATAGCCAGAAAGATTCAGTTGAGACATCTTAAATGTGTTGCTTGTAAAGTTGTATGATATTATTCTAAGATTACTGGTTATGATATATTTCTATTTACAGAATATAGGCAGATTAGACAGACATAAGATATAGGTGGATTTCACATGAAACATTATCTGTAGGCTACAATAAAGGAAAGAATTAACAGTAAAATACAGCTGGATGAGTGTAACACTGGTTAGATGGGTGTGACCTGGGCTCCATAATAACAACAGTGAGTTTAACAGTTACAGTGAACACAACACCACATACCACTTTGTATATACAAGTTCGAGAAATGTCTTTTTAAAATTAACTTTATAATCTTTAAAACTAACCAGTGACCAACGTAGTCGGAATTCAATAACAAAGTTTCTGGTTAATTTTTATTTATTTCTTTTTTTTGGTAACTAAACTAAATGATAAAAAATTAATATGAGACTATAATAAATAAATAAATAAATAAATAAATAAATGTGGTAGTTAAAAATAAAATAAAATAAAATAAAATAAAATAAAATAAAATAAAATAAAATAAAATAAAATAAAATAAAATATCAGTTTTTGGCCCTGTGATCGAGGCTGCTTTTTCCATGCGGTTTTCCCACTGATTACTGAAAAGCAAATAAAATGAAAATAAAATTCTTATGCTTAAATAACTAATCTGGTCACACTGACATTCTCAAAACCATTTCCAGGGACCCACTGCCCTGTGAGTTTGAAGTTTTTTATATTATCAATACACCTACTGATCCCTCTCCAGTAGTCTTTATAATTAGCTGTTCAGTCGTGTCAGTAATTATTATTGACATCCTGGTCAGGGTCCTGGTGGATCCGGAGTCTGTCCCGGGAACACTGGGTGTGAGGTCGGAGTACACCCTGGATGGGATGCCAGTCCAGCACAGGACACCACACACACACACACACTCATTCACACACTCATTCATACCTAGGAGCAGGTTATTTTAGCCAGTTGTTTTTTGGAGGTGAGAGGAAACCAGAGAACGTGGAGGAAACATGGACACGTGGAGAAGATGCGAAACTCCACACAGACAGGAACCCGAGCTCAGGATCGAATCAGGGACCCTGGAGCTGTGAAGTGGTAACACTACCATCAACAAGTGTGTTATTTATTATTTAATAGAAAATTTAAGAAATCAATCAAATAATAAGCTAGCTAATTCTACTAATACATCAATCGATTCATAATTGCATTAAATGTACCCTAATTTACTGTCATTTCTGTTACAATAATTGTACCAATAATTCTTTCACAATATTGTGATGACGCACGGGTGATTGCGACACGCATGAACAAGGCGTGGTGCGTGAGTGGAACTTCTGCCAGCTGCGGGAATTCAGCGCACTGCGCCTTTAAGAAACCCTGCGTGACGTCGCGCGCGCTGCTTGGATAGGGGCGGGGCAGGAAGTGTGCGTTTCAGGGTGAGTCCTAAACCGAGCAGCATGTTGACCACACACACACACACACACACACACACACACAATAGATATCACAATCAATATTTGCAGATTGATTGCTGATATTCTTACAATTATTTTTTTTTTGTTTGGGAACATTTGTGTACATTTACATTTGTGTACATGTACATTTGTTTATGCAAATGAGGCTTTATCTAATTAAATATGCATAAATTTGCATGCTTAATATAACCAAAAATCTAATCTTTTGATGCTGTTAAAATAAAAAATAGCCTCAAGACACTTAAGAGAAGACACTTAAGACTTTTACATAAAAGTATTTTTCTTTATTGCTTAATCAAATAAAATACAATGATCTGTGGTAACAACAAAAAAAACAACTAGATATTTTATGCTATTTGTCCATATAAACTCAAACATAACACAACAATAATCAACATTTTAGGAAATTCCTCCATAATGTCCTTCTAATTAGCGACAGGAATGAGCATGTAAAGTTTAATGAATGCAGGGCATCGAGAAACTGAGATTTTTAGTTTTAGGATAAATATACGTTTATTGTGTTTCCGCTCTAGCTAATGTGGTTTCTAAGGTTTATAAAGGAAATACACACCATCAGTGTGTAACGCCTGACTGTGTTGCTTTTGTGACCAATCACTGATCACCGTCATACCCCATGACCAGTCACTGATCACCGTCATCCCCCATGACCAATCACTGATCACCGTCATCCCCCATGACCAATCACTGATCACTGATCACTGTCATCCCCCATGACCAATCACTGATCACTGTTTTCCCCCATGACCAATCACTCATCACTGTGGTCCCCCCATAACCAATCACTGATCACCGTCATCCCCCATGACCAATCACTGATCACCACTGTTTGTCCCACCCTCTCTCCTCTTTGTTCTTCATTTTAAACACCCCTTGTGGAGATATTACACAAGCGAGTAAACGTTTTCCTTCACGGCCACTCTCCGTCACTGCTTCTTTTTGTCTGCGTTTTGGTTGGAAAGTTTAGCATCCTATAAATGTGTAAACATTTCGTTCATGGTGCCATGACCAAAGCTGACTTCATTCAAGAAGACATAAATTATTTAAGAAATAAACCATAATCGGTTGTTTTCTATTCGGATAAAACTCTATTCTTTTATATTCTATAGGTGAACATCTTACTTCTTCGTGTACCCTTATATGGAATTTGAAATGCCATTGATCATGATGAACAACTAGTATGCTAAGTGGTCTGTGACGTCACCTGGAGACTTTTGGAGCTTGCTTTAGCTACATTCCCCTGAAAAGATTTGGCAACACTGCTAAGGAAAGGCTGTGTGTGTGCGCGCGATTTGAGACGCACCCTGTGTGTGTGTGTACTGATGATCACTTCCTCAGTAAGAGAGAGAGAGAGAGAGAGAGAAGGAGAGACTGTTGGCACATTTAAGTCCAGAGTAAAGGCTGATCATGACAGGTTTCTGATGCTCGGCCCGGATCACCGCACACACGGCACCGCCCGGATCCGACGGTTAAGCCTGCGGTAATCGCGGGAAGGAAGGAAGGACGGACGGTGTTGAAAGAGGGGAAAGAAAAAGACCCAGCAGGGGTGGAGGAGTTAAGGCGACAGAGAAAGAGAGAGTGAGAGCGAGAAGACCATGCGAGAATACAAAGTGGTCGTGCTCGGCTCCGGCGGCGTGGGCAAATCCGCCCTGACCGTCCAGTTCGTCACGGGCTCCTTCATCGAGAAGTACGACCCCACGATAGAGGACTTCTACCGCAAGGAGATCGAGGTGGACTCGTCGCCGTCGGTGCTCGAGATCCTGGACACGGCCGGCACGGAGCAGTTCGCCTCCATGCGCGACTTGTACATCAAGAACGGCCAGGGCTTCATCCTGGTCTACAGCCTGGTCAACCAGCAGAGCTTCCAGGACATCAAGCCCATGAGAGACCAGATCATCCGGGTCAAGCGCTACGAGCGGGTTCCCATGATCCTCGTGGGCAACAAGGTGGATCTGGAGGGCGAGCGGGAGGTGTCCTCGGGAGAGGGCAAGGCGCTGGCTGATGAGTGGAACTGCCCCTTCATGGAGACCTCGGCCAAAAATAAAGGCTCAGTGGACGAGCTGTTCGCCGAGATCGTGCGCCAGATGAACTACGCCGCGACGCCCAACGGGGACGAGCAGTGCTGCTCCTCCTGTGTCATCCTCTAAAACTAACCGCTCGGATTTGTTGTCTTTGGTTGTTGCTGTTGTTTTTTTTTTTGTTTGTTTTGTTTGTTTTGTTTTGTTCCCCTCCTTTTTGCAGTCGCGAGCCGTGTGAGCGCGCGACTTGGTAAATAATGTGACTCCTACGAGCCAGAGCCAGATGACTCCATGAGACTCCATTAAAAACGACAAGTTTCAGCAAAAACAAACAAACAACAACAACAACAACAAAAAAAACAGCGCCAATTTAGCTCTCTGTCTCTCGATCTCTCTAAAGAATCCCTTTCTGGTGTTAAATGTCATCAGTATTTTTAAAAAAAGTGTCCTACATTGTCTTGCACATGCGTGATACAGAGAGAGAGAGAGAGAGAGAGAAGGGAAAAGTGCATCAGTGTTTACAATGACAGAATACTTGAATGTTCTGGGATTGACACAAACCAACCCAGGGTTGTTTTTTTTTTTTTTTGGTTAACGTCGTCTCCCTGGTGCCTAGCTTATGTGACTTATTCTTTTGATTTTAAACCCCAGACTGATTGGTAAAACTTTTTTTGGGTTGTTGTTTTGGCAGGATTTAGTAACTGTGTCCCAGCCTTGGCCTGCTTTTGCAGTATCACTTCCGGTTTTTGGAGATGCGGATCCCACTTATTGGTAACTAGTAGCATCTGGTAACTATGGAAACTAAACGACGTCTTCGAGCCGGAAGTAGTTTATGAGGATTTTTTTTTTCTTTTAAAATGTGATGTCCGGGTTCTCGCGAGGATAATAATAAACAAATACGAACTTCACTTTAGGATCAACTTTAGGAAGCCAAATGGCGTAATGGAGGATTAAGTTTTGCTGCACGCGACGACTCGAAGGATCTGCAAAAAAAACTAAAAACAAACAAACAGAAAAAACCTTGGGATTCTTTTCGTGTTGTATTTTATTTAAAAAAAAAAAAAAAAGAAAAAGAAAGAAAAGAAGAGTCGACGGAAGTTGTCACATTTCCGAAACCACGTCACAGCGACTTTTGTTGTTGTTTTTTTTTCTTTAACTCAGCGTGCGCGAGGACCTTACTGTGGTGACGTAAGGACGTCGTGATGACGCCGTGCGTCGAGTGCCTTCCATTTTTAGTGCCAACCTGAGAAGGTCTGAGGAAGTTTTATGGCAAAGTACTTAAACTGTTACACTTTAATAAAAAAAAAAAAAGAAGGGAAGGGTGGGTTATAAAGTGTTCATAACGCCTCCTGTCAAAGGAATCACGTTCTTTTGGCTCACAATTTGGCCTTTAGTCATGTTTCATTATTGTTTTTATTTTGTATTTAGTTCCACTTTCTTCAAAGCTGGTCTGTTTTTGGCCAAAAAGGCTTTAAAAAAGACAGGTACTGGAGCTCTTTGAGCTCTCTGACTCACAACCCTAACCCACTTCCTCGAGACCAGTGTTTTGTTTTGTTTTGGTTCATTCTTTTATTTTTATTTTTTAACAAAAAAAAAAATGTGATGTATCATTTGAAATTCTAATCCGATTGTACGTTTAAAAGCAGACCGGCTTTTTAACAGCTGTTCTGAATGTTTAAAAAGACTTTTAATACAAACTGCATTTTTAAAAAATATACCCCGTGTTTGCACTCCTTTAATCATTGTATGTTCACGATTCATCTCTTGAGAGGAGATTTGGTATTTAAAAGATATATGACACTCAGCTGAACAAAATGGTCACAGTGTGTACTGGTTGTTGTTATTATTGCAGTTTGTGCTGGAGAGAAACGAAAGCTGCCTGAGTTTGTTGTCAGCTCACAGCATGGTAAATAACGTGATGCCCACAGGACACGACTCTGTGCAACCTAACCTAACGGGAAGTTTAATCTTACACGACAAAAACATAACCAAACCATGAACATATCTCTCATTCTCTCTCTTCTGGTGTTAAACATGTGTGCACTCTTTTATCCTGTACGTTCTCAAACCACCTCTTGAGAGGATATTTGGTTTTAAAACGTATATGTCACTCAGCTGATCGATCCAGATGGCCTTGATATGTAATGGTGCTTATTATAATGTGGTTAGCGCTGGAGAGAAATGAAAGCTGCCTGAGTAATGCTGTTCGTCTCGGTCTATTAGCTACTTTAAAGAAGTGAGGTGCAATCATGGCACTAAGTAGCATGCTCTGATTGACAGGTCTGCTCTCCAGGGGGAATGAGCCTGTCTAATGCACTTAGATGCAATTGTAAACATGGAGAAGCGTAGCGCGGTCTCGGGAAGACACTTTGCCATGCATGCCTGGGGTCATGGAGGAGCAGGCATGTCAGGTGACCTTCGCATGCTCTCAGCGAAAGAGCGAGAGTCACATTCCATGTAGTAGAAAACGTATCTTTCTCTGAGAACTGTCTTAAGCTGGTGTTACACTTGTCACACTGTATGAGATAATTGCAATAAGTTCAGTGCCTGAATTCCGTATCAGATTGTGCCATAACGTGTTCTCCATGATGAAGATCCATTAACGATAGACCTTCAGAGATGATGATTGCGTAGTGTGATCTGGGCTCGTGCAGAAAACACACCATCAGAAACATAATAGTATAATAGTTGCAAAGTAATTCTTGAAGAAAGCACGTTTGGAGGAGATTAGGATCATGTGTGGCTGTGTCATAGCTATCAACAGCTCAAAAAAAGGCATTATCACTGCTACCACAATTCAACAATCTGATCTTCTTTTAAATCCCAAGCTTCATTTACGTTCTGTACTGTATATGTGGCTGTCTAATGAGTTTCATGTCATGCAGTACCGTCATTCTATTAGTGGCTTTTAGACGAGCACCATGACTGATTCTGATTCTCATACTCAAGTTCCTGTTAACACATTTAGCACTTTTTGACTATATAGTATAGAGCTGTAGAAGAGAAATGATTTATAATCACACTATCCAGTGTCAACCAGATGAGGACGAGTTTCCTTCTGAGGCCGGATTCTCTTAAGGTTTACTTCCCCTGTTGTCTCAGGGAGTTTTTCCTTGCCACTGTCACCTCTGGCTTGATGAATTTATAAATTTATAATTGATATCCGGATTTGTGTAAAGCTGCTTTGTGACTATGTCCATTGTTAAAAGTGCTGTATAAATAAAATTGAATTGATTCATAGCAGCTTTTAGATTTTAATAACATTTTTTTTATTCGGACACTGCCAGAACTTTGGCCGTCTTTGGCCACAAACGTTCTCAGACCGCCACTCTCCCTCACGACCAAAGAATTCTTTTACGATGTCTGATTTTCATCTGTGAAAGTAAAACCAGGCTTAAAATCATGCTGTGTAAACCCAGCTTAACCCTCTGCCTCTGCGTGTTTTTTTTTTTTTTTTTGGTCACATCATAATTACATATGTGTGAACTATTCACATTCCTCTTTCTCAGAGCTCAGGTTAGGTGAAGGTACTTTTTCTCAGCTGCTGGAGTCTAATAGTGGTTGTGGGTAGTAGAGATAAAGTGCTTTCAGCTCACACATGAAGCGCTCTGAGGTTTGCATGCAGTAACGTGTTGGCATGATGGAGAATCGCTCTTGTACATGTTGCATTTGCCCCCTGAGGGTAAAAAGTATGGGAGAAGCAGCATGGCATTGACCCGGTGCTGCGATTGAGGAAGCGCACGCTGGGTTGTTATATTATTATCGTGAACATTCTTGGCTGTTGATGGAAAAGGTGTTGTGTTTTTTTCCCCTCACTGCTGATGTGAAGATTTTCACTTCAGTGGGTATTGAATTTGTATAATTTTTTTATCGTGCATAACACACCTAGTGTGTTTCATGAGCTGGTAATATTTCTTTCCTGTAGATGTATTTAAAGCTCCATTTCATCAGGGAGGGTTTCCTGTCATGTTCCTTTTTCTCTCTATGCATCTCTATGTGATGGTTTTACTTCCTCGTACAGCGCACAGCTTTATTTTTTCTTCTTCTTTTTTAAATGCTCGTTCATAAACAGGAAGTGGCAGTGAGCTGAGCTGTGCGATGTCACAGGTCTGTTGGTGCCTGTGTCATGTGCCTCTCATGGTGGAGAGATGACAGCCCGGGGCTCCATCGTGTGTGTGAGAGAGAGTGAGCAAGCAAAAGATTCCCATGTGATCCTGATTTGCGTCCTATAGCCCATGACCAACCTTATTGTTCCTCATTTTGAGGCACAAACTGAAGATTTGTCTTTTTTTTTTTTTTGGTAAAAGCTATCATCAGCATTGCATTGCGGTTTTTCTGCCAGTGTGACGCACATCACAAAGTTCCCGCTAGTTCCTATTAGCTGGCATTAGCATGTGTCAGAGCTGCGTCTGTCTGGATCATGTGTCCTGCTGGTTTGTATTGATTTGTGTAGCTTTGTGCTTACTGAACTGCACTCTAATATCACTTAAAGCGTCGGAGTGCTTTGGCTTTTAGCCGTGGAGCAGCGCTAGCTCTCTGTTGTGCGAGATGCTAGCTGTGTCAGAGGAAGTGTTATAGCGCAACCTGTGAGCATGTGGGTGGTGACCGTGGGGGGTGTCGGTGTTTGTTTGTCTCCATTTTTTTCCAGAGTTTTTGGGTTCAGTGTATATTTTGAAGCACCATTTTTCCCTAAGGTCAAACCACATGGTTTGAGATGACGCACGTCACCTCGGATCTAGTTCAGTGCCGGTTTTTAGTTGATATGTTTGTGAGGGATGATGTACTTTCATTTTCTCAAATTGTAAATAATTAAAAGATTTAATTGGCATTTAAATGCCTTCATATATTAATGATCCCGTAATTTTCTACTGCCACAAATTTGCAGCAGTGCTACACAGTAGAGCTTCACATCTTGAACACTCAAGTGTAGAGTTATTTTTATTTTCCACTTTAAGGGAAATTTTAGCTTAAATTAGTATTCTAACAGTGAAGTTTTATTCTGATATTCCTAGAAATATACTTAGCCCAGTATTTTATATAATGAATGAAAATGATTGAGCCATACTGGAAAAAATCGTAATGAAAACCTACCATGAGGTAAAGGACCATGAGATGGACCAAATGCATGAAGAATCGATTTAACAATTTAAAATAGAAGTCAAATCCTGAGATGCCTAGAGATTCCTACCTCAATTTCTTATGGATGTATTTATGATCATTTATGATAAGGATTCTTGTAGCAGCATTTTTTTTATAAAATTCATTCCCATTCAATATGTGGTGGTTTGTTGGTTAGAAATTCAGTGTAACTGCAACAGTGAAAGTTGCCTCGATTTGAGCTGTCAGATAAAGGACTCCTTAAGCCTGGTTGTAGTTTTTTTTTTATTTGTGACTGTTAGCCATTTTACTTTGGCAACCGTTTAGCATTTTTCCCTCTCTGCCAGTCTTTTAAAGGTAGATCTACACCTAAAACAAACATATAGGTGCCTGGGATCAAATGTTTATGGTTAAAAAGCATCAAGAGCCTAGGAGTAGCAGTTTTATTTTAGAAGAGACTTTTCTTATTTTAAAAGAATGAAACCGTCAGCTTTAAATTGTAATAAGAAATTTCCTCTCCTGTTGTTCCTCTAGCCCCTTTTTGTACAATCTGAGCTGGTTTTCATCGATTGGTGGACTAGCTTAGTGTGCACACGGTCGAGAATCTGTTGAGACTGCAGCAGAAGCGACTCAGGCCTCAGGCTATGGCATGGGCCTGCGCTGGGAATAACCCTTTAAAGATTCCTGTCATTTTTCTCATTGCTGCCGCTCTGCTGTCTGGGCTTGTCTCCGAACCGCACTCCACATGCGAGGTTTCCATCCAGGGCAGAGGGGCCTGTCCAAACACAGCTGAGACGGACACCACCCTGACACAAACAACATGGCCGGCTCCCACGGTGGGAATCGAAGTCCGATTGTAAAACACAGTTGTGCTTTGTTTGGAATAGCAGTGCAGATACCAAAATCTGGATCCACACCTCAGCCCAGTGTAGTGTTTCTCTTGGCAGTGTATAATTATCTTGTTCACAGGGTTTTGAAATCACAACCTTCTAGTCACCATCACAGAGCTTTGAGCTACCAGTGCCCCTAATATAATGACCTCACATATAACTGATTGTGACTGGACAATCAGCTGAATCAAGAGTGAGTCCAGAAATTTATGCTAAATTTATAGTTAATGGCGCTCTAGGATATGACTGGTGTGTGATTTCTATCTCTCTGTATACAAAACGATTTAAGGATTTATTTGTGTGTACAAATAGTGAGTCATACTTGACTTTTAGTGATAAAATTGCTTTGGGTAAAGATGTAACTTCCTGAAAAAATCCTGCTGTTGCTTTAATAATGATATCTATATATTCCATAATATATTCATTGACTTTTCCTTTGCCTACATATGTGTGACAAAAACTTAGCAGAATAATATTGCACACCTTTTTATCGTTTCTTATATTTCAGCTAATAAGCACAGTTAACAATGGCACAGACATAAATCAAATGATCACACAAAACTACAAGAAACTGGTCTGTGATTTTGCTCTGATTTTGTTTTACATCAAAAATAGATTTCGTGATTTCCTAGATTTAACCCAAGAAGCGTTCTTGTTTTCTTCATAGTCCAGCTGTATCACTGTGCCGCTACTGCACTTTCTTGCTAGTTTGTTTTGTTGCACAAGATGCTAGGTTCATATAGTGTTGTGTGTTTGCTTGGTTTTCAAAAGTGTCAGAAGCTTAAAATGTTTCACAATTCACTTGTGAATTCACAAGTGTTTGTTTCAGTATGCCAGTTCAGCTTGCTGTCAATGCTAAGTGTAACTACAGTGTAATTTTAGCCCTATGGAGTCTTTTATAAGTAACCTACCAACATATCTGAGGAAAATATTGATATTCCTGATGGCTTTGTCTTATTTCCACAGTCACTCAGCCTTCACACTGTGTATATTAAAGATTTTAAGATGCTAGCTAACTAAATGGCTTCAGTCAAGAGCTAGCCTAGTCTGTTTCCCAGTTGCCTAGCAACACTATTTTCCACTTGAATGTTAAAGTTTATAGAAGTTACTGCATTATTACAGTATATTTTTCTTGTCAAAAATTTCTACAGGTCAGCAAAATGTTTAAGTGAAACTGAAACTGAAACGTCTTTATTTAAATAGAAGAACATTTCAAAGGGCTAAAATATTTTCCACATAAAATCCTTTCGATGGAAACTGCCCATAGTGTTTGTCTTGGAAACACACAAAACCTATTAGTCCTAGACTAAAAAGCCTTTTTTTAATGTAAAATCCTCACAAATGGTACATATTAGCTAGCATCGACCTGTGTCAGGGAAACCAGCTCTAAATATAGCGTGTGCTAATTAATCTTTTTGTGAAAGTGCTGTGTTCTTTATTAGAATATGTTAGTGGAAGCCCATGGTTTGTAATACAGGTGTGATGGTGTTATATAATCGTTCGTCGCTAGATGAAGTTCACACAGCAAGCTGTTATGCTTAAGGATGTTTTTTTTTTTATTTATTTGGTGAAGTTTGAGTGATTAGAGACATTCAGACACACTTGTGTGATCCAAAATACATATGTGTGTGTTTGTGAGAAAGAGATAGAGAGATTAGAAATCAGATGTATTGGATGTGATTCGAGTTGTCTGCAGTTGCTCGGCATGAGCCCTAGTTTTAGGTAACCTTGGTCTGGTAAACAGGAATTAGACAGCGTAAAATGGTGCGTTGATTGCTTGGCTTTCGATGCAGTGGGCGGTGCTGCTGTCACTCCTGCAGCCGGTTTTCCTTTCGCTCTGTCAGGTTTCTTTGAAATGGCAAATTAAGTGCAGAAAGCCACAATTTCCTACCTGACACTTCTTCCACCTGTCTGTCTGTTGTGTCTCCATTGTAGAAGTTGTAAATTGTTGGTCTGGGAGCAGTCTTTTGTACTTTAAAGAAACAATTAACCAAAATTTACAGACATGATTTCCCTCTCAGTCAGCCAAGACGTGTTTGGTGTCTGAAGATTTGCACTAGTGTAGCATATCTAGCTTAAATCATCACACTCTCATGTCATAAACATCCTTTGGCTTAGTAACACCTCTACACGAACAGCTGCATGAAAGAGCAGAATTACAGCGTGTGTTCAAGTCATGTCAGAACTACAGAAATGACTCACAGATGTAGATACAAAACTAAACCATGCTGCGTTATTTATTATGCAGTCAACACAAGGAAGTGAAATGAAAAGTTTGACAGAGATTTAACATCTAGAGTTAAATCCTGACTCGCTACCTTTAACCGTGGAAGCTGCTGCCATGTTCTTTGTCATGTTTGTTGATAATGTGACGTCACATTTAGTCAAGTTTGAACTTTCAGAAATTTCCCACAATTCCTAATTGCTATAATTCCAATTTCAAGTTTGTGTTGGAACAAATTGGAACAATATTTTCTCCTGGACCACTTCTAACATACAATTCCACCTTTTATAACTTTACGAGTCACCTGAATATGAGTCGGATGCAGGTGCAGAGTGCTGAGGAAAAGAGCGGTTTAAAAATTTTAAAAAATTTAAAATTTTTATTTTTATACATAACACTGTGTCATACAGTGTTAGAAACCTCATCAGCAAGTCTAAGAGCCAGAGATGAGTTTGTGATGATTTAGATATGCTGTTTGTATGGCTAAACTGGTAGCTCTAAGCTTCCATTACTTGTTAATAACATTAGCTTTATAACCTTAGTGCAAACTTCAGACACCAAATATGCCTTGGCTGATTGATTACCTTGGGAAATGGTGTAAGTTGGGAAATGGTCTGTCTGAACTGACTGCATTCAGAACTGCATTGTGTGTGTGTGTGTTTCCTACTATTTTCAGTCCCCAAAAGGAAACTAACTGCAGCTTTAATTTAATAAAGAAAGGGCCAAAATGTGTCTTTTTGCTGACTGAGGTTAAGGTTAAGTTTAGATGAAGGTGTAGTATAGCATTAATTAGCTGCATTAAGACATTCGTGTGTGTGTGTGCGCGTGTGCATGTTGATATGTGTATGTGGGTCGCACTCATGTCCTCTTTCGCCACTCAGAAGCACATCCAACTTGTTAAAATATGTCCATCCATCAGTTCTCAGAAACGTGGTTTTAAGGCTCACACGGCGTGACGTGCTTGGGCGAAGTGTGCGATCAGATAAAATTCTAAGTACGTGATGACTCACTACAGCTAACATTTACTGCTTTAAATGCTGGCACGATAATCGAGTTTACCACAAACAGAAGACCGACTCATTTGTGACGCGGCGCAACCTTGTGCTGAATCTATTAATCATCCTGTATGAAGGAGTGGGTGGAGAACTTTCGCAACCCAAACTCAGATCTTGATATGCAAGTAAAGGAAAATATTCTTTTTAGGAACAGAAAGATTCCCAGAATGCCTTGCAGGAAGCATGGCTGTTCTCTGGGGGCATGGAGATCATGTGACCCCTGGTAAAGAGAGCGATTATAACCGACATGTCTGAACATGCATCCTTTCTCAGAGCCCCAAACACACCACTGCTTTTATTCCGCAATTTTTTTATAGTGATTTTGTTTACGTCAACTCTTTTATTGCCTATAAAGACTGGCTCTTAACATGCTGGTGGAACTCTGAGAAAATCCCTCATCCCTGTGTGAGATCATTTATGAAGGCTTTGTTTTTTTTTAAACCTGCAGAGTGGAAACTTGGTAACATGTTTGATCAGGTTACTGACTCCTGATTGTGGCTGTGAAATGGACACTGGCCCTTTATACAACACACTTCTTTCAGGATATTAAGTAGCAGTGATGCTGTCTTATTGTGTCTTTAAAGATTTAAGAGGAATGATTCGGCAAAATTAAAAAAAACAAACAAACCCCAAACGTAGTCAAGACATGTCTGAGAATATTAGAACTTTAGAAGCTAACAAGCAAAGTCAGTTGCTAGGTTTCCATTCAAAAGTTTAGCAATTTTAATTGAATGAATCCGCAATTAAATAAACAACAATCATGCCAAAATCCTGAGGATGATGTTAAGGTGTAGCTAAAATAAGCTACACTACCTCAAGTATGAAAGTTTTTTTTTTTCCCCGTCTGTGTACGTAAATAACATACGGCGAAACAGCAATGTAAAGGAGAGATTTAATAATTTAGGGTCATTCATTGATCTTCGGTAAGCGCTTTATCATGTTCAGGGTTGCAGTGATGTTTGAAGTTGCTTTTATTCAATGAATCAAGAAAAATTTTGTTTCTTTGTCCAAACAGCACATTACTGTCCTTTATGTCCATAGTTATATTTAGATATAGCTACATACAGCTAGATTTAGTGCAGAAACATGTGACTTACACCCACATCATCATCGTTTTTTAGAAAAAATAAATCGGTAGACCAACTTTTCCACTTGAGTCAAGTATAAAACTTTTTAAGCTTCTTTTAAATTAAAAAAATTGTATAAAAGAGCTGAATGGTTACCCCCGAATCCTTTGCACAAATATAAGCCCACTCACTTGCTTCAAACCGCCGCGAGTTCTTCAGTAACGTCGCAGGTTTGATGGTGTGACTTACTGTCATCTATAAAGATGAACAAAACTACACAGTGTAGCTGAACATGGTAATGTTATGGTGGCAGCCATTTTGGACAACCGAAATCACTTCTTTCTTTAGAGCAGGTGGATGTCATTCTTCCCCCTAAGCCCCGCCTCCCAAAGTTTGAAGGCTGAATTGTAGCAGAAAGCTGGAAGTCATATGTAAGGAATAAAACACTTGGGTGTGCTGTAACTGTGGATAATCATCAGCGACGGAGTGATATGATGCAGCCGGACAAAGACTTGGGTGAGATTACTTGTTAGCTTCGTAGCTCCTGTGCAAAACTAAAGTGACAACGTCAGACAGAGAATGTTTCAGATGCTATATTGTGGGTAGATGGATATTTTTAGTGACCTACTCCTTTAAGAAGTGTTGGTAATTTTGCTTAGCTTGTGGTCTGATTTACTGCTAGTCCCTGTTTTCTTACTGATCTTGACTGCATGATCTGAAGGCACGAACATTGATTAGAGAACCATCCCCAAATGGAAACAGTCCACTGAGATGTGTGTGTGATGTGTGGTTTGTGTGTGTGAACTTGTGTGTTTGCCTGCTTGTGGCTTTGATATGCTCTCTGTATATGGCTATGTATATGTTCTCTGTTCTGACCTGAGCGAAACTGGGGGTGAATGATCTTTTTGACCTCTGCGGCTTCTCATTTTTGTGCTTTTCAGGTCACAAAGCTGCTGATGAGGTGACTTAAAAGCGTGACACTGCAACAATGAGCAATGTTTTTCAAATCGATCTCTATCTCCCACATCTGTAGCCTGTGTATGATTTACCACAGAGAAGAAATTCTCACATCTTTCCCTGGACTGTGAAAAATCCCCACAAAAACACCAGAAAACCTGTTTACTTCAAGCTCATTTATAATGAACGCCCAAGGGGAGATTTTGCTGTCAATAGACATTCTAAATATGTGACTATATAATGCAGATTTTAAACTATAACCATTAGAGAGGAACAATAAAGAGCTGACTATGAGACACGCATGACGGAAAGTCTTACCAAAGCTGGTCTTAAGTTCTTATATCCGAGTTTCTAACACTGGAGCAATAAAGTAGTTCCGGTTACATACACTTTCCCCATGGTTCTGTAGTATTCCTGTGCCACCAGACCCCTAATTATACTGTAGTCCCATGCTGTAAAGGGTGAAATTATACAGATTTAGAGCATTATGCAAGGAATAAAACACAATGAGATATGGCATTTCAGGAAAATAATCAACAACAGGGAGGTGTGATGTGGCCAGATTTGAATCAGAGTTTCTTTTGCCAGCTAGAGTTGTTTATTTTCCAATAACCCAAATCCTGAAGTATTTTATTCCTCTTAGCAATTTACCAACACTGACTATTTATTTAAGGATGACACGTTATACATTTTATCCATTTATAGTTACATTTAATGTCGTGGAACATCCATGAAACAAGTTAGTTCCTGTTCTCACTCACATTATAGCAGCTATAAACAGTAGTTCCCTTACCAGCCTCTCTTTTTTCTTAGTTAGCAAGACAAAAAAAAACAAACAAAAAAAAAACACAGCTTGTCATGTTTTAGAGAAAAAAGGAAAGTATAAAACCCTCTGTCCTGAAGACTTTCCTGTGGCGGAAAACGTAAAGTTACAGCTGCACTGCTGACACTGGAGACTCCTTCCAACACGTCGTGACAGAAGGCATCACCATATCTAACAACAATTATATTAACAACATAACAATTATACACTTTTTTTAAAACCGGTTTATGCACAAGAAAGTTGTTACTATAGAAACAATAAGGTATTAGAACGAGCACATTAAAATAAATCTGTGATTTGCCGTACAGCCGGAACTACATTCAGAGCTGCTGTTATAGAAAATTCTTAGACCAATCAGAATCGAGAATTCAACTGTGCAGTGGTGTGTATATATATATATATATAAAATTAAAATATAATGATTATTGACTAAGTTCAACTTCTGCTCTTTGATTAAAAGTGAGTTTGGAGTGAAGACATTTTTTTTTATTCTCAGTACAGTGAAATGTGTAAAAATATCTTATCTTGGTTTTCCCTCTCTCTCTCTCTCTCTCTCTCACACACACACACACACACACACACACACACACACACACACACACACACACACACACACACACTAGAGACGTGATGGGTTAAAAAACATAACCTCCTTTAAAGCCTTTACATATACAGGAAGTCTGTATGATATTTTGTGTTATGTGTGTGTGTGTGTGTGTGTGTGTGTTGCATGATCCTCTCTGTTCCTTCTTCAGCCACTGCCAGGGAAGTGGGACAGAGATCACAGCCAAACCCATGAGAGATTAAACTTCTCTCTTCTGCTCCCCGGACGCATTTGTGCAACGCCTCTTGTGCAACACGTGGATGTTTCTGGAGAAATCATCTCGAGCTGCTGTTCTTGTAGCTCGGTTGCGTAAACAGAGTTTTCTGCCTTAACAGGCTTGTGCTCTTGGCTAATAGCAAGGAAGATGTGAGCTGGCATGTGTGGACACACAGAGGTCATCAGGCACTTCCTGTTCCTCCAGACAGATCGACAGGAAGTCCTCCACACGCTCACTCCTCATTGTCCTTTGTGGAGAAGCGAGGATGATGCGCACCGGAGCGACTCTCTTGGACATCCACCCGTTCAGGCTTCAGTCATCTTTTAATGAGCTGCACATGTTCGTGGTCACGACTCCACCCTAATGAGAAAGTGTGATGAAATGATGCTGAGCTCATGTTTTATTTATTTCTGTGGATAAAGGATTTAATGGTGTAAAAGCAGGGCTGGGCACATGACAGGAAAAAGAAACAGACAGAAAAATGTAATCAGATTTCCTTTAAGAAATGAGACAGGCTTCTTTATTTCTGCACTGGAGCTACGAGGCTTCTTTCTTTCTTTCTTTCTTTCTGTCTTTCTTTCTGTCTGTCTGTCTGTCTGTCTGTCACAAAAAAAGAAAAGTCTAACCTTCAGTGTAGCATTTCTTTTGCTTTTTGTTTCTTTCTTTGATTCTTCCTTTTTTCCTTCTTTCCTTCTTTTCTTTCTTCCTTTTTTTTCTCTAACAAGCAAGGAAAACTTAAAGTCTCTAGGTTAGCTTTCTTTCTTTCTTTTTAACAAGAAAAGGGAGTTCGTAGCATCCAGTTTAGCATTTCTTTCTTTCTTTCTTTCTTTCTTCTGCTTTTTCTAAGAAGAAAGCTTATAGCCCCCAGTTTACCATTTCTTTTGCATTTTCTTTCTTTCTTACTTTCTTTCTTTCTTTGTTTCTTTCTTTCTAACAAGAAAAGAGAGTTCATAGCATCCAGTTTAGCCTTTCTTTCTTCCTTCCTTCCTTTCTGTTTGAAAGTTACTAGCCAGCTAGCTGCACTCGGAGCTCGGGGGTGTCGAGGTGGCAGCTGATGAAGCGCTGGAGGAGGAGAAAAAGAAGCGTAGATCTGACTTTATAAGATAAATTGTCATTTTCTCCGTTACGTGTTTTAATCATTTACAGTGGCACTGTCATGAAACCATTTTATTTCCTAACATTATTAATGTTATTAATAAGGCATGATTGGTCGATGGCAGATTGTGTATTAAATAATTCAGTGTCAAATTCTGAATACATCCATCTACAGCTTCTCCTGTCTGCCATCCACGCAGAATAATTTATTATACAGCTCACACAGGACACTAATTCCTGATCAGGGCTTGTGTGCTTTAAATGACTCATCTGTGTGACTTGTGTTAGGGAAATACGCATACATTACTATACTCAATACAAAATATTGTGGGCGGGAACAACCCACAGCAATAACTGTGCACAGGAATTGGTGAGAATTCCTTCGGAAGTAGGTGGGATTGGGAAAACATCTGTCTCTCATACACACCTGTACCCTGCACGCACAGAGCACACAAACATAACATGCTAACTTCATGATCATGTTCGTTTCGCACTCATATAAGTGTAGCATTAGTAACCTCACTTGCTGCTTGTTCGCAGTGCATCATGGGAATTTCTCGATCACTGAGACTGCAAAAAGTAATGACTAGAACGTCGTCATATTAGGATGGAAACTACGCCTTCTAGCATTTCTTTACATGACTTATTGTATAGTAAAATGTAAAATGTCACTAAGCAGAGATGAATTGTGGTATTTGGGACACAGCCCAGTAAACTTAGTGTGACCCGATGTCCTCTTTTTCCAGGACACGTCCTGTTTTCTAGCTATGAGGTCAATATATATATATATATATATATATATATATATATATATATATATATATATATATATATATATTATAAAGTGAGTGATAGAATTTAGTTTTATTTATTACTCAGCATATGGAAACAAATTATATATATAAAAAAGTTTTGGATTTTGAATGAATTTTAAAGATCATGTTTCGAGTGCCGCTGTGTCTGAACCTCACGTGCCTTTTTAAAAAGCGACTATTTCACCACAATGTGCAACATGTCCTCTGAACCAACCTGCTGTTTCACAATGCTGAATGTTCAGTGACGTCCTCTCAGCATCGTCTGTTTCTTTTTGAGCCAGTAAATTAGAGCGTGTGTGTGTGTGTGTGTGTGTGTGTGTGTGTGTGTGTGTGTGTGTGAGAGAGAGACTGGGTCAGCCACACCTTGTGGTGAGCCACTCCTCAGTAGACCACAGTCTCTCTCACACACACACATTACACTGTTCCCCCACTGAGCTCCAGGATCCTGACTCCCACCACACATCTCTCTCTCCCAGTCAAACTTCCTCTGAGCGCAGTGCAGCTCAGGTTCCTGTGTGTGTGTGTGTGTGTGCGTGTGTGTATGTGTGTGTGTACAATAACAGCAGAGAAACACTGATACAAAGTTGCGATCTTTACAAAGTTACGGCAAGTAAACGTGTTTACTGTGTTTGGTGTATTGTGTTTGTCTTTCTTTGCCTTTTCTTTGTTTTTCTTTCTTTCTTTCTTGCTTTCTTGCTTTCTTTCTTGCGTTCTTGTTTGATGTTCTGCGATCGTGGTGGAGCATGTTCACTGCCCCGCTTCATTTCCATAGAGTTATTATTGCAGCTAGTGGTGAAAAATGGGAACTGTAACAAGTGCTAATAGAGCTCCATAGGGGCAGGATTTGTGCTGCCCCACACTCGCTCTATAAACATCTTCAGTAGAGGAGGAGGAGCAGACGGGACAGTTAACGACAGGGTTGCCAGATTGGACTAGTTTACAAAATACTCCAAGACCTGTTTTTATAGCAATAATCTGAATTAATCTAATAAGCCTCCTCAGAAAAACAAAGTGTAAATGCAGTGCGTCTATGATGTACAGAGCTGCTGCTCTTTCTTTCTTTCTTTCTTTCTTTCTTTCTTTCTTTCATGTTGTTTTGCCACTCTGTTGTTTCATTCTTTCTTTTTGCCCTTTATGCTGTCTGTCTCCTTCTCTTCCTTAGTTCTTTCTTTCCTCCTTTTTCTAGCTCTACTTACCTCTCCCTGTCTTTCTTTACTCTCTCTCTCACTCGCACACTAGGTGTGGAGTGCACACTAGCAGGCTTTCCTGAGTGTAGGAGCAAACAGATGTGTGTGTGTGTGTGTTGTATTATTTATGACACATCATTTATAGATTCTGTATTAATAATGAATAAATATTTGCACTCTTGAGTTGCATATTGTGTTGACTGTGTGTT
The DNA here is from genome assembly GCA_037576675.1 of Pangasius sanitwongsei. Taxonomy (NCBI): domain Eukaryota; kingdom Metazoa; phylum Chordata; class Actinopteri; order Siluriformes; family Pangasiidae; genus Pangasius; species Pangasius sanitwongsei. The sequence goes on along the minus strand of CM075008.1, from coordinate 3,886,067 downwards.
GCTGTTTTTCCTGGGAGCAGAATGTAACAGCTGGGGTCCGCAGCATCCACAGCTGCATGACACACAAAAAAACAAACAAGCAAAGAAAATACACACATGCATACACACGCACACACACACACACACACATCGTCCCCGCAGGCGAATGAGCAGGAAAGTGTGACATCACTATTCTCTTTTCTTTTGTGGCCAGGAAGTGGCCGAGTGTCTGCCTCGAAACATGCAGCTCTGTGTGTCTGTATTTGTGTATATAAAGGTAAGGAGTGTGTAAAGGTGTGTGTGTGTGTGTGTGTGTGTGTGTGTGAGAGAGAGAGAGAGAGAGAGAGAGAGAGAGAGAAAGAGGAGTGGCCCAGTTTCCTGTTGCTGCAGCAGAAGGAAGTACATGTGATGCTCAGGTGCAGACACTCCTCTGTCTGTGTGTGTGTGTGTGTGTGTGTGTGCTCGTGCTTGAGCATCAGCCAGTGAAAAGACAAGCTGTGTGTGTGTGTGTGTGTGTGTGTGTGTGTGTGTGCAACATGCCTGTGATCCCAGCATTGCACAGGAAGGAAGGGTGGCTCCGTCTGAGACTTCCTGTCTTGCATTATGACTTGCTGTACCACTCTTTCTTCCCCTCTTTCTCTCATCCTTTCCTCTTTCCTCTCATTAATCTTATTTTCTTTCTTTCTTCTTCTTCTTTCTCTCGCTTTCTACCTTTCTTAACTTTCTTTCACTCCATCACATACTCTTCTGCTTTCCTTCTTTCTTCCTCTTTTCCTTCTCAGCCTCGACTTTAACTTTCTTTCTCTTAATCTCATTCTCCCTTTCCCTCTCTTTCTCCCATTTTTTGTCTCCTCCTTTGTGTTCTTCAGTCTTTTTTTTTTACCTTTCTCTCTTCCTCTTCTGCTTCGCTCTATCTCCCCCTTTCTCTCTGCCTTTGTTGATTTTTTTCTCTTCTTTCTCCCTTTCCTTCTCTTTACTTGCTCATTGTTCTCTCTCTTTCTTTCTTTCTCTCTCTCCCACTTTTTGTCATAGATTTTCTTTCTTATTTACTTACTTGCTACTTTCACTTCCCTTTTTGCTTTTTTATCTTTCTCTCTGTTCCTTTCCATGATGTGTCTCTTTTACTGTCTCTTTCTCTTTCTTTTTACCATCTTTCCTCTTTCACTCTTTATCTTGCTTCTGTTGTTTACTCTTTCTTTCACTATCTTTTTTAACTGTTCCTCAGTCTCTCTCTCTCTTCTTTTATTTCAAATTGTCATCTCTCTTTCTCTCTCTCTCTCTCTTTGTGTCAGAGTTCTGTATGTGGTGACATTTTGGTGGTCAAAGTTCACTGGCACTTAGTGTAAATGGCATTTCTGACTGACCCCTGCCCCCCATCTCTCTCTCTCTCTCTCTCTCTCTCTCTCTCTCTGTCTCACTGTTGCCCTAAACTGAGAAAAAAATATAAAAGAAAACTCCACGTAGCATGTAGTCTAAAGAAAATGTATACACATATAATTGTTACCATGACAACAAGAAGCTCGTGTGTCCAAGTAGTACATTAAGTAGTACAGTAGTACAGTAAAGTGGTTCAGTCAGTAATTTTACTAAGTCTATGATTGACTCTGCGATTATTGTCATACAAATCATCTGGCTAATTTCTTAATTTCCGGCTTCTGTTTACATTTTTCAGGACGAGAAATTGAAACAGAGCTATTATGTTGCTTTCAGCCAAAGCTTATCTTTTGGAATTTCCAACCTTCGGCTACTGAATCTGAAGAAAATTTCCCCTCAACTCAGAATTCCTACTCAGGAACTCGGGACGGTCTCCTCACCTCTGAGTTCAGCACATGACGCCAAATCAAAATGGCCGCTCACAGCATGAAGAGTACAAAATAGCACTTCTTACCTGTAAATGAGTTACACTGTGTATACACGAATTAGCCTCAGATCAATCAACATACTGACATATTCGCTTGTTAAATCTACTGATCACAGTTAGCCAGCTAGCTAGTTGCTAACATGCTGGTGTCCATGTTCTTTTCCCGACTTTGTAGCTCGAACGATCCGAGCTCGAAAATGACGTAATTCTGACTTCCCACTTCCGTGTTAAATCAAACGCAGCATTACACCCTGCCTGTTTCCCTTGAGGCGCAGCCAATAAGATATATGAAGTGTTTCAAGAGGGAAAGCGTGGAAATGTATTTTCACTATTGTGTAATGCAGTTCACCGCACAGGCTGTAGAGGGTGCAAAAACTTGCAAACAGCTCCTTTAAATCACATCCCTGTCAGCAAAACCTTTCCCCAAACATCCTTATTGATCACATGATGGTGTGCTGAGTCGTTCTGCTTCGAAATGTTAAATGTCAGATTCCCAGTGCACTTAATAAATAAATAAATAAATAAATAAATAAATAAATAAAATGTGTAACATGAATTCTTTAGTCACATGACCAGGTTTTTTTTTTGCAGATGACACATTAGTCAGCGTTTCAAATGTGTAGATTGTAGAAGCAACTATTGTTCCATTTAATGAGATTTTAAACAAATTATTTAACTTTCAATTTATTTTATTTTCATTTATTACAATTTATTAAATGTAATCTTTCAGTCAAAATAAATATATAAATTTCATACATTTCAGTCGGTTTATTGCATTCTGATGTAATTCTATTTCTTTCGAGTGTACTATCAGGTATGTGTGTACATTTTTAGTTCATTGTAAGTTTTTTTTTTTTTTAATCCTTTAACTTCCTGACTGAAAGAAGGAAATTCATCTTGAGATAATCTGTGCACAAGGGAATAATTTCCCGTGAGTGTGTGTGACTGTGTGTGATAAGGACATGAGAATTCGGAGGAAGGGGGGTGACCAGCTGTGCTGATATCCTGTGGTGCATGCTGGGTAATTTGATTAGCGAGACACTAGCTCGGGTGGATCATATGACGGGATAGTCGGCGCTCCTCTTTATTTATTTACTCCTGAATTGAACGCTTCCTGACCAGGACGAGTTTTCATAAACGAGTGAATGTCGCTGTTCCCACGGTGGCCTTACGATACACACTTCTCCCCACTTCCTGTATTATTGTCTCCCGGGATGCCTCCCTCACACACACACACACACACACTTTTACAATGAAACACTGCATACACATGTCCAGTGGTAACAGGAACTTGTTTCACAGGCATTCCACAACTTTAATTGTAACTATAAATGGATAAAAAATATGATGTGTTGCTTGTTAACAAATTAAGGATGTTATAGTTGGCGAGTTACTGTGGTATAAAAGGAATAAAACACTTCAGTACCTGCTGGTATTGGAAAACAATCAATTTTGGAGTGGTAACAGTAACTCTGCTTCATCACTGATTATTTTCCTATAACAGAATGCACCTAAATGTTTTATTTTCTTACATGATGGAGCTGCAGGAAAAAAAACAAGCATTTCTAAAACAATATGAGATTTCATACTACAATCTCTGCCTCTGAAATAAAAACTTTGCTAATTATTATATTTGAGCTTTTGTTTTAGAACTTGAAAAGAACATATTAGGAAAATATGAGGTTGAAAAAAAGACTAAAATCTTTAGTGACTAGTTTTAGTGACTAAAGTGCTGATATTTTTTTATCAACTAGATTAGGAAATGACTAAAATGTATGTATTTTCACACACACACACACAAAAAAAATCCACATTAGCTGACAAAATTATACAAAATTACAGAAAGTTTCTGTTTTGGACGTTTCTATTTGCCGAGATGAAAATCCCCACTCTGCTCAGTAAATGCTACGCTCACAATCTCAAGCTAGCGCTAATCAGTAAACTGAAACACACGTACATACGGAAAGACTAATAGAATTAAAGAGAACAGTTTAAAATCAGCTTGTGTAGCTTCTCTGCCATATGGCCTCAGTCTCAGTGATCCTCTCACACTCCTTCAGATGAGGTAGCGTGACCTCTGACCCCTGGTCTGTCCTCGTGTAGGAGGACACGGGTAGGTGTGAGTAGTGTTGGTGTGTCGTGTTTCTTCCTGCTGATGGAGATCCTTCGGCTTCTGTGAGTCCTCACACGTGTGTTCAGGCTGAAATTAGAACAGAGCGCGTGAAGAAAGTGTTGTTTTATATCTCAGAGTGTGATTATTCAGTGAGAATGTGTGTTCATGAGAACTCCTATACACCGTGTACATTCAGGATAAAGATATCGTGTGTGTGTTGTGTGTGCGTGTGTGCGTGTGTGTGGGGGAGTGTTAGATATAGATTATATGGATGACAAATTTCTTTACAATTTACATGCAAATGTTACCCTGTTAAAAGATTTAGTATTCAAATGTACGTAAATATTTATGAGACTGTAGATTTACACTGTGAATATTAGCAGTACAGCATCACTATGCATTTATATCTAATAATAAAAAAAAAACACGAGGTGATGACTGTATTGCTTCCTTAACTGTTAAAAATGTTTACTCGAGTAAAATAATGGGCACAGGCTCACCGAAACTGGGCTGTTAAAAATACTGAGGCCCACTGTAGCCTCAGATTCCTGTTCTTGGTTTGACATTGGTTTGTTCGTTCTGAGATGCTTTTCTGCTCACCACAGCTGTAAAGAATGGTTATTTAAGTTACCATAGTAACTCAAATAAACTGGTCTCTGACCTCTCTCATCAACAAGGCATTTCCGCCCACAAGATCTGCCTCTCAGTGGATGTTTTTTGTTTTTCCCACCAACTCTAGAGGCTGTAGGAGTGAAAATCCCAGGAGATTTCTACAATCCTTAATCCAGCCTGTCTGGCATTAACGGCCATACCACGGTCAAACGACATGAACATTAACCGAGGCTCTTTCCCCGTATCTGCATGATTTTATGCATTGCCACTGGCATGGCTGGTTAATTGCATGTATTTTTCAGCAGTAATTAAATTTTTTTTTTTTAACCTCATTTTACTTTTCCTTTATTCCTAATTTCAGTTGCTTTTAAATATACATAATTTTTTTTTAAAAAGTCATTTATATTAAATAGTAAAAAGTCAGTTCATTAGAATTTGCATGGCACTTTCACGTAATAAAATCCTCTAAAAACTTGATATATTCTATAATAATTTATGTATTAAAAGGTTAAGCAAAGAATCACCGAAAGGAAATATAATTTCAGGTTTGTCATAAACTTGAACGGTTCAGGTTCATTTTATTCAGTTCCCCACAATAATCAGAGCGTCTGAATCTAATCTTCATACAGGGATATATTCATTTATTTAAGCCTTCAACATACAGCTAGGCTGAATCCCAAATGGCCTTGTATTCACTATATGCTCACTACATAGGGTACATAATAACTTTCTATACCCTACATAGTGCACTAGTATATAGTGCCCAGTGTACTAGTATTTGTGATGATATGGAGGACCAAAGTGGACAAAAATATGATACTGTATGTAAGGAATTAAACACCTGAGGTTGTGCAGTTATAGGAAAATAATCAACAACAGGGTGATGTGATGATGCAGTGTCACTGTTACCAACCTGACGCTGATTATTTTCCAATATCAGCATGTCCTGAAGTGTTTTATTCCTCTTATACCACAGCAATTTGGCAACGATTATTATTATTTTTATTAATTAAAGACCAACCCATCATGCTTTTTATCTATTTATAGTTACAGTTAACAGTCTTCCCTCACCAGGTTTTTTTTTCTCTCTCTTGAAATTAAGAAGACAAAAAGCACAGCTTGCCATTTTACAGAGAAACCAGAAAACGCACAGTCCTCTCTCCTGAGATGTTATAGCTTTATCTCTGCCTGTCGCAAAGCAGTGACACTGGAGACTCCTTCTAAAAATGTTATATAAATTTAAACTCTTCTTACATAAAAGGTCACCATATGAACGATTATAATGATGATGTTACACATTTTCCTGTGTTTATTACAGGCGTAGATTATGTGGCGCATCAGCCCTGCAAGTCCCTGTGTAAGTTGTTACTATAGAAACTATAATATATTAGAACGAGCGCATTTACATAAACCTGTGATTTGCAGGTAGTCTGTGAGAGCATGTGAAGTGTGTGTGTGTGATATCTTGAAGCGATATGTGCCATATATATATATAGTGTGTGTGTGTGTGTGTGTGAGAGAGAGGGAGGGAGAAGTACGTATAGAGTGTTATCTGAACAGATGGCTCAGCTTGTCTGCTCCCAGTCAGGAGGAGGAATCTTCACCTCACTGACCTTTCCTCCTTCAAAATCACCTCATCCCAGTGTTTTATCTACAGCATTTTGGATAACATCTTATGCTCGCTAGTCATGCCATGATTTTGCTAATCTCTCTGTGTGTGTGTGTGTGTGTGTGTGCGTGCATGTGTGGTCTGTTTGTTAGCTGATCCATACCCAGCAGGCATTTCTTTAGGACCATATGGTCCTGTGAGAGGAGATTCCTCAAGAAGACTGGCTTTACTGTGTTCCTATAAACACACACACACACACCTGCAGCAGCAGATTCTCAGGGATAAGCAAAAAAGAAGCTCAGTTCTATCACATCTGATGTGTACTGTTAGCATACTGGTGTTTGCCAGTTAATGCTTGTTACTGAGTAATCCAAGCATGCATTTAATTAACGCTAGCAATCAGGTAATGTTAGCATTGTGGCGTTTGACAGCTAACACATATCAGACCATGTTAGCATTCTGTTAGAGGGCAGCTAATGCTAGTTACCAAGTAATATTAGTGTACTGGTGTTTGTCAGATAACATTACTAATAGGGTCATGTTAGCATTCTGGTGTTGACAACTAATGCTAATTATCAAGCAAGGTTAGCATTCTGGTGTTTGTCAGATAATGCTAGTAATTGGATAATCTTAGCATTCTGGCGTTTTTCAGCTAATGTTAGTTATAGATTAATGAAACATTCTGGTGTTTGATAGGTAAAACTAGCTATCAATTAGTGTTAGCATTCTTGTGTTTGTCAGCTAACACACTAGATCATGAAGAAATCTTCAGTTACTCTTTCTCTGGTGTTCCTATAGTTTTACTGTACCAATTATGATAATCCAGTTGTTATATTTTTCCCCCATGCGTTAGCGAGAACCTCACAGAGCTACAAGAACACGCCATCTCAACTTGGAATTCCTACTCGGAAACAATTCAGTATGTGATCAACGTCATATATATCAACGAACAGTAAATAAAGTACCACTTTTAAATGATTATAGATAGATTAGTCAACATACAGCCACATTTATAACAGTGACATTGTTGTGAGAAGGTAAATACATTATGAAGGTTGAAGTTAGCACTTACTGTCTATCATTAACATTAACGTTAACATTAACATTAGCTGGGCAACTGGTTGGCTGTGTTCTTTCCCATTACAGCTTGTTCTTTCCCGTTACAGCTTGAACGCAGAGATGGAAAAAAGACATAATTCCAATCTCCAACTTCCCAATTCCGAGTTGAGTTGAATGCAGCATTATACCTAACCTTTTACTGTTCTCTTTCGGGCTATTCTCAGAAGAACAACTTTTGACGAAGCTTACGCCAGGCTTAATTCAAATGTAAGTTATATATTAGGACTAATTCGTCCTCTGCGGGCTGTTACTGTGAACATCTATCAGATTTGTCAGATGAAAACCTCCGGCGTGAGATGTTGGGACATTAATGTCCTTTTAACGACATTCTGATGACCGTTCTTCAGCGGGTGTGCTGTTAGCTGCTCGGCGCAGGCTAACAGCGAGCGTCTGAGGTCGTTGATTCGAGCTGTAATTAAGCCGAGAACACATGCTGGACACACTCGGCTGCCTGATGTACAAACACTGCTGGAAGGGTTTAAACGAGCACAAGCGGAAAATTATAGAGAGTCTTCCAGTACAGTAGCATGACAGCACCAGCACATACAGCAACAACTAAAGTTCAAATACTATGACAATACCTTCTTTCATTTATATAGCGACCTTCTTATACTGTATAATGTATAGTACAGTGTTACAGCAGAGCAGAACATTTCAACTGAAAGGCAGCTGTGGCAGTATGCAGCACTGTCAGGAAGTGTTTGAATTAAAGTACCTTTTGTTAGCCACTTGCCTTGTAATAGCAGAATTGTCTTGTGTCTGTCTTGGTGTGGGTAATCCCATAATTCACTTCACCAGACCAGAACACTAGAAAGGTTTTGACCTTTCAAAAGAAAACTCCTCTGAGCTTTTAAATTATTATTATTATTATTATTATTATTATTATTATTATTATTATAAAAGGTGGTAGACATTTTTTATACAAGACTTTCAGGACCTCTCCACACTCCCACCAGATTAGGTGTTCATTAAAAGTGGGGAAAAAAGAAAAGAAATACAAGGCAGGAAAAAAATTGCATGAAGAAGCAATAAAACCAAAATATTTCTTATTAAGGTGTGTGAGATTGGTTCCAGTGCTTTTCATTCGTCTGATTTCATTTGAGTGATTTAAATATATATATTTTTTATTGTAGTAATTAATAAGTAAGTAATAGTTAATGAATAATATGAATATACCAAGTATATATTTATTTGTTTATCAGTTGTAATGCTATTTTTATTTATATACAGTATGTGTTTATGTAATGTTATTTAATTAAAAAAAAATATATAATTCTTTTTTACTAGGGTGTGTTTAGGAGGGTGCAGGTGGGAAAAAAGGTAAAATGGACTCCTGCCAAATTTCACTTTTATTTCACCATTAAAAATATATTTTAAAAAATGAAAAAGAAACGTTTCTACAACAATGAATAATCCAAGGACAATTTGGCAAAATACACAGCAAAAAATGAATATGGTCGAATTTATCTAGCATTTCCCATTATAAGATTACAATAAACCAAATATAAGATTATTAAAACTATTTATAGTCATTTTTAAACAAATTTCAAGCTTTAAATGGTCTTTTTCTACATAATTTTGCTTCTTTCTAGAAATGAATGAAGTATGTGTGAGAAATTAGGATTTCAAGCTTGAAATGAGTGAAAGTGTTTATAAATAAGTTTAAAAATCTTACATTTGATTTATTAATAATAAAACACACGGGATGTGCTTTTATTGAAAAATAATCAACTTTGGGGTCTAATGGCGACTTCGCGTCGCATCAGTTTGCATCACACCACGCTGTCGTTGATGATTTTCCTATAAAAGCACATCCTGAAGTGTTCTATTCCTTATTTACAATAATAATGTCTAATGACAAAATGGCAAAAGGCAATTGAAGGCAAGTGTATTTAATGTATTGACAGTGTGTGTGTGTGTGTGTGTGTGTATACATAGCTGTAGTATTAATGTGTGCTTATCTGTACTGCTTCTCTCTCTATGTGTCTGAGAGCAAGAAGTGATGAACAGTGTAACTGACGAAGCTGCTATCAGCCACCCACGTCTCTGCGGTGAAGTTAAAATGTGAACACTCACGCTTTCACTGATATGTGTGTGTGTGTTAGAAATTTCAAGGCCTTTCATTCTGTTAGCTGATTATGAAGTGTGTGTGAGAGTCACAGAGCTCTCACTGACCCAGACAGAGAGAGAGAGAGAGAGAGAGAAAATTTCAAATTTGTGCTTTACTCAGTTATATAATGTAGCAATAACCTTCACATCATTGCTAAAAAAAACAGAATAAATATAAATCTAGTGCTGGAGAATGATCATAATTTCATATATTTTCATAATAATATATTATAATAATATATTTTTATTTCTAATATTCTTTGTCTAATTTTTTAAGCTTTTATGTAAAGATTTTGACTCAAATTAAAAAGCTGTATATAAATAAAGATTCTTCTTCTTCTTCTTCTTCTTATTATTATTATTATTAACCCCGTAACCTTTACATGCATCCATTACATACATCACGTCATTAGAGAGCTGCTACTTCTTCACCTGTTCTTCCTTCATCTCTTACAAACTTAATAATACAAACGTTTTTATATTTCGATAACAATTTTATCAAAAATTACTAAGTGAATTTTTTTAATGCTTTGATATTTTTTTTTGTTGGTTTCAACATTACACAATCCTGTTCGCAGCTAATTATTTCTTGATATTTTGACAGTCAACCAATTTCAGGGTTTCCGCTTCGATCCTGAGCTCAGGTTACTGTCTGTGCGTATTTTGCTTGGTTGTATTTTTCTCCGGTTTCCTCAAACCTCCCAAAACATGCAGATGGATGGATTGGTTACTTTAAATTACCCCTAGGTGTGAATATGTGTGTGACCGTGTGTGTGTGCATGGTGCCCTGCTATGCACTGGTGTCCCATCCAGCCATCCAGGGTGTATTCCTGTCTCACGCCCAGCGTTCCTGGGATTGGCTCCTGATCCACTGTGACCTGATCAGGATAAAGCGCTTACTGAAGGTGAGTGAGTGAACTTTGGCATTTTGGTATTGCTATAATAAACGAGGAATAATGGATAAGTGGTGTCCTAACAGAAATAATAAACGAAGTAGAAAAGGAGAATGAGGTCAAGGGTCACTAGTACTCCACTGTATGCAGTTAAGGTTTAAACAGCCAGATCCTGATTCTGTTGAATAATATGCTTTAAGGTGAATAATTGAATAGGTGTTAATCTTTGAGCTACCACTCCTCCTTGTTATCATAATCATGGCGAGATGAAGCTGGTTCTCGATCGTAATTTTGTTTGCGTTCCTGAACCGGAAGGAGGCAGAGAGCCAGGCTGCATCAAGGCTGCTTTTTTATTTTTTTTCTCTCCTCTGTCTGTTTCTGCTTTAGGTTTGACAGAACCGAGGGAGGAGAACGAGACGAGTGCACGAGCAAACAGCATGCAAAGGAGAATTCCAGAGGTTCGCTTCTGCTAGTTACTATGGCAACATTTCACACACGCCAACACACATTAGTGTGTGTAATTGTAGGTTAGAGTACACACTGACTCCCACCCTCACACCTCCACACCTCCACACACACCATGCAGAATGTCTGATGATCGGTAATCTTATTAATAATAAGCCTTAGCTGCAATAAGACTGCATTTACTTAACCAGTCTTTAAAGAGACAAATAGGGGGATTGAAATCGTGCAGTGTTTAGTGTGTGTGTGTGTGTGTGTGTGTGTGTGGTTTTGGACATACCCCAGGAGTCCATTATCTACCAGTGGCTCTGCACACTTCACAAACATTTCAGCCAAAAATAAAATGGACACAATTTCTCACTTAGTTCAAATGGAGCCATTGAACTAAAGCATGTTTACTGTGTGAAATTCATTAATTTATTCATCTTCAGTAAGCGCTTTATCCTGGTCAGGGTTGTGTGTGAGGCAGGAATACACCCTGGATGGGACTCCAGGGCACCACACACACACACACACACACACACATACCCCATGATGAATCTCCATGATGACAGTACCCTGAGCTCAGAATCAAACCAGGGACACTGGAGCTGTGAGGATCCTCCTGCTGTGTTAACTGTGCACTGGAGACACAAAGCTAATGTAGTTTAATCAGCAACCAGTTTAAACATCATGATTCCTGACGCTGCTTCCACATGCACAGCGTTTAATCTGTTTGATTGGAGCCCTGGTGCGTTTTCTTCCTTGATGTGGTTCTTTAGCCAGGTGTGAACACTCGGGACCAGAACAACCCGTGTGAGAGCATCTGAACAAAGTGGCCTCAGTCCGCTTCCAGGTGAACTTTTGTGAGAAAGTGATTCGACTCTGAATTGACTCACCTAATGGAAGCGAATCAAACATGTTGTGTGTTTTGGGTTGCAGGCGTTTTTGTTTTTTTTGTAGATGTGAGATGTTAAACTGGGACATGATATGCAGACTGAGCCAAAGGACAGAGCTGCTTCAGAAATGGAGATTTGTATCAATGAACAAAAAGAGAAAATAAATGCTGGACGTGATACACAAAATGTTACAAACTACTTATTATTATTATCATTATCCAATTATTTATTGAGCGCTGGCTCTGTGTTGTCTGTTCTGGGTGATTTTTGTGTGTTTACCTCTTTATGACTTTTTATGAATTACAAATTTTTTATTTTACATATATTTTTTTTTTTGCTATTAATTAATTTAATCATTTGCGGTGTGAAACCAAACTAAACACCAAACAAACCAGCATGAATTTTGCTCTGATTCAGACTCAGCAAACAGACTAATAGGTGTTGAAACACCCACATCAAATTGTTTTCAGTTGTCCAGTGTCTCAAACAGACTTTTGTAAGAGGTTTCTAACACTGTATGACACACGATTGTCTACAATAATAGACAACAGTATGTCAGAGAGCTAAAAAAGTAGCATGGTATCAATCCACACAAGCATCAGATGCAGGTAGGAGGTGTGGCCTAAAGTTTGATATCATAAACATATGAAAGAATTTGTAGATTTGTAGGATTATTCTGCTTTTTATATGGAACTGTATAAGGGTATTACTGAGCCAAACAATTCCTTTAAGGCAAATGTGTGATGCGAAACTATGCTATGGAATGTTAGCTATGAGCTTCTCGTACATGTTAGCAACATTAGCCTCATAGCTCCAGTGCAAAGCTAAACTCCAGCCATGCATCAGCTAATGGAGAAAAGGGAAACTTGTGCAGTCTTTACTTTCTGGCTGGCCGAACTATTCCTTTTAAATAAGTTATTAAAAATATCCAAAATAAATAGTGAATAAAAATGTGTGCATTTTGAAGAGTCTCCCACTGAGAGGATGCCGTTTTCCAAGGTACATCATGTTCTAATTATTTTTACCCGTACTCCACCCTGCTCTCGGTTATTGGCAGGATGTCAGTAGCAGTGCAGTGAAAGTTAGATGATCTTTCGTTCTGAGTGTAATTACAGAAATCGCTGCTTTGAGAAGCAGAAGTAATAATTACGTAATTCACTCTGAGTGCAAATCACACATTACACAACTTCCAACAGGAACAGATCGTTTGTACCAGAGCTGATACTGGATTTTATTATAGTAAGCAGACCATCTTTCATCATAACGATCAGAAATCATTTCAAAACACTTTCATGACAGGATGTTGGCAAAGAACAAAGATTTCTTTCGAAAGCTTGGCGGAAACGCTGATCCACATGACCAGCTGGAAGAACCACGACATTGCACATTTTTTATTTATTTATTTATTTTTGGATGACAGTAAGGACTTTGTTGGCAATACATTTTTGCATTTTTTTTGGACTCTTATAGCAACTCCTAAGAGAAAAGTGGAAGGAATGAAAAGGACAAGAAAACAAATAATTTAAAAAAGAAAAGCAGAGGAAAATGTTTAATTAAAAAAAATATTATGCATATGTGCATGTTTTATTTTAAATATATTATACACAAGAAAGAGTGGTGGATCTAGTGGGATAGTTGGTAAGTTCATTTCTGAATCTCCAGTGCAGTAAGATTCTGTAAGAATGCTGTTTTCCCTCTCTGATCTGACTGCATGATTCCTTTCCTCTGACGTCGAGCTGGGTTTGATCACTCGAGGGTGCAATAAGAACTCCAGAGGAGCTTTGTACAAAAGACGGATTTGTTAAAAAGAGACCACACACAAAAAAAAATTCAGTGTCAAAACAAAAGATAAGCTGTGAAGAAGAAGGAAGCAGAAACACAAAACCGCTCATTAATCTATAAGGACAGAATACAGCAGGAAAACCTGCATGAGTGATGTCATAGTGAGATCATCACATTTCACCATGCTAACCTGCTCTGTCATCTTAAAGGAGAAATCCACCCTGAACAACTCACATGTTCATCTTTACATTAACATGTGCGCTACTATGCTGTATGAGATTTATTTTGTAATGAAATTCTGAGTTGAAATTTTTTAACTTCTTATCTTTCTTCACTTTGATTAATCGACTCCTCCATTCCCCACAATGCCGTTTGACCACCTGCTGATAGTGGTACAGTGGGTTTTAGCCTCACTTCATCTCCACCTAAAGAGTACGATGCAGCGGCGCTTTAGTGCTTTAGTGTGTCCAGCTCCCTCGCCTCCTCATCTCTATACTCTGCCCAGAGCTTCCAAAGCTTAAACTTTCATGTTAATCCTGCTGTCAATGTCATCATGCTCATCATCACGTACATCGCTCACTAGCCGAGCCACAAACGATAACAACTCAAAGGAATGAAGGAAATACAGAACCAACCAAAAAATTAGGACCAGAATCCTCTGAGGTTGCCAGAGTTTTCTTGATATAAGCATCTGAGATGGGGTTTCTTCAATAGCAACTGCCTTTATACATGACTGCCTTTAAACACAACTGCCTTTATACATGACTGCCTTTAAACACAACTGCCTTTAAACAGAGCAGTCTTTAAACATGCATGACTGCCTTCAAACATGACTGCCTTTAAACACAACTGCCTTTAAACAGAGCAGTCTTTAAACATGCATGACTGCCTTCAAACATGACTGCCTTTAAACACTACTGCCTTTAAACAGAGCAGTCTTTAAACATGCATGACTGCCTTCAAACATGACTGCCTTTAAACACTACTGCCTTTAAACAGAGCAGTCTTTAAACATGACTGCCTTTAAACACGACTGCCTTTACACAGGAATGCCTTCAAACATGACTGCCTTTAAATATGACTGCCTTCAAACAGAGCTGTCTTTAAACATGACTGCCTTCAAACATGACTGCCTTTAAATATGACTGCCTTCACACATGACTGCATTTAAACAGAGCTGTCTTTAAACACGACTGCCTCTAAACACGACTGCCTTCACACATGACTGCAGTTAAACAGAGCTGCCTTTAAACACGACTGCCTTTAAATATGACTGCTTTCACACATGACTGCAGTTAAACAGAGCTGTCTTTAATCACGACTGCCTTTAAATATGACTGCCTTCACACATGACTGCATTTAAACAGAGCTGTCTTTAAACACGACTGCCTTTAAACACGACTGCCTTTAAACATGACTGCCTTCAAACACTACTGCCTTTAAACACTACTGCCTTTAAACATGACTACCTTTAAACACTACTGCCTTTAAATACTACTGCCTTTAAACATGACTACCTTTAAACATTACTGCCTTTAAATACTACTGCCTTTAAACACTACTGCCTTTAAACATGACTACCTTTAAACACTACTGCTTTTAAACACTACTGCCTTTAAATACTACTGCCTTTAAAACGTGACTACTTTTAAACAATACTGCCTTTAAATACTACTGCCTTTAAACATGACTAACTTTAAACATGACTGCCTTCAAACATGACTGCCTTTAAACACGACTGCCTTTAAACATGACTGCCTTCAAACACTACTGCGTTTAAACACTACTGCCTTTAAATACTACTGCCTTTAAACATGACTACCTTTAAACACTACTGCTTTTAAACACTACTGCCTTTAAATACTACTGCCTTTAAAACGTGACTACCTTTAAACACTACTGCCTTTAAATACTACTGCCTTTAAAACGTGACTACTTTTAAACAATACTGCCTTTAAATACTAC
>CM075008.1:3842120-3868788 GCA_037576675.1 Pangasius sanitwongsei | reverse complement strand
CGCTGGTCATTCACTCCCCCCACCTACAATCCCTGCCGGACCTGAGACTCAAACCCACGACCTTCGGGTTCACCTTCAAGTCTGACAAGCAAACAAATAAATGAATGAATGAATGGATGAATGAATGGCCTGAATGGTACTTAGTAGAAGTAATAAAGGCATCTCCCCAAAACCTCAGCCTCACAGCATCAGTGATCCATTCCCAAATCTTCCCGCTGGTTTGGGGGATTTTACTCGTAGGCAGTCAAACATTTTGATGATGTTCATGACTGAAAACTGACCACAACACACGACCTCCAGTGATGCAGCATTTTGTGGGACGTTCTCTTGCAATGCTTCCAAACAGCCTGTGGTGTCTATTACTTAATTTTAAAACTTCACACCTCAGCTGAGCTGTGCAATTATTTGTGTGTGATATAGGGGGTCTTTGCCTTCCTCACCATCCTCCTCACATGTCCCATTCCTTATAATCACATGTCCCATTCCTTCTTTAACTGCTACAGGCTATATATCTATAATTACATGCAGGATGTCAATGAGAGTGTGTGTGAGTCAGTGAGTGTTGCAGTTAGTGATGACAGACTAAGGAAATGTCGAATGATCCTCTCAGTAAACAATGACTCAGTGAAAACTTCTCATTTCCTCTCCTCTCCTCTCCTCTCCTCTCCTCTCCTCTCCTCTCCTCCCCTCGGATTGGGTCTCTGCTGACATTAGCAGGAGTTTCCCATTATCTCTGGCTCATATAATTTTCTCAATTAATTTTGTCACATTTATTGAAAAACCCTGTGGCAAATTGGATGTGAGATTTTAATAATTGCTTGTTTGGCCCAGATAAGGTGGGGGGTTGTGGTGAACGTGTGAACATAATAATGTATAATTTCAAACCTGATTAGAGTTTTGCCTCATAAGACTGGTGACAGGATAGAAAAGGGAAGGTATCATTAGGTTAGGTATACACACATCTCACAAAATCAGTTTTATTACACATAAACCAAGAGTTATTAAATTAAGTCTGTTAGCAAGGTGCAGCATTCGTTCTGTTGTTAAGGAAGTGGTGAACGGCTAAATGAGAGATTTTTTCAGCAACTGGGATCAGCTCCTAATTCACCTGGGTAAGAAAGACACTAGATCGGGTCAGATATTCACAAAGCACATCAGAACAAGATTACTTTCCTGAGATACTTTAAAACCATGCCAGCATTATTATCTTGAAAAGTCTGACACAGACAGCCCCAAATGCTCAGAGCTTAAATACATTTATGTATTTAATGTACATACATTTATTCACCTGGCAGTTTTATTTATTTAAAGTGACTCAGAAATGAAGAAGAGACCAATCCGAGCATAGAGATGAGCAGGTGAAGGTTAAGAACATGGGTCCAAGAGAGGCTCTCTGTTACCCCTTTATCACAATGACAGTGCTGGTTCAGGGAAACAGCAAATTTTTAGGAACTAGCCATCATTTCCACTAATTTGAGCCATGAACCAAATGGAAATTCCTCAATGCATAACAGAAAGATAATAGCCAAGTCACATGCTTATCATATTTAACCATCTATCCATCCAATCTAGTCTCTGCCGACTGATCTCTCTGACACTTCTGCTAGACTGTGCACCACTTAAAGTATATAAAGGCAGAGAAGACTATGTCTGCTACATTTTGGTACTGAAACCAAACCCAATTTGCCAGCTGTGTTTGAGTTAGGAAAACATAGAATGGTTCCAGATTAAGCACACCATCAGCAAAAAAGAGAACTGGACATATTACCATCTGGTTACCACCATGGAATTTTAACTGTTCGGCTACCACTGAGTTAATGCTAAAGTGGACTGAGAGACAAAACTAGCCGGGGATCCATGAAATTTCCCTTACATCTTCAGGAATCCCCCAAATCTCCTCAATATTACTAAGAATCTCAGAAATCCCATCATCATTTTCAGAAATCCCCAAAAATCTTTTCAGTTTTATCAAGTATCCAAGAAATCTCTTCAGTATCATCATGTATCCCTGAAACCACTTTAGTATCATCCAGGATCCCAGAAATTTCTTTTACATCATCAGGAATTCCCCAAATCTCTTCTATGTAATCAGGAATCTCAGGAATCCCCTTAACATTGCCAGGAATACCCAGCAATCTCTTCAGTATCATCGGGGATTCTTCATTATAATCAGGAATCTCAGGAATCCCCTTAACATTGCCAGGAATCCCCAACAATCTCTTGAGTATCATCAGGGATTCCTCATTATAAACAGGAATCTCAAGAATCCCCTTAACATTGCCAGGAATACCCAGCAATCTCTTCAGTATCATCCGGGATTCTTCATTATAATCAGGAATCTCAGGAATCCCCTTAACATTGCCAGGAATACCCAGCAATCTCTTCAGTATCATCCGGGATTCTTCACTATAATCAGGAATCTCAGGAATCCCCTTAACATTGCCAGGAATACCCAGCAATCTCTTGAGTATCATCAGGGATTCCTCATTATAAACAGGAATCTCAGGAATCCCATTGACATCTTCAGGGATTACAGAAATCTCTTCAGGTTTCATCAGGAATCCACCAAAACTCTTACATGCAGTCAGGAATCTTAGGAATCCCCTCGACATAATTGGGGACATCTCTTCTGTGTCCTCAGGGATCCCAAAACTTTACATCCCTTTACACCATTTAGGAATCTCCAAAATCTCATCATCATTAGCGACCCTAGAAATATTCAACATCATCACTGACCCCAGGAAAATCCTCAGCATCTCTAGGAATCCCAGAAATCTCCTCAAGACCAGCTGAGATGTCAAAATTCCTTCAGAAGTTTCCTAAATATCATCAAGAATCTTTTCTCCTCATCAGGAATTCCATCAGAATTATCAGGAAGCCTTGAGAGCTCCCAATCATCAGTAGGAAACCACGAAATCCTCTAAACATCACCGCCATTCCCAGAAATCTCCTCAACATCATCAGGGATCATGAAAATATCCTTAACACCAACAGCGATCTCAAACATCTCCTCAACATAATCAGGAGTCTCTGAAATCTTATAAACATAATCAGGAATTCCTGAAACATCATTTGTAAGATGAAAAGACTTCTTAGCTGGGTTTATTATAACAAACATGCTAAACAATCTGAAACACAGGACAGGAAAAAAAACAACAACAAAACACAAGGCATAAAAAAGAATCTAATAACTCTACACTCACATAAAACATCCAGTGAGTGGGAGTTCTGTGGGTGGAAACACCTTGTTGATGACAGAGGTCAGAGTAGAACGGCCAGACCGGGTTGAACTGACTGGAAGGCTGCTTTAACTCAAATAGTCACTTTTTCCAACCATGGCGAGCAGAAAAGCATCTCAGAACACAAAACCTAAAGGTGGATGGGCTACAACAGCAGAAGACCATATCGGGTTCCACTCCTGGTGGTGGATCCATGGATGGTGGTGGTGGTGTAATGGTGTGGGGAATGTTTTCTTTGCACACATTGGGCCCCTTAATACCAATTGAGCATCGTTTGAATGCCACAGTATCTAGTTTGGGCATTGTTGCTGATCACATGTATTACTTACTTAATGCCACAATATACCCATCTTATAATGGCTACTTCCAGCATGATGATGCGCCATGTCACAAAGTTCAAGTCATCCAAGAGAGTACATTTGGAGTGTGGTAGAATGGGAAATTGAACATGGACCAGAACCTCAAAGGAATGTTTCCAGCACCTTGTGAAATCCATGCCATGAAGAGTTGAACCTGCTCTTAGAGCAAACAGGGTCCTACACAGTATTAGTATGGTGTTCCCAATAAAGTGGCCAGTGAGTGGATAGCCTACAAAGGAAGACATAAGGCTAGATGTGAAAACATAGAGGTTAATCAAAAACACAGAAAACAGGAAGTTAGCTAAACACTAGGAATCTCAAAACAAGGACGATTTCTAAACACATAACAGACTACGGGACAGACCCAGAGCTAGGAATAATCATAAAAATACGACAGGTAAGAAAACAATTAGGTGCAATGCTGAGCACAGACTAAATATTTGTGTGAACGTTTTGAGGATTCTGTGATGAACTTGGAAACAAGCTGCAGGTGCTTATAATCAGGCAGGATGGAGAGAAAGGCACGTGCTGCTGCTGAGGGTTGGGTCGAACCAGTGCCAAGCTGAGGCATGGAGTTCATTACGACATCAGGAATCCCATAAGGCTCCTCGACATTTCAAGAATCCTAGAAAGGTCTTAAACATCATTGGGATTCCCTGAAATGCTCTAAACATCACCAGAGTTCCCTGAAATCTCCCCAGAGTCGCCACTAAGAATCAGAGAAATCATCAGTAATACCCAGAAAGAGCGGACGCACTCTCTCATCAGGCCTCAGGTGTGTCTAAAACAAGCTCGATCACCAGGCATGATGTCATTCTGCGGCACGATCTTCTCCAACAGCCAACTCGAGTGACATCATCTCATGAGCTCGTGCTGTAAACACAAAAAAGGCACTGGAAAAAGGGGGCCTTTTTTTTTCTTTCTCTCATTTGTCCTCCTTTCTCTCTCCCAATATATCCCAATATATCTCACAACAGAAGTGATTCTGTGCATCATAGACACATTGTCTGCACTTACACTTTCCCTTTGTTTGCCATGTCCATGTTGGTGGAAACTGATTAGGTTTAATTCTGATTATTAGCTTTAAATAAAGATCTTCACAGCCTTGGACTATTTTTAAAGTAGCTTGAAAAAAAGCATTTTCCACCCTGTCCAAGGTAGCCCACTTTGACGTATAACCTGTGAACCTGGCAACCCTGAGCGTACAAGAGTCCCAGCTTATTATTTGTATGTTTTTTGATTTTTCTTTTCTTTGGATGACTGCATGAGTGTTCTTTCTCACCTCTGCACATCGCTCTCTATTAAAGTACATGCCTGTGTTTATATAAACAACTCATTTACACTGTACGACTCCTCGGCTCTGTTTGCTCCCCACAGGCCGTAGTTCGTGTATTAGTGCGTCGTGTCGGTGTGGGTGATGCCATTCGCGCCATGTTAGCATGCCCTGCCTTTCCTGATCTGCTGGTTTGTAATCAGACACCAAAGCAATTCAGCCGTAAGTCCACTTCATGTAGCACAACACACAATTACAGAGAGCAGAGTTTCAAGGAAGCATGATTTCCCTTCTCCATTTTAAGTTCTTCTTTGTTCGTCCATCATGCTGTGCTAGAGGTAGAATGATATGATCAATTTCCAGTGTAATCGGAATAGCTGACGCTGGCATGACATTGACATGAGGTTCAACTTCTCAAATGTTCTCTCTGTCAAAGGTGTAAGTAGACACTGGTAGGCATGTGCTTAGCTGAGCTACTGAGTAAAAAGGTTAATTAAGTATATTTTCCAGTAGAAAGGTGGTAACACCACCACTATTTTAAATGAATAGCTTGTAATTAGATAAACTATGCTATCAACTGAGTACTAGATATAACGTTCTTTACATTTTCCTGTACACAATACATAAGGAATAAAATATTTGGAAGTATGCTATTACAGGACAATAATCAACAATGGGGTGGTGTGATGTGGCCCAACATGATTACTTTCCAATAACAGCACACCCCGAAGTGTTTTATTTGTCTCATACCACAGCAATTTGCCAACAATTACAATGTTTAAATTCATTAATGAATGGAATTAATGAATTGTAATTTTTACTCATTTATAGTTACGTTTATTGTCCAAAAAACAAATTATTTCCTGTTTGTTCTCTCACCAGCTTCTCTTTTTCTTTCTCTTGAAGTTGAAAAGGCAAAAAAGCAGTTTGTTACGAGAAATGGGGAAGTGCAAAGCCCTCCATGGAGACTTTCCTGTGGCAGAAAACTTTCAAAGTGCTGACACTGGAGACTCCTTCCATAAATTTTAAATAAACGTCTAAATAAGCCTTCATCATACCAAAGATATGATGATATGTTTTTTGTTTGTTTGTTTGTTTTTTAAAATAAAATATGTTCATTATTAGGTTTAGATTACGTTTGACTTTCTATAAGTCTTAAGCCAGAACTACTGATCATGCTTTTGTTTTAGAAAATGAATCAACATCTTCTAACCAATCAGATTCAAGAATTCAAGAGCACTGCACTATAAAATATTTGAATCCATCAGGTTTTGTAGCTGCTTTATATCTGTTGAAATAAAACAAATGACTTGAGGAGGTTATTAACTGCCAATTGTTTGTTGAGCAGCTTCTTTAATCAACTTTGACATACCTCATTAGCAAAAGGAAATTAGGGGAAAAAAAAAAAGCTGACAGTTGTGGATTCAATAGTTTTTTTTGCTTCTGTGTTAGGTAATATTAGCTAAAAGTATTTTCATTGTGTTTACCCTTCATCTCCAGGTAAGCTAAACACAACAATTTGATTCACAGCAGCACAGGCAGGGTTGCCAGGTCACAGAAAACATATCCATCACAACTACATCTCAAAATCAGCGAAAAAAAAAAAAGGCCCGAAACTAGCCCAAAAATGGTAGGTAAGCGGATTTTCTTCTTTTTCCTCAGTCTTTGATTGGGAAACAAGTTCACTGAGGTGTACGTGCATTTTTGATTTACAGTATCTGCTATTTGATCCACTGCTCCACACAATACATGCAAAATTAGTTATATTTACATTGCCAGTGCACAAACTTCTACAAAATGCAAATTAAAGCATAATGCATCAACTGTTGAGCAGAATCAAGCATTTCTATGACACCAGAATGCTAAGTGCACAAGTCAGTCTTACAGATGATAGCCCATCATGGCTTTATAAAGAAGAAGACATTAAATGTGATGTAACACTACAGCAGCAGAGCGAGGATTCTGTACTTATGCTTCAGTACATTATGAAACCTATGTAGAGACACAATTTCTTTTGAATTTCAACTCTATGAAGAAGTACAATCTTGCCACATATTTCAAAAGGTCAACCCCGGAAATGATGTATTTCATGACATCATCACGTTACACTATAACTAATTTGCTTGTCATGGTAAATTTCCATACCGATAAGTTGAAACACCGCCGGTCTTTGAATTCAGTTTTTAGATTTCAACAATTGTGCGCACACACTTTTACAGAATCCAGATAAAGAATCAGAGTTATTTTGACTCTAGGAATGTCAGAGAGAGAGAGAGAGAGAGAGAGAGAGAGAGAGATGGTGATGGAAGGAGAATGACATGGAATGAATCACAGATGGTTATCTTTATTCTGACTCAGCCCAGGTGCTAATATTTATGTCTGTGGAGGAGGTGTATAAATAGTGCACCTCAGGTGTTAAGCAGGTGTGTGTGTTTGTATAGGAGGTGTATAATAGTCTACAGTAGGTGTAACACAGGTCTCGTAGTGACAGGACAGTGCCAAATGTCCTCATAGTCACCCAGTCCTCACAAACAATATGGTGTTTTTACAAAACCGAAACATTTCCTCCTGGTTACTGAGGCTCAGATCAGGGTTAGGTTCAGGTGTAGGTGTAGGTATAGCATTTATTATCTACAGTCATCATTTTATCAATGGAACGTCCTTGACTCTAGTCTCAGCCTCAGATACTTCACCTACATGCCAAAGAGTGTCTGTTGTCTTTTGACACACTTTTCTGGCCACAAGCTTCAGAATCTTGACCTTAATTAATGTGAGTTAAATTACCTCTCATGTCAGTGGAATGTCCATGAAACTGGTCAGTTCCTGTTAACATTTATGTTAGAGTAGCTATAAACATTGTTTCCTTCACGTCTCATTTATCAACAATTTCACATCCGATTTGAATCGATTTCTATGGAGGGCCTGCCACTCCAGCCCATGTATAATGTGTTACGATAGAAACGATCATGTCTGAGTCGATGTTCTAGAAAATTAATTAAGAAGTCCCAAATTGTGTGCGTCATTAGCAGTGTTTTTTTTTTTTATATATACCAATCTGGGAGCTATGACTTATCTACATTCCCAGACACACACATACACACAAAATACCTCCTCATTTGTCTCATTAAAGAGCAGATGTATTGCCCTTTGCTGCTGTGAGTCTCACGCACACACACACACACACACACACACACACACACACACACACACACACACAGTTACAGTGTTGATATTTAACCTTTCTGCACACCTTAATACCTTCTGAAACATTCCTTAAATAGAGTTTGCTTGTTTGCAGAGGCAACAACTTTTCTCAACCTGATCACAGAATCTTCACTAAAAAGGTTAACGCTCTGAGAAATAATGCATTGTGGGTATTCCTGTGTAATAAAATTCCAGGGCCTGTAAAAAATGTGCATTCCATGTCATATCTGAGGGATTATGAAAACCAAATGTTATCAAAGGAGTTGTTGCGTTCCAGACTTCACATGTGGACTTCAGATGCACACCCATACATATACACACACACACACACACACACACACACACATGCTACAGCGTAGGTATTCCAGAAGCACTGCCACATAGGAGCAGGGAGGAGATTCATACAGAGCGCTTCTCATGCCTCTCTGCACTTGAGTGTAATTGGTACTTAGTGCTCACCAGAGCAACGGGAATTCTGTCTGAAATGTCCGAAAACATCTCACCTACACGCTAATGTGTGAGGAAAAACACCATCAGGACAGAAAAAGCGAGAAGAAAGGAAAGGAAATAAAATTGAAAGGAAAGGAAAGGACTTGCAAAGAAAAGGGATATAAAAGTAGAAAGATAAGGAGAAGAGCAGGAATGGAAATGGACACAAGAAGAGCACGCAACAAAAGGATGATGGAAGGCAGAGAGCAAGAAGAGGAAAAGAGCTAGTAAGCAAACAAAAGGAAGGATGGGGAAGGGAAGAAAAGGTAAGAAGGAATGGAGTGAGAAGAGTGTGGAAGAAAGGAAAGGAAAGGGGGAGAAAGGAAAGATTGAGGAGCAGAGGGAAAGAACACAGTAAAGGAAAAGAGGAGAGCAACATGGTAAGGAAGGAAAAGACATGGAAAAAGAGGAAAAGAGCAAGAAAAAAGAAGAAGACAAGAGGAAATAAAAAGAGGAAAAAATGAATGAGCAAGAAAGGAAAGGAGAGGAAGCAAGATGGTGGGGGGAGAGCTAGAAATGAAAGGAAAAAGAAGAGGAGAGCAGGAGAGTTCAGCAGGAAGAGGAAAACAGGAAAGGAAATGAGGAAGAGGTCACAAAGAGGCTGAAAGTAGCAGAGAGGAGATGATTGGACTGTAGGAGGAGAGGAGGTGAGAAGAAGAGGAACAGAATCCATAGAGAGAGTCACTATTTAATAGGAGTGAAGGACACCGAGAGTGAGAAAGAGAGAGATGGAGGGAGAGACGGGGGATGGAGACTAAAATAGAGCATTGCAGTGTGACTAAGACGCTAATTACATGGAACAGCATTCT
Source organism: Pangasius sanitwongsei (assembly GCA_037576675.1). Taxonomy (NCBI): domain Eukaryota; kingdom Metazoa; phylum Chordata; class Actinopteri; order Siluriformes; family Pangasiidae; genus Pangasius; species Pangasius sanitwongsei. The sequence continues at coordinate 3,859,415 of CM075008.1, read as the reverse complement.
AACACGCAGTAGTGAAGAGAGAGAGAGAAAAAGAGAGAGAGAGAGAGAGAGAGAGCGCATTCTTATACTCTTCAGTGCTTAGCTAATAAAATGCTCCATTCACAGAAACCGCCTCAAGGACGATGCTGATCTAACACTGCCTTCATTTCCTCTATAGTGTTTCTAGTGTGTGTGTGTGTGTGTGTGTGTGTGTGTGTGTGTGTGAGTGTTGTCTGCCATCCTCTCTGTGTGTTTAATGAGTGGGCTTTTGTGATCATCTCAGCAAAAAATGACAAAATGCGAAGCTTTTCACCTTTTGACCTTGTGAATGATGAGTGTGTTCTAGCAAGATATTTTATACATGTTAAACCCCACACAGTACTCTCTCTCTCTCTCTCTCTCTCTCTGTGTGTGTGTGTGTGTGTGCGCATGCTTTGGAATGTGGGGTGTGTTCCCTGACCAGCGTCTGTGTGCATGTGTGTGTGGTTACTGCAGTCAGAGATTACAGTGGTACCACCGCTAAACCATTGGCGAAGAAATAAAAAGGCAACTTCTGCCACACATACATAACCGAACATCCTGTAATTAACACTCCTTATCTTCTGATTGGTCCTTGGTTCCTATCACAGAGTAAAGTCAATGTTCCAAAGTGGAAGGAAGGCTGTAAACGTCTGGACGTGGGGAGTTTATTTGAACACTCTCGTCCTTCCTCTCTCCGCTGTGGTCTGATGAGAATGAGTCGTGCTTTGCCGCTAATCTCACTGTCTCAGTGTGAAAGAGCGACTTTCCTCAGGCACTAACAAAGCCCTGTTGTTATAAATCTGTAAAGCAACACTGTGCAATTTTGTCTGTGTGTGTGTATGTGTGTGTGTGTGTGAATCACTGAGATTCTGCTGACTAAACAGGTCCTTTAGGAGTGAGCTGCTGATCATCTTCTCTCTCGTGTACCTGTCAGCTTCACAGAAACACTCATGGCTGGGGGGTTAACCTGCAAGTGTGTGTGTGTGTGTGTGTGTGTGGCATTGCTGACAGTAGATGACAACATGCATCAAACTATGGTGACAATCCATTTTTACACCTAGGTTTAATACGTCCCCGAAGTTTACCTTTTGACACCCAATACTCTGCCACAACCGTGCATCAGCCAATCAGAGACGGTTTAAGACAGTTTTCAGTGTAGTGATGAGTATGCATTCTTACACCTTCACAAAATGACTCCTATAACATCAAGTCTGTTTACACTAAAATTTTGATGGTTATCCCCGAACTGTGACTCGTGTACCCTAAGCTCTGACTCCTACACCCAATTTCAGACATTTATACTTTAAGATCTGCTGCTTAGACTCTAAACCTGATAAAACATGAACTCTCTTACTCCTCAACTCTGACTCATTCAGCCTCAATTCTGACTTCTTCACCCTCAACTCTGACTCCTTCACCCTAAATCTAATTTCTAGAACTCCAACTCTGATTCTTACACCCTGACCTATGAGTCTCAGAGCCTCAAACTGACTCCTACACTTTCTACTCTGACTGCTCTACCCTAACTTTACCGTTTGACTCCTATACTGTAACAGTGACTCATATACCCTAACTCTGAGTCCTTCAAGCTTTACCTTGACTGCTACATATTCAAATCTTTCTCATTCACCTGTAACATCCTAACCCTGCCCCCTACACCCTAACTGTAATCCCTGAACTTTAACTCTCCCACCCTGTACTCTGACTGCTATGCATTCAGCTCTGGCTCCTACACTTTCAACTCTCCTACAGCCTAACATGGACTCTTACACCCTTAACCCTTACGCTTTCTCTCCAACTTTGACTCCTAAACACTCAAGTATAACTCTTTCATCCTAACTCGAATCTACTCTTACACCCTCTACTCTGACTGCTATACACTCTAACTTGTACTCTTCAACCTTAACCTGTACTATTACACCCCAACTTCGGCTCCTACACACTCAGCTCTAACTCCTACTTGACTTTGATTTCAGACACCCTTAAACCACCCTACCTTTGATTCCAACTCTATTTCATGGGCTCATTTCATTTCATGTGCTCATCCAAAAGCGACGTCCAACTGTGACAGGATACAACTGAGCACTTGAGGCTTAAGGGGTCTTGATCAAGGACCCAACTGTGACAGCTTGGCAGTGCTGGGGTTTGAACTCATGACCTTCAGAACAGAAGTCTTATATCTACAACTCTGACTCCTATACCCTTAACATTAACTCCTTCTCCCGAACAGACTCTTACACCCTTATCACTGACTGCTACAGCTTTATCAATGACTCCTATACCCTTAACCCCATTCCTCCTCCCTCAACTCTGTCTCTTACACTCTTACCCTGACTCCCCTGTTCGGGGCGGTTGTTATGCAATTGGGTTGTTACCCAATTCTGCCCTCTCTGCTTCCAGCCTGATGTGCTCTTTTGTATTTAATCTACTTAGAGAGAGCAAGAGATGGAGAGAAATATAAAGAGAAGGAGAAAGAATGAGACTCACACGGTGACTAATTCCCCCTGCAGTGTACTCAGCTCATGCAGCTGCTGGCTGTTCACTGGCTGAGTCACCAGCAACTATACAGCCACTTTGTTTTTATCGCACACACACACACACACACACACACACATAGACATAGACACAAGTGATTTGGTCAAAGTGTGGGAGTAGGTTATGTGCAATGCTGCAAACCTTGCAATCTGTCTTTTTGTCTCCCGGGTGTGTTTAAAAAGCTAAACGCATTATGTTCTGTACTGCTCTTTTCAAGTTTGTGTTTCCCATTCCCACATTATTCAGCACTTCTGATTCCCTGTGCACAGAGAGTGCTCTTGTATCTCTTGTATCACTTGAAAAAAGATTTGTCTCGGAACAGTTGTAATGAGCGTTAATGACCTGAGCGTGGTACTAATTAACAAACAGGGATTCGGCTCTGTGCTTCAGTGAACCAGATCCTCATCTTAGTTTCTTCCAAGTATTTAAGATTGTATATAAGTATCTATACATTGACTCGTTACCTATTATGAAAAAAAAAATCTAAAAAGATATTCTTAATATCTCTATGAGTGAGACACACAAGGACTATTTTCATTAACATGCATTTACAGTGTTCATTTGTTCATCTTTAGTAACTGCCTGGTCAGGGTTGTGATGTTGTTGACGTTGTTGTTGTTGTTGTTTTGGAATACACATACAGGTATGGATAAGATGTCAAGGTCATTCAAACATACTATCAAGCATACTGCTGTACATTTGGAGACGTGTACAGTTTACTATTTATGTACAATCATGTCTAAGTATATTTGAAGAGAAGTACTCTAGTGCATTTTTGACTAATTTAAGTACTTGGAGAAAAGTATACTACATATTATATTAGTATATATACTATAATTTGTAAGTACACCTGCAGAGAAGTACACTAGGTGCCGAGTATTCTTTATTCCAACTATTAATATAGTTGTATATGTAGTAGTATGAATATATAAAAGATTTTTCAGTACGCTTAATACTAGTATAAACTTTTTTTTTTTGCACATTAATTAACAAGTTCCCATGTGGTTCATTTGCCTTAGATTGTGTGTTCAAAGTTGATATAGCCGTGTGCATAGTGAATTTCTCAGAGCATTTCCAAGGGAGAGCCTTCTTTGCTGAATTATTTTCCTGTAACATGCTTGCGTGTTGGAAATACACCCTAGGCAACTTTTAACGATCGGTTCCTACTGCACGTTCCTGGCTGAGCGGCTGCACATGTTGCTGTGTGTGTTTGCGTGTGTGTGCACTTGTCTGTTTGTGTAGGTACATAGTACATGTGTATTTCCACGCCTGTGTGCTGATTGCATGTAATGAATGAAAAACACTGGGCTTGAGAGAGAAAAAGAGAGATAACAGAAGAGGGAAAGAGTGCAGCCTCTGAAGTATAACTCCCCGGAGAGATTACTTTGTCTGGTCAAAGGGTTATAGCACTTACACGGGCCAATTTCTCTCCCTGAAGGGAAAGATATATCCAAGTACGAAAACACTCATTATCTATAACCACTGCAGATTTAAGCGTGTTAGCAGAGGCTTAAACTGGGGGAAAGGTTTAAAGGTGCAATTATAAGAGCCTAAAGAATTGCACCATGGGAAATCCTGAGAACGACAATGTGCTCTAAAACCACCATAAAGCTTTACAATGGCGTGTGTACTCAACGTAGCCCACAATAAACATAAACAGCGTTGTTACTCAACTTACAGAACGCTTCACCCTCTCGAATTCTCAGTCTCACACCTCACATCCATCCCACTCCACAGCTCTTTCAGAGGAAGTGATGCTATCACGACTTCCTGTCCGTGTGGGCTGATATAGGACGTCTGTGTGCATGTGTGTGTTTGCGAAGGAGTCTATGTTTACTTGAGTAAGCATGTGTGTGGGCCGGAGTGTTTGTTTGGCTGGCTTTTATAAACTTTCGCCTGCATTTTTGTCTTGGTGTCATGAGCCTGTGCAGTTTGTCCGCAATGAGAATTGTAATCTGAGCGGAGAGACTGCATGAGCTCAGGTCAGCTCTAAAATCTGAGGTTCGAGGGAAAAGGTCAAAATCTGGTTTAAATTATGTTTACTCTACATCATGTAATTTAAATGTCACTGATCTGATAATAAACTCAACTAAAGACTTGAAAGAAGAGGTACACAGTATGTGTGTCTTATATGCCTTAGTGGAGAGAGAGAGAGAGATTAGCAAGTATAACTTCACAATGAGTTTATTTTGCTTGGCTAATGTTAATCTTGCTTTTATTTTACATCATATTACATATACATATTACATTTGACAGCTAAGAAAGGAGTGTCTTCTGTTTCTTCAGTCCGTATTTTCTATCCCAATTTTTTTAGGCTTAATGGCAAGTGCTTGTGTTTAAAGACGGTTGTCATAACGCTACTGAACAACCCTGTCTCAGATGCTTATTCTCAAGAAAAATCTGGCAACCTCAGAGGCGTGAACTGCACACAGGTGATTGGCATGATCCCTTCACTTCCAGAGAAATTTAAGCACGAAATACGATTGTAGACTCATCCAAGTAAACAGACTGTAAACAAAATGTAATCACGGTATCTTATGAGTGATAACTACAAAGAACCTGTCCTGAACTAAAACAAAAGTCACCCATGTTGTATAAACCCACCATCCCAGTTCCAAATATTTCACAATTCAAATACTGAATACACAAAGATTTGCAAATTTGAAGATGATTTGAAGAAGACTTCTATGACTTATTATCTAGTTTATCCTTGTAGCTCCAATTCAAAGCTAAAGCAGGAAAGGTCAGACACAATGCTTGACTTGGGTGATCGACTTCATTTGGATTAAGTGGAATATTGTGTATAGGCAACTGTTGATCTTCTAACTACAAGTAAAACATGGAGCTGCGATTTCAGTGACAGTGGCAAGCATTTGAATTGAGATTTTCTTAATTCTATGCACATTACGTAATGATGCAGTAAATCAACACAACTAGAAGACTGGTTCCTATGGCATGTGTGGTCCGACGTTTCTTCAGTTCCGCAGTTCACGACTTTAGTTCCTACCTGTAAGTAGTTCCCATTTACTGTATGATCCGCAAAAATTGAAGAAAAACTTATGACCGTGGTTTCACGTCATCCTGTCATATATGAAATAGATACAGATATAGAGACATTATGCAGGAAAATAAAGCTTGGGCAGAAGTATCAGAGATTGCTGTTCTTTTCGTGAGTGTATGTAGCTAGTACAATTAGCTTGCACTGATAATCTGCCAACTAAGCTAGTACGAGCTGAGCACGTAACCTGCAACTCAAACCACCAATGTTCACACCAATTGGTGCATTATTTCATACTACCGTTTCTCATCAGTACTAAAAAATAAATCGGTACTGAAAAGTAAGAAAACTACCAGCAATGTGAGCAGCTGTCACTTGCTAGTGTGAATCTAATGTAACACCATTACTGTTTCTCTCATGCGCTAGAGCTGTACCTCATCTGTTACTGTTCCTGCTTCAGATAATACAATTTATTATCACTTTGGACTCTGTCCACCTGCTGATAACACTAAAGCTTTTTACCTTGATGTTGATCTCTCCTGTGGCCCTTTGACAACGCCACCAATCTCTTTGTCTCACCCGAACATGTTCCTCTCTATTACTCAGAGTGACAGCTACTAGATCAAACCCTCCCACACACTATTTTCACCAATTCACCACTGTAAGTAAAAGAACTCATTGATCCAACACAGTCCGTGCCTTGTAGACATGAAGGTAGAAATGCTGAGTTCTGCTGAATAACTATCGAGCGCTTTTTTCTCCCCTTACATCCACCTTTTCATAACATTTTCTTTGCTTTTAAACTCACAGGACTCATCGCCGGGTTTAGACTCCTTATTAGTCTTAATGTAGGTATAGTTACTGAAAAATAAGATGAATCAATGAATAATGCATTAAAATGAATAGATGAATAATACAAGTTGACGTGAAGTGGTTAATGTGGCAGTAAATGGACTGATCATCGCCTGCAGCGCTGCTGTTATCAGGCTAATTAAAAACAGATTAGGGATTGGTCAAAATCCTCCTCCATCTCTGGTGATAAGAACTGATAAGAACATGCTGTTTATTTGCTCTTGTGGCAGAAAGCATTTCTCCACTTACCCACAACCCCCCACCTTTTTCACACCTTTTAGCCACCGTCGTTTTTTTCCCTTTCTTTCACACTTCCTTGCATAGAATGAAGAAGTAGCTGCTGTTCGAGGAACAGAAATAAACCCAACTGACCCCAGTGTGACCTCTCAAGAAATAACAGTACGAGTTTACTAGTTTGCTCGACAAAAGGCAAAACCAATTAGATTCTGATCTAGAGACACGAGCTCAGAAAGGGGAAAAAATGTACACATTTTCATATATATTTTTCATTTTATTTACCCCTTCTGGTCTGATTAGCGAACCTGTTTAAAAAAAAAAAAAAAAGTCAAAGGTGAAAACAAAATGTTGAAATATGATTGGACAGAGAAGTATATGTTTATTCTCCGTGCATCAAATAATCTTATGCAAGAAGAGGTACAGTATCTTAAGAAGATCGTTTTCTAAATGAATTATTGCCGTTGTTGCTGTGTGTCGCTCTTGTCCAGCTGTAACGTAGTTAACAATAGAGGCTTTGAAGGAAAATTCCTCTGCTCATCCTGGCTTTCATCTGCTGCTGCTTGTAAAACTCATGACATCTTTACTGTCATGACCTTTGACCCTGAAGATACTGAGATTACACAGCTACTGCACAGACTGGTAAAACAGTCCATTGAGTGGTGTGATTGTTTTTTTTTCCGGAAAAACTGAATCTGCGTCAGACACACAGGTGTTCCACCAATCAGACAAGAGCATTTGTAATTCTCAATTTATTTACACAAGTTAGCAGCGATCCTTATTGTAGCGCTATTTCATGAAAACAAAAGATTTGTCATCCAAATCTTTAGAATAACAACTTGGGAATGGGACAGTTATTACTTTACTGTAAAGAAGTAATAATAATAATAATAATAATAATAATAATAATAATAATAATAATAATAATACAGCACTGGTGATGAATAGAGGAATCTGTTTGGTAATGAATGAGTCATTAATAAGAAGTGAGAACATTAGTGCAGCTGAAGGGTAAGTGGTTAAGGTGTCAGAACACCAAGTGCCAAGGTTAGAGACTTCTCTATTATGGAACTGTGGTGCAGTTGAAAAGATGTCTAAAAGTAGATCAGAAGACTGACCTCCTGCTCAGCCATGACCTGTTTTTACTTCTCATTTCAGTGGAAAGGCACTCCAGATAGTGTTTTTTTCCTGTATAAAAAAAAAAAGTGCAGGTGTGAAAGAACCCAGTGGTAGGGTAGCGGTTTTATTTTGTGTGTTTTCTTTCTTTATTTATTTCTTTAATGGTTCTGTGCTAGTGAGCAGACAGCTATATCTTAATAAGAGACTGCTGAATGCTTAAGTAACATTGTTAACCCTCAAATACTTGAAGGACGATTTAAATCATGACTCCTTAATTCTGCTTCCTCCCAAGTTTGAATATATAAAACTATATGAAAAAGGTTACAAAAACAGAAAGCAAGAGGCTGATACAAGGACTTTATTGTTATGTATTATATAATGTCATGTTATTATAAAAGAGCCATAGTTAGCTCATAGTCCTGCAGGAGAAATTAAAGACCCAGTCCATTTCTGCGTCTTAGTATTTTACAGGAATATGATAGGTGTTAATGAAGAACTCCTCATTCGTTCCTGCTTAGTTCCTGTATAGTTACCTATGAGGTGTTGAACAGTATTCTAAAGTGTTTCCATTAACATAACAGAAGTGGTTATATTAAAGGTAGTCTTGGTATCATATTTCCATGAGATATTGTGCAAATTAATGTGTTGGGTAATCAAGCAGTGATGGCACAATGGCATAACGTCCCTTTGCACCATTAAACCAAAAAAAGATTAATTAAAGGCATAAACCTGAGATAGTTCAATAGGAGCACACCTGTTGGTGGACTACAGACAACACTCTGATATGTTACTTCAACATTCGAGCACATCCTGAAGTTTATAAAGACTGTATATGACATTTAATAGAGAATTTTTTATTTCTTTTTCCCTCAGATGCCTTGAATAGATCAATACTGATTCTCTGGTTTTCTCTCAAATACATGCTGGGAAATGGATTGGCTATGATAAAACCTTATTCAAAATAGTCATACTGTTTCTGCCACCGATCTTTGTATCCCTTATATCATATTTGTTTAGAGTTTTAAATTTTTCTTTTCCTACCTGTATAGAACTAAATTCTGGTTTATGAAAATTCTATTTTTATGTCATAGACAGTCAAAAAAACATTTCACTGCACATCATACAGTGTATGGCTGTGTACGTGGCCAATAAAAATTTGAAACTGAATTTGAATTTGGTAAATTGCCCATAGGTATAAATGCATGGTGTTTCGTAATGCACTGGTGTCCCATCCAGGGTGTATTCCTGCCTCACGCCCAGTATTCCCAGAATATACTCCAGATCTCGTACCACACTAACCAGGGGTGTGTCTCAATCAGCTCCCTAGTTCAGTAGTTGGCCATTTTAATGGCTGTCTCAATCGCAGAATCCATCCAGTGCACTGGAACATTCGCTCTCTAAAAATGTACTGCAAAAACCAGGGAGCATTGATGCTCACTATGTTCCCTTACTGGAAACGACGTCATATTTCCTGAAGCCTCTCAGCTTGTAAAAAATGATGGATGAACTCTCAGCCAACTTCGTCTACAAATGTAAGTAGCTTGTTATTGTTGTTGTAGCTCTCAAATAATTACTTACATTAGCAACTTTATTTGATGTTCTATATATGATTTGTTTGAGTCTAACAAATGTTAAGCGTTTAATGATTTAAAAAAACAAACAAACAACTAACTAGCCTACGATCCTGCTTGAAGTACCATGACAGAAACGCGTATGATTAAGCTAACAAATGTATATGATGTATAATCAGAAAGATATCAGTCCTGTCTGTTGTTGAATGCCAGTGGTGACGTTTTACAACACAAGTATGTAGTCATGTCGCCGGAAATTGAGTCATCAGTGTCCCAGTGTGTAGTGAGCCAGGGTCCTTATCAGTGCCCAAACTCCTGTACACGATATACTGATTAACCACCTAGGGAGCTATGGAGCAGACTGAGACACACCCCAGGATAAAGCACTTACTGAAGATGAATGAATCATTGTAACCTCTTCAGTTAGATATTATCTGTTATCCTTGTAGTTACCAAAAAATGTAAAAGGAATGTCACTTTTTTTTTGACTATTTAGGTCAGGAGAGGTCAGTTCACAAATGCTTGGAGTTGAAATTGCATGTTTGGTTTAAAATGAGGTAATTATATAAAAGCTCTATAAAGAGACAGCGAGACAGTGACATCATGACAGATGTATTGTTTTTCTGGTTTTGCCATCACACCACTGAATGAGTGAGACCTCGATGATGGGAAACAAAGTTTGCAGACATTATTTTGCAAGTAAAGGCATGCATTTCAAATAGTGCTCCCAAAAAACATGAATGAAAGGCAAGTCATTTGTGTGATTTGATCTATGACACTAAATTTGATTTATGACACATAGACTATTAGTTTGCTGAACATTTAACAAAAGTTACTATTTTGGGTCAGAGTCATTTGGACTTACATACACACACTACACTCTACAAAATGATCTGGATAACTGAAAAACTTCAATTCATTGTAGGAACTCTGACCATTGGAGGTCAGGCTTGGGTTCGCAGGGTGAAGGGGTGTTAGGTCAACGGGCGGTAGGCAGTTTTAGGGGGTAATTAAGACAGTGGGTAAATAGAGTTGAGATATGTTATTCATTTCCTCCTAATACTTCTAATACGTCATTATTTTGTGTTTGTAGGCCACAACCATTACAACAGCTCATGTGGGATGGCCATGTGTATAAATCCTATGTCATTGTGTTTGGTGTGACATGGCATGTTGGTAAGTGTGTGTTGATCACAGGTTTAAAACACACAGTAATACACTGGTGCTGCTTGCTGAAGTACAAGGAATTAGCATTTAATGTTCTCAGCTGAATGAAACAGAAGAGTCTACTGTTATTTCTACTGCAGCCTTCTACATGTGTGTCTCCTGCTTTCTCTCAGTCTCTCTCTCTCTCTCCCACACACACACACACACACACACTCATCTCCCTCTCGGTACCATCTAAACACATTCTCTGGTCTCAGATTACTGAGCAACTGGAAAAGTGAAAAGGTAATCATACACAAACATACACACTAATACACGCACCCACTCACTCACATACACACACACACACACACACACTCAAGTGTAAAACCACACCCAACACACTATAAGCATATATACAAAAAGTAATGCGTGCACGCACGCACACACACACACACACACACATTTGCATAAACACACAAACGTGCAAACTTTCATTACAATAGACACAGACCACAGTTCAGTTTTATTAAACTTGCATTGGTTGAGCCTGATGATGAACTAGAGTCATAAATACCACTTAAACACAGTGTGCACGCACACACACACAAGCACGCACGCACACACATACACACACACACACAGTTTCTCTCTGTCTGTATCTGCTCAAACTGCACTGACATGAGCAAACATAGTTGTGGTATTTCTACAAGTCCTATACACACAGTAGGCTTGTGACGGAGAGTGAGCGAGCTAGAAAGCAACACCGTGTGTGCGTGTGTGTGCTTGTCTGTGTGTGTGTGTGTGTGAGAGAGAGAGAGAGAGAGAGAGAGAGAAGGAGGGTGTGTTGGGTGAGAATGGTGAATAGCTTCTTTACAGTAGTTTAGCACTTGACCTTTGTGAGCTTATGACAGTAATGACCTTAGACACTTACACACACATACACACACACACACACACACACACACACAGGGTGTCTGCACACATAAATGGGTCAAAGGGCAAGTGTATTTTTATTACAGGCTGTTTATTATAATGAACTATTAATATGCATAAACTGTGTATGACATCATTCCACTCTTACTGCTTTGCTATCTCATAAAGGTGTCTCCAGTAAAAATACACGTTAAGTGAGCAATAATTAAAGAATAAAACAGTTGGGGTGTGTGTGCTGTTATGGGAAAATAATCAATGAAGGGATGGTGCAATGCAGCCTGACATAAAGCAGAGTTACTGTTACCACTCTGAAGCTGATTATTTCAAAAACAGCACTTTGCATTGTGTTTTATTCCTCTTACGCCACAGCAATTCGCCAAAGATTTAAAGACTGTCATACTATCGATCCATTTAAAGTTACATTTAATGTTTTGAAATGTCAGTGAAACAAGTTAGATAAACAATTGTTGCCTTATCTGCCTCTCTTTTTTTTCACTTTCTTGAAGTTAATTTTAAAAAATAATAATATATACATTAATATAAACCTGTGCGTGATTTGTGGCTGCGCTGTTGTCAGAGCTGCTGTTGTAGAAAATTAATCAACACCTTCTGACCAATCAGGATTGAGAATTCAAAAGCAGTGGCGTATAGTAGGATATCATTCTGTTCAAGCTGCCCTGTCGTCTTTAAAAGGACAAAATAGTCCATATTACATTATTAATAATATTAGCAACAATTTCTGATATTTCGTTCTGCCGCTGTTCTGAAATGCGTCTTCTTCTTTCACATATACAGTATATCTCTATCTCTATCCATATCTATATCCATATCCATAGTAATCAGGGGTGTATGATGAAGTTGTAAAATGGACAGCATATTACCAGTATATGAGCAGATGGTGCAGATTTCTCAGCACAGCAGTGACAATGAGGCGTTTAAGAAATCCCAGAAACACACTATTCCGTTTATTACACACCTGTCTCTTGTATGTGTACAGTTTGAGACTTTAGCTCATTTTTCCATGCACAGTATGTGTTCAACTTTCTCAACCCTTCATCAGTGTCAACGCAGCACTGACAGTAAGCAACAGCTGGACTAAAATCAGTAACTGTACACCTGCAGAGTGACCTCTATGGCAGGAGATCCCGGGAGGAGTGTTTTTACATGCAGAAACAGTGCACAGTTATCAGTGCACCCCCTGGTGGTGTCTCCACTGTGGTGCAGTGTGTGTGTGTGTGTGTGTGTGTGTGTGGAGGGGGGCGCGGGTGGGTGAAACGCATCGCTTTCCTGAGAAGTTGCTTGTGTAGTGTCATTCTCAAACAATAGCACAATAACATGAGGTATGATCTAGACTAGAGCTGGAGAGAAGAACCCGAATCCGTCACACCTATTAAACACACACACACACACACACACACCTGTAATAATTATTGCACTATCCCACACACCATAAAATACAGCTGGACATCAGAAAATAACATCATTGCCAGGATTCATGGCATGTAGTGTCACTCATGGGTCACCGCAGTGACATCAGCGGGTGTCCACATCACCGTGATGGACAGCACAGGTTCAATACTGCAGCAACAGATAATTCTATTGAAATATACAGTATATATGTGCATTCCTGCAGACATACTCTGAAAAAACACACTCACACACACACACACAGTGGTATACGCAGTGCTAGATAATGTATTTATTTATTTATACATGTAGTGGATTCTCTAATCACTAACGATGGTCAGAACCTGCTTGAGACAGAGTATATTTCCAGCCATAATTCACTCGAGACTTAATATCAAATCCATTAATATAAAACCATTAACCATTTACAATGAAAAATGAATATGACAAAAAACTCCAAACAAATATGAATGGTCTGTTTTAAATGGTTTGATTTCCGTGATCAGGTGATCAACCTTGATCCTGATTTTTTTTTTTTTTTTTTGACCATGAAAAATATGACAAACATCTTGAGAGCCTGTTGTACGGAAATGCTTCTGCTAATCCAGACAACACGGCGTTGCCTTTAGTAGCAGTTTCTCTCTCATCAGTTGACGGGTAATACTTTATTTAAGGGAACCCAGTATGCATTAATGAGAATTATATGAATATTTTATAAGTTGCGGATTTACACAAGGCTTTGTCCGGTGAGATAAGAAAGAACTGGACAGGCTAAAGGACCAAATCACCGCTGCATCGTTCTCTTTAGGTAGAGATGAAGCAAGGGCTAATTCCCACTGGTACCACTATCAGCAGGTAGAATGGCATTATGGGTAATGTAGAAAACCAGCTGGTATTGTCAGCACTATATAGGATGCCATTGAAGCTTTGTAAAGATTATGAAGTCATTCACAGTGGATTATTATTTAACTTTCTGGTGTAGTGGCGCATATTTATACTTATGTATATACTGTATATATACTGTATGTCTCACAGGCACAGTTTCAGACGTTGCTTTTTCAGACAATAAGGACAGCTATTTCAAAGACAAAATCCGATCGTCCGTCAGTGCTCTTGGACTGGGAAGTCAAACTACAGCAATGTACGCTAGAGATACTGCAATCTCACACGTCTAAGGGAATGTCTCAGTCTTACACTCTGTTTTTCCTCATTTAGTCATCACTCCTGCCAGGGAGCTGTGCTAGCTCCCACTGACTCCATCTGCTGAACGTAATGTCGGGACACACACTCCACACACACACACCCACGCACACACACACACGCACACTGTGCACTGCCTGCATCTCTCCACAGGACAACAAGGGGCCCCATGATACCGGCGTAAGAGGAGAAATCAGAGTGAGAGACGGAGAGGAGGAGAGTGTTAAGAGGTGCGTGGGCAGAGAAGAAGAATGAAAAGAGGATGTGGGAGTGAGGAACAAAAAGAGAGAGGGAGGAGAAGAAAGATTGAGCCATGATGCTCCGAAGCAGCAACGCTACCTGTCTGCTTTATAATCGACCGTAAAGGCAGACAGGTGACTCATACGAGAGCGAGAGAGATTATGACTCATGCTTCTGCGCTCTCCTGTGTGTGATAGCTTTGTTCCGCAATTTATTTAGTGACAAGTCTGAAATCTCAGTCACATCCTTAACAATCACTCATTTCCACTGAAGTGTCCAAACAGGAACTTGTCAAAATTTCATCACTGCTCTGTACTGTGGAAAAGGCTTAGACATTCACACATTCATTCCTGTCCATAATTAGAAGGGAATTACAGAAGAATTCCTTAAAATGTTGATCAGTGTTGGATTTCTGTTTGATTTTATACTGAAAGAGACATTTTTTTTGCCAGAGCATCATTTTTCCTTGATTAAAGAGTTTGAAAAAAATGATTTTCCAGCATGTTCTTTAAAAGTTTTTCTCTGAAGACAGCACTCCCAGTGAAATACACATTTTAATTCTAGCATCATCCAGAAACTAGAGTTTTCTTATATTATGCATGCACATTTATGCACATTTAATTATTATGAAACCTCATTTGCATATAAATGTAAGTTTTTTGAAAAAGAATATCAGCAATCAACTGGCATTGTGTTTCATTGTGATATCTGCTATATATATTTTTTTATATAACCTATTCACCTGGAGTGGAAGAAATTCTTTTAGTTTTTTTATGATTGTAAAGTTTTTTGGTTTTTTTTAATGCTTGGAAATCAAAATTTAGCTGCTTTCTAACAGCTCCTGTTTTTCCAAACCAAAAAAAAAAAAAAAAAAGACTAGGATGCCAAAACTTTGGTGCAGTAAGTTCACTTCTCAATCGATATGGTGTTTAATTTGACTGATTAATTTGTTTAATATTGGGAGTTTTTAGTTTTAAGGTTAGAAGGTGTTGATTAATTTTCTAGAACAGCAATTACAGAAAAACACAGGTTTATATTAATGCGGTCTTTCTAATATGTTTCTATAGTAACACTGTCACTGTCACACTGTCACTGAGATGTCACTGAGATGTTGTGCACATCATGCTAACATTTTTTTGTAAAGGATATTTGTAATTCAGCACATTTGCATGGAACGTGAGCAAGTTTGTGTCTGAACCAGAAGTTCAGAAATTTACTCAAAGTATAGTTTATGTAAATTATTTATGCACTTAGAGGAAATGAGAATTTGAAGGTCAGCGTGTCTGCACATATCGGCAGAAAATTCATTTCACTTGAAGGCACCCTAAGGCCAATTTCCCACATAACTGAACAGACCCAAGCAGAAATGATCTGTGCAGTAAGCATATTCACCCCGGGTGTAACGTCGTGGCGAAAATATTCAAATACTGCTCGGCAGTAATAGCTAATTCATAGACTAACCTTAAATTACTTTTAAAACGAACCAACACAGTTTTATTTACATTCACACATTCTACAATAAAACACCTCAAGGCTTTGCAAACCTCTTATCTCATAAAACGTAGGCAAACCCCTTTTCTGGAATAATTAAAAAAGTTCCTTTTTTACCTGACTTATTTATTTACTCTATTTTTACCTTTAGCTCCACCCCCTTCATGTAAAACACTTGTATTGTAGACTTCACGCGTCTGGCCAAAACATTGCCATGTCTGTATTTGTTTGAAATCCTCTTTAGAAACTTTAACATTGTATAGTGTGTAAACTCCTCTTAAATATAAACTCGACCCTGACCCTGATAGAGCTTACAACTGGGTAAAACAGCAGATAACTAGTTGGTTGACCATTTTTTTTTTATTAGTCCACTGATTAGTAGATGATTATGATAGGTTCATGAGAGGATTACGCATAATTTTAGGATAAATCAAATATCAAGATGACAAACTACAGCATCTTCTTACTTTTTAAATAACTCTACTTTAAATAGAGCGCAGCGCTGTACCTGTAACTGTACCTGTAAGCACTTCACTTCAGCGAGCACTGAGCACTGAGACATGCACACTCACCAACGTCTACACTTTGCTCGTGAGTCAAAGCAATTCAAGGCATTTTATGGTCATTTTTAATGACCACACTCACTGATAAAGCTCTGCAGGCTCAGATCCGGTGTTCTCGCACTCTTTAATAAAGAGGGTTTAAATGCCATAACGCCATCTTACACATAAAACTCAGCATGAGGAGTTCATTTCAACTCACCAGAATAGACAGAGCTAAATACAATGTTCCATGATGCCCCCGATTGCTTAGTGTTAAACAGCATTAATTACTCATTTCTGTATTGATGTGTAACAAAAGGCATGTATTTGTACTCAGTCTGAGGAAAAGCGGTATTGATGTATCCCTTATTATTGTGGGCGCTAATGTGAAGTGTTTCAGAAGCTGTGCATTTTCCAGAGGTCATAGTTTAATCAGATTCCCTCAGTAAGCCTGTTCCACTCATTTTGTTTGTTCTTAAAGTTCTCAAAGTTTAATAGGTTTTGCTCCATTGGTTTCCTTTTTTCTTCCCTTTTTGGTTGGTGGATTATCAGATTTGTGAAATCATGTGTGAGAGTGATCTAAGCTTTTATTTTAGATAAAATATAGATGAAATGAATTCATTGGGAATAACAAAATGTAATAACATTTTGCATGCAGCTTAGTCTAGGTAATCCCAATTTAATTCCCAATTTAATCCCAGGTGTCGACATGAACCTTTAGGTGACTCAGGGGGTTATTACTGATACCTTCCTGTTTGACTCAAAATTGACCATGTTGTGTAAATAATTTTTAGAATTTGCTCTCAACCCAGTACAAAAATAAATACCGAACTAAAAAAAATGTAGCTAGCTGCACCAGACCACAGAGCGACATTGCATGTTTAATGCCTTTTCTTGCATATAGTACAACAGAAAAAAAAAACTCTTTGTGTCCTTACTCAGTTTTGTTATGTATAAGGACCTGACACAAATCAATGTGAAAGGAGAGCTGTTTCATTTTTTTTAACTGATGAAAAGATCATCA
>CM075008.1:3763742-3822507 GCA_037576675.1 Pangasius sanitwongsei | reverse complement strand
CACTCCCCCCACCTACAATCCCTGCCGGACCCAAGACTCGAACCCACGACCTTCGGGTTCACCTTCGGGTTACAAGTTCGAATGCTTATGAATATGAAATATGAATGCTTTAACTGGTTTCACTGAACATACAATATGCAGCCCTTTTCAGGTAGAAAATTCACATTTTTCTGCTTCCAAACCACCTGATTCAGCTCACAAACTGTCTGAAAATTACACTTAGAGGTGAGTAAATGTGAAAACTTGATACTGTGCGTTGGTCCACCAACCTGAAAGACAAAACTGCGAAGCTTAAATCTAGAAAAAGATTCTTTGGTTTGTGTCTCTTGGTGAACAGAGTATTTCCCCATCACAGAGGGTTGCAAGTATGCAGCTAAGAACCTTAATCCATCCACAGAACCTCTGAGGAACTCAGGATGATTTTCTAAGAGTGCAGGTATACATTTCCCCCAGCAGTCGGAGTACAGCATTGCGGCAGATGAACTCTGAAAGGAGTTTTGCTGCCACCTAGTGGAGGAAGAATGTAGTGCATGCTGCAAAAAAGAAAGCGCTTTGAAGGCATTCCATGATAATTTTAACAAGATTAAACTATGCAGATCATTAAAACTTTTCTCCATAAAAGTACCACTTACTGACATGGTTTGGGAGGTGTGAGGAAACCAGAAAAACCCGGAGGAAACTCACCTGGACACAGGGAGAACATGAAATAGCAGAATATGGTCAATAAGATATAATTCTTATTATTTTTTTCACTTCTAATGCACTATTGTATTTTTATTTTTTTTTTGGTTATGATAAGATATAATGAGTGTTGTATTATAAACCTTAAAGCAAAGAGAAAGTATATATAAAAGCCAATAACAGGACAAAAGCTTACAAAGCTTAATGCTTAGTGCACAGACTTGTCAAAAATGCCAAAAAAATAAATAAATAAATAAATAAAATACAAAGTCAATATGGCTGTTCTTTCTTTCTTTCTTTCTTTTTTTTTTTTTTTTAACAAAAAACGTATTTATTCTCATAGCAGAGCAGTTTGATGGTGTGTTTCTTTTATTTAATTTAAATTTTATTTTTGCAAAAAATATTAAGCAATATTGGCAAAAAACAAACAAACTTACAAAACAAGAAAAAAACAACTCTCAATTTCTAAAAATCTATGACAGCAGTAATAGAAGATAAAATACATATATAGTGACAATATGTGGAAAAATATATAAAATGTGTAAAAAAAAAAATAAAGTGGTTTTACGTTGGAGGTTACACTGATATATAACAAGTTTTTTCCACACACTTTGTATTATTTAATGTTTATATTTAACTGAAAGGGAAGTTGTACAATATTAAAGTGTTAGACTTTTTAAGCCGTACACTGGAAGATGGGCGTGTGCGTGACGTCACGCGAACTTGGGACAGTCTCTGCGCTCTCGTGCCAGAAACTCCGTCATACAGCTCCGGTCGCAGGTCGCGCGCGGGTGCACGAGGCTCCGCACAGAGCTCCGCGCGGGGATGTGGAGTAAACACAGTGGACTCTGCTGAATTGGGGATAATTAGCTTTGAGGTTTTTTTTTTTTAAGCACCAGCAGCACTTATACACACAGAGGATATTACCCGAGCTGCACGCTGAAACGGGATTATGAGCTGAACTGAGCTACGGGTCCTGCTTTAAAAAAAAAAAGAAAGAAAAAAAAAAGTGCACTTAAAGGTAAAGTTCATGTGTTTGAATCTGGTTTGTAGTGGACTACCATTTCACTGTTACTCTGCTACAAACATTTTACTGCTAGAGTAAGAGAGTAATACTGAGAGAGGGTGTAAGTCACCTTTCAAAACAATAACACACTCCAGTTGGCTACACTCTCAGAAATAAAGCTATTAAACTGTACACCTCCTTCAGTCTTGTACCTTTAGTGTGTATCTTTCACCTTTAAAGACTATTTCAGCTGCATAATGAGACCTTAAAGATTAGACCAGGGATGTACCTTTATTCTAAATTAAACAGTCACCAACCACATGCACCATATCATAAAAAAAGATACACACTAAAGGTACAAAAGATGAATCCTTCCTTCATGCAACTCCAGCAACAAGGAAACGTACAGTCTGCAGCCTTTATTTCCAAGAGTGTACACCTTTCCTGAGGTATTCATTTTCTGCTTACAAGTTCGGTTTGCCAATTTGTCTTGTCACCTGGTTAAACAGTAACTGCTGTGAACTTCTGAAGTGCATCCGTGTGGAGTTTAGAAAGAGCTGAGAGATATTTGGTTAGGGTAGGTTAATTTGTTTAAATAAATCAACCAAAAAAAAAAAAAAAACCAAACATTTAAACTGTCTCCTACACTCTCAGGTATAACGCTGCCAGACTGTACTTATCCTTGTCACTTTAAAGATACATCAGTGGTCCTTAAGGTCCAATTATGTACCTTAAATTATTGTTAAAGGTGAAAGGTACTAACATACTAAGTATACAAAACATGTTCCCTTGATGGTGCCACCCAAGAAACACGGAAAGGTGCAGTTTGGTAGCTTTATTTCTGAGTGTAATAGACTTTTTCATAGAAGCAAGACTTGTGTATTTTGTTTTTGTTAGTTATTATACTGATCATTTTTATTCTTTAAGCTCTCAGACACAAGAAAGCTTCCTTTCTCTTATGAATATTTATTTAACAAGGCTTGTTCAACCCTTAGCTCCAGGGAACTCTATTTAGTTAATAAGTGATCAGAGAAAGTAACAGGAAACTGCAGTTCACTGCTGGCAAATTAATCTTGTCTTGGTTTCGCTTCGGACTGCAATGTTTGCACAGTGACCTTGCTATGGATTTTAGCAACGAAGTCGATCTTTCCAACAACAACAACATGAGCAGCAACATCATCGCTCCTCTGTGGAAGAAGCGTGCCACGGACCAGATATCGAATGGCAACCTGAAGCCCAAACCAAGACCTTTGAGTTATCAGATTGACGGTGTCCTTATGACCGATTTCCCCGTGGAGGACAAGTGCTCTTTCACCCTCACACAACCTGCAGAGACAATCACCACTCCACAAGGAACCATGGTGATCAAACATGTTTTGAACAAACCTGCCCGCAAGACTCGTGTTGTAAGGAGCATTAGCATTGGGCATCTATCCAGTGGAAGCTTTTCTCTGGCTAGGTTCAGATCAGAGAATAATAATGACTCTGTGGACAGTAACCAGGTGCCTAAAACCACCCTATCTACAAAAACTGCAAATGGCTTGAGCAAAAATGAGACCAAAAGAGATCGTGATCCTCTCAAGCGCCTGTCCAACCCATTTACCCTCATCTCCCAGAGGGAGCAGATTGTTTTTGGGGACTCGTCCCCAATATCAGATAAGCGAACCCCACAGAAATCTAGCTCTCCCTCCTGGAATTCCCCTCAGCAACTCTCTTCTCCAGTCGCTCTTCAAACTTCTTCATCTCACAGCTCCGTGTCCAGCATGCCTTCCCTCTCTTCTTGCTCTTCCTCCTCCTCCTCCTCTGTTCCCAGCACACCATCCGAGCCCTTTACCCCTCAATCTCTGTCTCCATCCGAAGACAGCATAGTAACTCCAGTTTCACGCCGGTCCTCAAGCTCTTCCCAGGGGTCGGAAGTCAAGTCACCCCTTCCCAGCATGGTCCTCAGTACGCACAGCCCCGCTGCATTGAAGATGGGCACCCAGCAGCTCATTCCTCGCAACCTGGCATCTGAAAAACGACCAGGCAAAACCAGCCAATCTGGGGGGCTGCTAGACCCTTCCAAACGTTCCCAGCGTGCCCGCAGCATGGTGGAGAGTGGCTCCTTCTTCTCCAGCAGTAAGGATGTTGAAGAGACGGATGGTGAGGAAGCACCAGGGCTGTTCAGGAGGGGTCTAAGGTCCACGTCATACCGCCGGGCTGTGGTCAGTGGCGTAGATCTGGACGTCCCTTCTAACCTCTTAAAAGGGGTCGCAGAAGTGAAAGAAGGATCCAGGAGTCCACAACCCTCCAAAAGCAAGGTGAGTGCAGCTTTATTGATATAAGGAACATCTAACGTAAGACCTTAACCTGGTGGTCAATACACTTTCAAATGATTATCAGTTCTAGCTTTCTGAAGGGATTCTACCGGAAACCTCTTTTGAAATGGAAACTTCTGTTGTAGGGTTCCATGTAGAACTTTTAAATATTACTCCAGTTGTACAGTTTTGAATAATATCCCAACTGCAATCTGCAGAAAGCTAGAAAGCTTCCAGTTCCAGCCTTCTGCAGTGGAAACTTTTCTAAATGGACAAACGTTTGTGGAAGTATTCTACAAAGAGCCTTTAAGGTTTTCCCCAAGGGTAGGTACTACCTGTGAAAACTAGAAAGATAGGACTGATTAACAGCCAGCGAGCTTTGGAGCCTTTTCTTGAATTGAAAATCCTCTGATGTAGGGTTCAACAACAAACTTTTTAGGATTTTTTCAGAGGGACAAATCAAAGATAGAACATTGTGTATGGTTCTCTAGTCGAGAAAATCAGTACACTTTTAGCAAAAAGGTTCAATCTAGAGGCTTTAAGGATTTTTCAGTAGACTCTTAAAGTGGAACCCTACAATTGAAAGGGTTACAAGTAGAATCCTTATAGCAAGCTACAAACCCGAACCGCTGAGGAACCACTGAGGAGTGTACGCCAATGACAGTACAGACCTCACATTCTTATTTTAACCCTGTATCCCATGATAAAACTATAAGGAATAGGTATCGTGATGGATGTAAGTATGTATTCTAACATGCTGACAAAGTGAAAGTTTATGTGCTGTCCATAGACTGCAAAAAAAAAAGCCTTCATCTGAAGCGTAAATCTTTTCAACAATATAACAAGTAATATGATCAGAAGTACATCTGTAACAGAACATTTTGTCTTTAGGCTCAAATTCACATGACAGTTGGACAGTCCCTGCCTACCTGAAATATGAACCTGTGTATTGTTTTGGTTAATTAGACTCAAAGTGCTGTTTCGCAGATCAGTGAGCACAGGGCTGATGGTAATTATGGCTTTGTTGATATTTTACTGGAGTGTTCCATAATAAGCTGAGACATGCCTGTATTCTGTTTTATGGTTTATGGTCATTATACAGTTTGAAATATAAAAAGCCACGTGATTTTTCTGCACTGGCACCGAGGTGGTGGAATGATCATCCCCCGACTGTCCTTCATGTCTTCACACACAGACTTCGGCCTAATCTCTTCAGTCAACACTGACACACACTTGAAATTAATTATTTGTTTTTCAGCACTAAAAGTTAATATGACCAAAAATGTATCCCGATACTATAGAACCATTTCTGAAGTACACATTATGTATCATGATATAGATATAAAATGTTATAAATCAATATCTCAGAAAAGTGCAGTGACATAATTTATTACGATAGTCATCATATTGCTCGGCTTTAGTCAGCACAGTCTCGTGTCCCTCAGCTTGTTGAGATCTTTAGACTCTCTGATTTTCCTATCTACAAAGATAACAGAGCACTTGTATAACTCATGCTAGATAATCATGGCTGCCAAATACAAGTAACAGTAACAATAAATATGAGGGATTAAATACAGAATGATGTCATGAAGCAGACACCATTTTCTGTCCCATTGCAGTGTTTAAGAATACTGGGTGTGAGAAGTGAAGGATGATGTTGTTTTTAGGAGCCATAAGCACTCCACTGTCCTCAAATTAGCTCGGCCAAACACTTCCATGCAAGGCACAAAGGCTGTATAAAGGGGTCATAGAGGTCAAAGAGTTGAAAGGTTGCGAGCAGGTAGAAATGGCTCGTGTCCGCTAATGTCCATCTTTCAGAGTTTGACAGGCCAGTGTGAACAGAAGAGCTGGAAGCAGGAATAGTCTCATGTGTTTCAAGTTTTTCAACTCAAGACACAGGTCATATGACGGATGTTAGCTTTTAATGTTTAAATTGATCTTCTTGAAGGTGTTTACTGTAATCCTAAATGCTGTTAATGAAAATGTCTGAAAAGCCAGTGCTACATGCTAAAATCTTTTCCTCTTTGGTTTTCATTTTGCCTCACACACACTTCTCTCTAAATGAATGGGGAACAGTTAGCATAAACTCGCATCTGTAATGCTAACTGACCATTATTTGCAACAATCAATTTTTACCTTTTTGGTTTCTATTATCCTTTTTATTACATTTTTGCCTGGCTAGCAGACTTCACTCTGAAGGATTACTGAAGACACATATGCTAGTATTGCTAATAATTAATTAAACTGATATGAGCTGCTTGGCATTGTTGAAAATTTGTTTGCCGTTAGACCTCGAACACTGTTAATTAACAGACTAGACCAATGGCTAATTGCTAACTGGTGTTTTCTGCAGAGTGGAGAGAAGAAGAAGAAGAGACTACAGACCCAGAGGACATTTGACAGTGAAGGTAAGACCTGCTACACAATCGTAAACACAATCTTAGCTGGCTTTGCCCACAGCATTATGAACACACTCTGTTACAAAGGTGTGAACATTTATGGTTTAGCTGTAGCATTTACTGTTTTTGGCACGTTACTACAGCAAAACCGGAGACACCTGAAATCTGCGCTGAAAAAACTAAGCAGGAGTTACACCAAACACAAATAAATTCAGTAGCAGAAAAGCTAAGGACACATTTATTTATGGGTGTGGTTACTTTCAGTTTGTGTTGATGTTATCTAGGTGTACTTTGACCTGTGAGTTTGTCAACCTCGATCAAACTAGAAGGTGGGAATGTGGTCTTATTAGTTTGTTAACGCAAAAAAAACTGACATGCTACTAATTATTAATTAGCGCTCACACCAAACAGTTGCTTGGTGCACATCTAACATACCGCGTCCAATATACTATCTAAAGTAAGCTTTTACAGTGGTTTGATATATTTTACTTAGATTTTACAGACCTTTTTTTTTTGTATGAATCCAAACTATAAATTTTCAACCAGTTCAACGAGTATGTTTAATCATTTAAGCTGTTAGCATCGGGCGGATCCAAGCGTCTTCTTAGTAATTGTCACCTCTGCCAATAGTCTAAAAGCTCCCAACTCAATATCAGCAATCTTGTCCTCTGTTTTCTAAAGCTGCCAAGATGTTGACAATAATTTTTTCAAATTGAAACTGAAAAGATCAGGTTTCATGTGTTTAGATTTCAAGGAAATGATAAGAACGTCGTGTATGTGTTTTCGTTGTCATCTCACAGTTGTTGTCTCAAAGGTCAAGGTTATGATTTTTGTCTTGAGAGACTTTCAGTCATTTAAAGTCATGCTGCCAGTTTATTAAGAACACCTACCTTGTAGCTACATTCACTGGCCTTGTTTTAGGTACTAGATATGTAATTCTATATGTATATATTTATCCTCTATCCCATTCATCAATGGAAACAGATCAACACTGAGCAGATATTATTTGTCTGGAAAAAAACCCCCCAAAAAACCTGTTGTTAGTCTAACTGAATTCTGGCAAACAGCCCATAAAGTTTAAAAATAACCTAATAATTGCCAAAATAATTATATTTGGGTTTTTTTCTGCTAAGAACATACTTTGGCAACTCTTATGATTAAGAAATCATAAATATATTTCACCAAATTTACATGGAAATGTTTAATTTAGGCTACTTAAAAAAAAAAAAAACTTTATCATTTTGTGTAGAGAGCCAGTTTAACAAACGCAGCCAAAAACAGTCAATCTGCATAAATATTACTAAAACCTTGCTAGCTAAGTGTGATTTTCCTCCCAGAGTGAACGTCATACTTTGATCAAGTTGTTTTATAGCTACGTGCCATAGTGAAATAGACATAATCCTAATCAATTCAGATTGTAATCAGATAATAGTTTTTAAAATGTCCACAGTGTTCACATCATCATCAAAACAGAGAAGAGCTCTCACACACTCTGTACAGATAACAGCAGAAAAAAGTTTTTAGATGTTTTTTACCTAGTAAAAGACATTAATAACAAGAAACATAGTCAACAGAATAGAAGAGAGTGAAAGACTCATGAAGTAAATTTGCCAGTAGCAGCCTTTCCATGACAAACACTGTCAGTGTTGTTAGCCGCATTGTTTCCTTTACCCTAAGCAATGAGGTGTAATTTTCCAAACCACCTTACCACATCCTATCGCTCATTATTGTTATTATTATTATCTACGCTGTGTTCATTATTCTCTACCCTGCATCAGTGTCAGTTTCTGACCAAAGGAGGATGTTTTTTTGGTTCGTGTTTCTCAACCTATCATCACGGCAGATAATGAACCAGATGTTATGACATATTGTCCTGTCTATTGAGACGTCCCACCAAGTGTTTTGTTTTGTGAAGACTTCTAAATGCACGCTACAGTAGAACAGCAGCTTTCAAATAATATGTAGAGAGTTGTGAATGGAGTGGACGCCAGGGCGAAAAAATTCCAATCTGGCAACCCAGGGTACATTCACTAATAGATAATAACAATGGATCAGTTTGACCAAGTGGTTTGAGATGTTACAATCAGTCATGTACATCTGTGTGTGTGTGTGTGTGTGTGTGTTTATTTTCTACAGAGGATGAGGTTCTGTATCAGAACTACCAGGAGAAGGCACTGCACAATGACTCGGATGAGGATGCTGAGTCTAGAGAGCCCAAAGCGGACGAGCGCATCGTGGTGCAGTACAAACCCATCCGAACGTCCTGGAGTCAGCTCAGTGTGGTGAGACACAACAAACACACATAACTGTGAATATGAAGCACACAACATCCCAGAAACCAGGCTTAGAGTATCGTTAAGCGATATGGTAAAAATATCATGCCATGTTGTCTCCTCACAGCTCCAGGGCTCGATCCTGTGCTCGGGTTTCTGTCTGTCTGGAGTTTCACATGTTCTCCCTGTGTCCATTTGGGTTTCCTGTGGGTTATCCGATTTCCTCTGGGATAGTCTCAGAATTCCCTGCAACTCTGACCAGGATAAAGCAGTGCATCACTTTGAAAAAACACAAAAAATCTGTGGTTTAGACACCATTTTAAATGAACATCTACAAAAATAACATATTTTCACATTAGCTGCTTGTCACTTTCAGTACAGTGGAGTTGTAAATGCTTGTAACACTCTTGAATAAGCATGCTGTGATTTAATTGTACTGTAATATCCATATATCATCACACCATACACACTCACACTTACACCCACACACACCTTATCACAAAACCACAGAAGCCAGCAAACGCTCAACACCTCATACCATAAGCATTGAGCAACACAAACACATCAACCAGCTCACCACCCAAAGGCATCTTGTAGGGCATTTTTGTCGGGTTTTTTTTGTTTGTCCAGCCCTAATCACACACACACACACACACACACACAGATAGATGTGTTTTTATAATTCAGCACAAACTTATACACGTGCAGGAAGAAACATAGTGGTGGAGTTGAGGAATGCTGAGACTATGAGGAATGTGGTTCAGTCCGGTCACACGTGAGTCCCAATCATAACCGCCCTGAGAGAGAGAGAGAGAGAGAGCGGGAGACATGACAGGAGGAAGACATGGCAAGAGAGAGACACAGAGAGAGACACAGAGAGAGACATGGAGAGAGAGAGATATGGAGAGAGACAGACAGATAGAGAGGAAAACAGGGAGACAGAAATGTTAATACATAATGGATCTCTGTGAAAGAGTGAGACAGACAGAGACATGGAGACAGAGAGGGAGACAAATATATTAATGTTTTAATGGATCTCTGACAGAGGGTGAGACAGAGATATTAATACATTTTAATTGATCTCTGAGAGAGTGACAGAGGCAGAGAATCTCTGAGAGAGAGAGAGAGAGAGTGAGAGAGAGAGAGAGAGAGAGTGACAGAGGCAGAGAATCTCTGAGAGAGAGAGAGAGTGACGGAGGCAGAGAATCTCTGAGAGAGAGAGAGAGTGACAGAGGCAGAGAATATTTATCGAACACAGATTATCAAAGTGATTATTTTTTATTATTTAAACAAAGCTTTAATGAAAGGCTAAAATGAGATTAGTTTTAATTCTTTGCTAACACAAATGGGATAAATTTTTAGAGAAGCAAAGAAAGTCATAAAGAGAGGCAGAATTGGGGGAGGAAAAAGAAAGAGAGAGAAAGAAAGGCAGAGAGCTACTACATCCTCGGGGAAATGGCTTCAGTCAGGGAACGGCTCTGGCTCTTTGCTCGAATTCCGACCGATTCTTCCCCGTGGAAAAAATGCAGAAAATGTGGAAGGCTGGAGCTGTTGTGAAGACTCCTGTTTGTGGAATTATGTAATCGGGGTTAAGTGTGGAATGGTGTTTTCCACCTTGCCGTTTCGTTCTGGGCCACCTTAGGCCGGAATGTTCTGGAAACATCCCAGTAACACACAGAGACTGACTGAGAGAAGTTATCAGTGAATCGTGTGTGTGTGTGTGTGTGTGTTTGTGTGGAAAAGAGTGAAAACATGTGGAGGGATATGAAAGGAAACAGATGAGTGAAATGGTGTGGACTCTGACATGGTGTAGAGATGGAACACAAGCAGGAAAGATAGGAAGAGAGGAGTAAATGTTGGCTCTGTGTGTGTGTGATTGGGAGAGAGGTGTGTGTGAGTGTGTGTGTGTGTGTGTGTAAAGAGTGTTTTGGCAGGGCACTGGTTCAGGCTTTTGTGTGCTCAGGAAGCTGAGTTCTGAACCAGCACAGGTGTGTTTACTTGACCATGTATACACACACACACACACACACACACCACAAGTTGGGAAAATAGGTGAACTGTTTGATTTGCATGGGCATGAAGTCTCATCCTGCTGAGAAATGCTGCCATTCCTGAATGTGCGTGCTGATGAAGTTTGGCAGTGGAGGCGTGGAGATCATGGAGATCTGATCTGAGGTGGATGTAAGGTTTCAGCTAAAGGATAAAATGTTTTGGTCGGAGTAGTGGGAAAATCCTCAGCTTTCAGCCCGTGTCATGTCTCCAGGTTTTATTACACCAGGTTTTCCGTGTAGTATCCCAAATCTAATTGTTGATTCCTTGATTCTAATCATTTATCCTGTAACCCAGAAATCAATCAAAGTCCACCATTTTAAAGGAAATACCAGTTCTTCAAGTAAGGAATCAAGGATCGAGAAGCTTTTAAAAGTGATGCTTCCTACCTTTAATTTGGCACAAATGCTCCAAATTCCAATAAATATATAAATCTTAATTTTATTAGCTAACCCATGGGCAAGTAAAAACTCCAGTGTGCTTCTCAGTCGCATGTTTGGTTGTCCGGCAACCTAATGGACTAACATAATTTCTAATGTAAATTCACAAAGTTTACATGCTTGAGAAAAAGTTAGGAAGTTGTTGGCCATGAGATGTGTTACTTATAGCTGGAGAGTTGTTTTAATTAAGAGTAATTCAGTGTGTAATCATTATGTGTACTATAGGATGACGTGTTATAGAGTTAATACAGCTGGGCGATGTGCCGTCTGTAGGTAAATTCATCTCTTAATTGCTTTAAAGTGGAGCTTCAGTGAGCGAGGACGTCTTGGTTGGCAAATATGTTTGTCCTTGTTTCCTTTCCAGCCAGGATGCTAGGAAAAGAAACTGGGAGGCACAATTAACGAAATCAGAAGTTTCCCTTCATGTAATCTGCATGACGTCACAGATTTTGCATGCCACACTCCTTCCCAGATAGCCCTGGGGTTGTAACCTCATCTTTGCTCCTGATTCTTAGTTTCACTCGCTCCTGGGTGTCTCAGAAGTGTCTGGTTTCCTGTGGTGAGGGAAGAAAATAAAATTTCGTTCACGGAGGATGCTTCCTGATGTCATCATCTGATTTAGTGTACTTTGCCTCCTGGCGCTTGCTGTGCTCAGGTAGAGTTCAAATGAAAGTTCAGATACTGAGGACGTGTTGCCTAGAAATGTTTAGTGAAGAGCTTGTGCTGCCAACCCTCTCTCTTCCACTCTCTTCCTCTCTGTCTTCCCTGACCTGTTTTTCTCCATCTGTTCTGTTCGTCCTGCATGTTAGCTGAAGGTTCTTGAGGTAGCGCCATGAGGATATGATCCACAGTGAGCTTATGAGGCCAAGAGGTGTAGGTAGGTAGGTAGGTGGGTAGGTAGGTAGGTGGGTGGGTGGGTTTTAGGTAGGTGGGTGGGTAGGTAGGTAGGTAATGTGTATTCTCTTGGCTAGAACCAAAACCAGACAGCTGTCTAAATTCAACAGGAGACAATTGTTTACATCTGGTTCCACCTTTACCTCCCAATTATCTGGCTCAGGTTAGGATCAGATTTCACATTTGTTATGTCTTTTTACATTGTTTGACCTGCATTTTCCCTTGCTTTAGTCTTCTACTTTTATTACTACTTTTTTTTTTTTTAACCCCATTTTCATTTGCCAATTCCCAGCCACCAGCCAGCTCTCCCCTCTCAAACCAAACGCATCTTTTCAAACTGCTGCTCATGCTGTGTCACAGGGCGGCGTATCACACTCGGAGAACAACGTTTATCTGCCCTCTTCCACATACATGAGCTCACAGCCACCCGTGATTGGTCAGTGTTGCTCTCTTTGACCCGGGAGAAACATTCATGAGACACTTTTATTACTTTTAAAACCTCAGAGAATGGAAATTCCTGAGGCGTAATGTAAGTGAGTGCAATTTAGTGCACAGTCAGGGGAAGGGCTCGGTTTGGTTTATTCAGCTCAATACATCATGATACAAAAATTTCACAGCTGCATTGTGTTAATTGTATTGTTTTAATAATTTTTTAAAATTTAATTGTAATTGTATTATCGTATTGTGTTGATTCCTATGATGCAGCTGCATTGTCACAGTGAACTTCATCATGTCACACACCCAGTCTTCAGATATGCCCATGTTTACAGTGTTATACCTATGAGTTCATGAAAATAAAGAAAATCGTTCCATCAGAGGTTAAAAAGGAATAATTTTCAGTCATTGTTTTACACTATTCTTGCAAACTTAAAAACAGAAAAGTAATATTGAATTGTGGATCCTGTATTGAATCCGATTAAAACATGAGCTTTGTATATGAGTAGTTAGTGCTCTCCTCCAAGCGTGTTTCACTTTCTTATGGATTTTAGAGCAAGCATGTAAAAAAATAATCTGTATGTTGGTCAGAGCCATTAATGGATAAAAGTGGAACAAATTCAATTTTACAAATTTTAATTTTAGATGGATTTGATATTGATATTAAATATTTTATGGAGTTATTTTAGGAAATTATTTTATGGAGTTAATTTGCTCATCACAAACAGCAGCTTCTCATGCACGTTGGAGTTTGACTTTAAAGCCGACGCAGTGCATAGTCAGTTTTTGAAAAACCTCTGCCAAAGAGCAAAGTATAACTAAAACAAAATGGGTCTCACTGGCTTGGATGACTGACTGTTCTCTGTAGTTGAGGATGTTGAGTTAATAGAGGCGAATAGAGGCTGTATAGATAGTAGTTTTATGTATTTTTCCATACTGAGCCTTTAGACACTATTTTTAGATCAGCTCCAAGCTACAGACGTTTCAGCCTTTTCAGAAGTCTCCATTTCTCTCCATTTCAGGTTTCGGGTTTCAGAGTCTTGAAGCTCAGTTTCATATGGGAATTTTTGTTTCAGTGTGTCACTAGTATCAGATATTTGGTATCGTAAATACCAATGAAAAAAATGTTTAAATGAAAAAATAATAGCCAGTTATATCATTAGGAATGTTATTTTTTTCCTCTCTGCAGTGCAATTTTGACACATTGTAATTGTTCCAATTTAAAGCTATATGACTACAGGATTCATTCAGTAGGATTCGGTTCAGGCTTTGGACAGAATGTTCTGGGGCTGTGTTTGGGTCGTGTGCAGATTATCCGGCTCCGTTAAGGCTCAATCCTTGGGAGTGGTGCGGTCATTCGAGTCCCACTCCTGATTTCCTGTGTAGTGTTAGATAGAATCTGATCCGTGGTTTTGGGCGCTCCTGATTTGGGAAGTTTTTGTTGGGCACAAAGCAGCAGCAGCAGCTTTTGATTCAGCCAGCTCTCATAGCGCTGTGGCTTTACAGTCTTGTTTTTCTGCCCTGGTTATGAATGAACAGAATGCGGCTCAGGTGCCTGCAGTTTCTCTGGAGGAAACTTGATCTTGAGGGAAATGGTTTTATTTCAATCTGTTCACACACACACATAATCATTATAGGTTATTTGAGTGTCATCACACACTTATGCTGTACAAACATAAGCTCTTGTATACATGCGTGGCATTAATTATAACAACATCCTAGCTCCAGAAAGCTGGTGTGAGGCAAATGGGTGTTACTTATTTATTCTTTTTTAAAAAAACCCTCGGACACATAATTCAGTAAAACCCCATTCCAGTGAGTGTGCACAGACCAGGTGTGTGAAGGGCGTCTTTGTTACAGCTAGCTGATATCTGATTCTAGCGTCCTCCTTTAGTGTTTACTCCTTTTAAGAGATTTTCTCTGTCCTTCCCTTCTCCTCCTCACCTCTCTCACTGGGAGCTGCACATCTCTGTAATTGTTTTTTTTTTGGCAAAATATCTGTAAAATCTCTAAATAGAATCAGATTGCCTGTCCTGATTTAGCAACATTAGTGACGCTAGCCAGCACAGCACTGCACTAATGTACTGCAGCAGCTGTGTAGCTAGCTATTTGACTTTGTACCACATCGCTGTTGAATTCTCCACCCTGATTGGTCAGAGGGTGTTGATTAATTTCTATAACAGCAGTAGTTTTCTCCAAGGCAAAGCATAAGAATGCGTAATTCTTTAATTACGAATAACTGTAGTCACTGGCAAATTGATATAGTATAAGAGGAATCCAACACTTCAGGCATACTGTTATAGGA
Organism: Pangasius sanitwongsei; assembly: GCA_037576675.1. Lineage (NCBI taxonomy): Eukaryota > Metazoa > Chordata > Actinopteri > Siluriformes > Pangasiidae > Pangasius > Pangasius sanitwongsei. The sequence continues at coordinate 3,807,728 of CM075008.1, read as the reverse complement.
ACAGAATCAATGCTGGGTTGGTAACAGAAACTCTGACGCCTCACTCCACTCCATCTTTGATTTTTTTCCCTAAAACAGCACACCCCAAGTGTTTCTTCCTTACTTAATAGCTAGCCAAGTTTATCAAGCTAAGGTTAGGCAAAGTATAATATAATGTAATTAAAGCCAGGCACTAGCAAGCTAACAAGGGCTAACAATCATATTGTGTAAGAGTAGCTAACAAGCTAGCTAATGGTTGACTGCTATGTATACAATAATTAGCCAGATTTGCTCGCAGAATTAGGTTAACTATTAAGCTGTGCAAACTAGTAGGCAAGGTTACTACAAATATTTGACTATCTGTTATATCATGTAATTACAACCAAGTGCTAACAAGCTAGCTAAAATGAGACGTCTGACTGTTTTGAAGTCAAATCTGATCTTGCGCTAATCAGAGTTCAGTGCTTCATCCTGGTTGCTCTGGTCTCTTCCAGGTTAAAAAAAGTGGAGCGTGTGACAGGCTGAGCCAAGAGGAACGCAAGAGACAAGAGGTAATGTGCTTCTCTTCTTCCTTTTTATAGCCTTCTACCTTCGTTCTTCTTTCTCTCCGTCCATCCCCCTCTTTCTCGGAGTGCTTTGGAACATACCACTTTGAACAGCTGGTTTTTGTTGGCGAGCTCTTAAGACCAACCTGATACAAGAATCTATTACATGCATGTGTGTGAGTGTGTGTGCTCTTCCTTTTCAGCACGCTCTCTCCAGCGTCCACTTAGGAACCTCTGTCCATTTGAGATATGTGTATTAAACCCATAAATCATACTTAGTGTAAACATTAGGGCTGATAAATAAACTCTGTGTCCTACTGACTAATAAACACACCCTAATATAGCCGTAACGGTTAGACCTTCTCATATCCAAGTACATTAAGGTCTATAGCATTAGCAAACATTGCGTTATTAAATATTGTGACATGATCGCCTGGCATATTTGTGGCATCATTGTTTTTCAGCTTCTCCCATCAGAGTTGTCAGCATTTCTGAGAAACTTAAATGTTTTGTTAGTTAGTGCAAACTTAATCAGTATTTAAATAATCACCTAACACTCCCATCGAGTTCTCCTAAACGCAGCACTTCACTGGAAGGGTGGAGTGGATTCCTAGCAGTATCTAGCAGTATCAATACATGGTGAAATGCAACAAGGCCAGGACATGATTCTGATTGGATTAAAATGCCTGCCATGTGTCTGAATCATATGGAAGGGACTTAATAACATGATAGTCAAGGGACATGTCAGTGCTGCTTAAATCTCGATTCTGATTGGACAGAAGGCGCTGATTAATTTTCTGTAACGGCAGCTTCGACAGTCGTTCTGATTGCAAAGTAAATCACAGGTTTATATTAATGCGCTCGTTTTAATACGTTATTGTTTCTATAGTAACGGTTCGTTCGCGGGGACTTGTACGGAAGACACTGCATGTAAATGGATTTGAAAGCTGCGTATTTGGAGTCCAGTTACGTAGCTGACAGACGCGCCCCTGTTTTATGCAAACTCCACCAAACACACTCTAACAAAGTAACTCCCATGATATTGTGTCACGTGCAAATTTAATGGACTCCATATAATTATGCTATTTGTATATTGAAATAGGTTTAATAGTCTTATCAAGATAATAGCAAACAAAAGTTCTTACAAAGACACATAGTAAACAGCTTCTGCAATAATAAAGTGCGAAAGAAAATCAGTATCAGATCGATATCAGGTCCCGTATCATCAAAAATCAAAAACGTGATCCATGTAGAGTATCATGATTAAAAATGTGAAATACAAATCATTAATTCATTCCCAGACCATAGCATTCCAGCTACAGTATATCGTCAGTGTTAAATCAGTCGTGTGTCTCTCAGGCGATATTCGAGGTGATCTCGTCAGAGCACAGCTACCTGCACAGCCTCATGATCCTCATCCGCCTGTTCAAGAACTCGCCGGAGCTCAGCGACACCATGACCAAGACGGACCACCACCACCTCTTCTCCAACATCGTGGATGTGTGTGAGGCCAGTAAAAAGTAAGACCATCCTTCCCTTCTATTTGAGAAGTGCTCTGAGCTTTTCTCATGTCTGTAGAGGCCAGATTTCTGAATGTTAGCTTCTTCTCTGTCATAGCTAGGAAAGTAAAATCATCATCAGTCATCATTAATGTTTTAGAAAAAACAATGGCAGTGAGCTGTTTGGGAGCCAAATCTGAGATTCGACTTGTAATGACTTACTGAAAAGAATCAGAATCATTGATATATTTGCCAAAATCAGCCGATGTTTTGAAAAACCAAGCGCACGTTAGATTTGGGGTAGACTTGACTTTTCAGCCTTCGTCATCCACAAGAGCACTGAAAAAAAAAATCCTGGCCGCTTGATGCCATGTCTCTGGTGTTTGTGCTTACATGTAATCTGTGTTGTGCCAGCTGGATTTCTAGAGTGCACGTGTGTGCGCATGTGTGCGCGTGTGTGTAGCTTGCTGTTTTATGTGTTAAATGTATTCTTTTCTTGACAAAAGTGAGTCAAGAGTCGAGTGATGCAAACCTGTGGATGGTTACACAATGGTACAGTCATGTAGGAGCAGGTCTGAACTCAGTGTCCTGTAGCTGTCACACTGTTTATTCACTCACTTTACGATTTCTCCCTATTGTTAACCCTTAGTACCAAACAACTCGTTTAAAATGATTTGCTCTACATGAAACAGTGCTAAAGATTATTTCGTGCTGTTGAATTCTCCTTTCGGATCGGTCAGAAGGTGTCGATTAATTTTCTAGAACAGCGGCTCTGAGTGCAGAAGAGTGCAGCAGGTTTATATTAATGTGCTGGTTGTAACTGTTTCTATAGTAACAGCTTAAAAAAGGACTTGTATGGTGGATGTTCCACATAATCTATAGACTAATAATACATGGATTAAAAAACTGTCTAGTAGATACTGTGGGTTATGTATAATTTATGGAAGGAGTCTCCAGTGTCAGCGTTGTGCAACAGTCAGAGGTAAAGCTGTAACTTTTCAAGTTTTCCGGTGGAGGAAAACGCCAGGGGTGAGGATTCTTGTTAGCAAGCTGCATTTTTGTCTTGAGAAAGTGAAGGAATGACTATTTATAGCTGCTGTAACGTAAGTGATAACAGGAACAACCTTTTTTTTTACGGACATCCCACAACATTAAATGTGACTATAAATGGATAAAATTAAGACATTCTTTAATAACTTAAAAAAAATAAAATAAAACACTTTGGCACATGCTGTTATTCATTTTTTTTTTTTAAATCTAGTGTTATTAAATGAATTAATTATTTAACGACAGATCTTCAGTTCTGTATTTGTAGTCCATTCGAAGCTGATTCACTCGCTGTAGTTGAAGTCGAGGTTGTGTAAATATTGTCTCTGTTTGAGCAATGCTGCTAGCTGAAGCTTGGCAGTGTTTGTGAGCGACTGTAATGATGTATGCCCTGGATATCCCTGGCACATCATCAGGACTGATCGTACAGGCAGTCACTGGCTCCACATCGGTGATTTAGCTGAAATGGGACGAGTCCTGACACGAGAGACACAATGACTTGAATATAATTTCCACTGTTATTAATGAGACATAAATAAACAACGTTTGGCTGCATGCAATAAATCCTGCTCTATCATGACTTCTTATAATTTTTATCTTCCAGTCGAAGGCTGAGCTCAAACCTGTGGCTGTTTGTGGACGTGTTTGGTTTCAGATCAGTGATTTCAGATTGTAACTCGAAGACATTTCTATGATACACAATACTATCGTGGTATTTAGTGTTGCTGACAAACCGATAGTAAAACATGTGTCTTTTTTAAAAAAAAATAAACCTCTGAAAGACATTTGACATTTTGCCAAAAAAAAAAACACTGGGGGGAAAAAAAAACAAATGCAAAAGAAAGAATGCAACATAACATGAAATCACTTTGTAATTGTTATTAAAACATTTTTATAAGATATTGCAATACTCATATCTCGGAAACCTGTATTGTAACAGAATTTATCGTGATAATGATATTATATTGTCATATTGCCATGGGCTGTTCTCGGGTCAGTAATTAAAGGGGATTATATATTCAGAGAGCATCCTGTTTTGCGAGCGTGTCTGTTCTGTAGCACACTGTGACCTTGGAGCGAGATAAGCGATGTTTACACTCCCATTCGTGTTTATTCCCTGTGTCACTACGCGTGTAAGAGCACATGACAGCGTGCGAGCATTCGTATTTCTTATAAATGCCACAAACTAGCATCTCAAGGTAGCATCTTTCTGAAAGATATGTTTTGTGATCTTTGGTGAAGCTGTTCTCACATTCCGGCCACATGCACCACAAACTCTGGTCTCTGTGGTCTCAACGATGTGGACCACCAACATCCCGCCGATCAGGACAAGGAGGCGTCAGCTTTCACCTGGCAGTCATGTCACCTCTCGTTTCAGAAAGCTTGCCTTTTGGTTCAGCCACTCAAGTCTAGACATGAGTTTTGGGATGTGGCTCACAGCTAACTCCAGCTAACTTCTACCAAAATATTATTCCTTCATTTCCTGCAACACATATGACGTGGGTTTGGTGAGAGGAAAGCAGGACGGTTTTTCACTTTATCGGTTTCTTTTTCCAGGATTGCCAAGATTCATTTGGAAGATGCTTTTATTTATCCAAAGTGACTTACTCTGGAGCGGAACAGATGAGGGTTAAGTCCCGAGCCTAGCAATCTAGTGGGTTGCAGCTAAACGCTTTCATCTTCTGGACATGTTTTACATTTTCAACCCGGAGATACGACGAAGAAGAGCTGTCTGACATCCTGATATTGCTTCGCATTGGTCTGAAAATGGTAGTGAAAGTGATAGACCTCACTATCAACTATAACCCTATGACACATTCATACACACAATGATGAAGTTTTGCTCTGTTGAATGACCCATTGAGCTCTGTGGAGAAGGGCAGGATTGATAGTGTGTCACTGACTTCATTCTGTCTGTGGGAAATAACAGCACTCAGCGGGAAATCATGTGATCCCTAAAAGACGGAGTGCTCACCCATATCCTGACATTAAAGCAGGGATTCATTAAACCTCTGGCGCTGGAAATAGTGCACAACCCCTGACACCGAGTGGGCTAGTGGCCCAAACACCATCTGCTTTCTCGATGATGAGAACTGCTATAATATCTTAGATGAATTTGAGAAATGATATGTTAGACACATTTTTGGGTCATGTAAAAAAAAAAAATAAAACTGGAAATCAGAAATGGGGCACTGAAAAGAAACGAGCTGGAGGATCACAGGAGCTATCACAATTTCTGTGAAGAAATGATGAAAAACCACTTTCTGTGAATGCGCCCACAAAACCGGTTTTATAGTCGGGTACATTTCTGCTTTCCCCATCTTTGGTTGCGTCATTAGAACTGTGTAAGTGGAATCTGTTCCATTCTGACTGTTTATGTACTATTATTATCCCTTTCAGGTACAAAGAATGATTCATATTGTCACATGTTCGGGAACATTGCGTCATTTCCATGATCAATATTTCCATTTACTCCTTTAATTTGCTTATTTGAGCAACTTGCCTTTGAGACAGGATACAATCCAAGCATCAAGCTGAGCACTGAGGGCTTTTTTTTTTAAATCTGTTTTTGCATATGTTCGATTAATTCCAAAAGTAAATGATAAAATATAATCCCGTTCAATCGAAATAAGATATGTATGCCAAATACCTATAGCGAGCTGACCACATACACACAGAACACACACCTTGAATTTGTCACTGATTTGGTTTACTCAATCTTATCTTCATTCATTCATCTCCAGTGAGCTCTTTATCCTGGTCAGGGTCACGGTGTATCCGGAGTCCATCCCAGGAACACTGGCTGCGAGACAGGAATATCTGCACACACACACACACACACACATGTTCACACACTCATTTACAGGTAGAGTCTTCAGTCCACTTTCTGTCATGTTTTTGGGAGTTGAGAGGAAACAGAGGGAACCCAGAGGAAACCTGATGATTTCAGACACACACACACACACACACACACACACACACACACACACATATACACACACACAGTGCTCATGAATGGTTAAAATGCCACACTGCCAATTTTGGAGTCATGACCCATGTCATTTAAATCTAAATCTATGTGTTTAAACTATTTTAATATGAATCTTTAGAATTAACGTGATCTTCAACAGCGTATGAGATTTGTTTTGTGATCAAACTGAGTTGACTTTTTGGTTTAAACTTCCTTGTTGGTTTATTTTCACTTTCTTTAGCTTCTACATTACCCATAATGCCGACTACCTGCTGATAGTGTTGCAGTGGGATTTAGCCCTCTACCTAAAGAGAGTGATGCAGCGGTGCTTTAGTCCTTTATGCTGTCCAGCTCATAACTCCATAACTCAGCACAACTGTGTCGCTGTATAGCTGCATTGCATTCTGGGACTCTGAGTCCAGCGTTTGCACCAGCGCCTCCACAACTTCTTCCAAGAGTCCACTTCTAAGGATCGTGCTCAAGATCTGAACATTGGCTTTTTTTTTTTTTTTTTTTTTTTAACCAGCTCTGGAATTTGAACTCACAATCTTCCTGTCATGTGTTCTGAGCTACATTTTCCAACTTTGAGTTTTCTCAAGATAGATACACTAGCCTGTTTTTCCTCATATGCGTTATTCTTACTGTTTCAACACTTGTTTCCCCATATGTCTTCATACTTTTTTTTTTATAATGGTAAGAAGCATAATAAAATTATCGACTAGCACACCTGGGCCACAATTCCCCAGAAATAAATTCGTAACATAAGCACTAGGAACACAGGAAACCCTTTTGAACCCGTTCTCTTTTTATTCATCCTCAGACGTTCTCATGCCAAAGTGAGCAGGATTAAAAAACAGCACACACACCCACGCTTCTCTCAGAGATGGACATGTACAAGAACTGGAGTCTGGAACATCATGTGTGAGCGATAAAGTCAGAGAGAGAGAGAGAGAGAGAGAGAGAGCGAGAGAGAGAGAGGAGGGGGGGGTTTGGATGAGGAAATGGGGTCAGCCTCATTTAGGTCAACTTTTACTGCATTGCTGTGTATTTCTAGTGCAGCTAAAAGCCAGCGAGCGTTACACCAGTAAAGTCTAATGGACTCCTGACTGAGGAGAACAACATTACATACTCACAGAAAGTATCTGCATCAAAACTCTTAAACAGCGATCACACTGCATGTTCACCTCGTTATTTTATTGGGAAGAAATTCCAGCTAGTTAAGGTTTTTTTGTTTGTTTGTTGTGGTTTTTTTGTGATATTAAGAAAACAGTAGAAAGAAACAGTCTGATGCGACTAGCAGTACTTCCATTTTTTTTTTTTTTTGATAAAGAATAGTCCAGCAGCTCCACCCTTTTTAATTCATGCTTCTGAAGTTTGTGAATTTTCACCCAGACGAACTTGACACAAGGTGAAAATTCCTTTAACTGTTCCAGTCTCCTATTGAATTAGCTATTTTTCCAGGCAAGGCTTGCATTTAGTCTGGATTTAGTTCGTGTCATTGCATTTCTGTTGACACCCAAACAGATTTCTAGGTGTCCTAGACTTTCCCACACCAAAAAAGAACCAGTTCTTGCTTCTGTGTGACCAACGTTATCTGAGAATTCGTAATAATGCACATGATTTATTGTGTATGAAAAGTTAACAAAAGATTAGATTTGGGGCGGAGTCAGCAGTTATACTGTATGTTTTACTTCATTTGTATGAAATCACACTGATAAGGTAAATGCTTTTAAAGTCAGAAGTAAAATCCTGAGTGTGAGTGTGTAGCGTGTTCATCCACGGAGTTCACTTTGCTGCCACGTGCGTGACTCTCCATGACATCTGCAGTTGTTTTCTCCACAATGGAGTAACTTTGATAGATAAAGCCATGCAAACATTGTTTATACAAGAAGTATACTGTGACATTAGTGCTTGTAAGTTAAGCAAACAGCATCATCCATCATGGTTGTTGGTGCTGTTTGAGTTTCAGCAGGCAAAAGGAAACCCCCTCATCTGATTTTGAAATTGTAGAGCCATGGACTTCTTTGTAGAAATACTTCTCCGGAGCACTGCTGGACCAACGTTGGTGGAAAAGAGAGCGAAGCTTTGCTTTTCCTGTTATAGTGAGCCTGGTTATATGGAGGAGGTTGAAGTGGCTCTATATTGTTATGATTGTAAAGGTTATGAAATCTGAGAGTAATGTGGGTCTGCATGGATTTATAGCTTTCGCCTCTGACATACAGTCATGAAGTAAGTTAATAAATCTCGTCTCAATCTTCTCGTTGAGGGAGCGTAAAATAAATATCATGTGGTGTTTTAATATGAAGTTGAATTGGAACTGATGTTTGTAGTATTTGTCTTAATCATGTGAAGAGAAGAAATGTAAAGAATCCACGTGTCAGTGCGAAAGGCCTCGAGAGCAGCCTGACAGCTGCGTTTAAATCACTCGGCTTGTAAGAAAGGTGTGATGGGGAATGAACGTCAAGAGCAGTACGAGAGAGACAGAAAACCGTAAATAAGATGGCGCATGTCAGTCTGATTTACTGGCTTAAGACGAAGAGGTTTTCGACTTCGAAGTACGTCCACGTTTAAACCGTCATGGAGGCGGGGCTTGAGGTGCTGATTGACAGCTCACGATTCATCTGGCAAGTATCATGGGTTAAAAATACAAATGAGATTCATTTGAAAGAAGTGTAATCATGGAGACAACCTCACACACACACACACACACACACACACACACACATACTTGGAAAACCTCCACAAAGGATATGTACTGTATCCAATCAAATCATGCGCTGCTGCATTCTAACACTATACACTCTGTATGTGATTATCTAACACCAAATTTATCAAATAATACATTTCTTAGCGAATCCAGTGAGCATGTAAAATCTCAAATGTATTGCCCAGTCTCATGCTTAAATAAAAATCAGCCAGATTGTGTCCTATCTGATGTGCATTCGGGAAATTTTCAAAACGACAAAAAGTTCAAAATCTTAACAGTTTATTGGAAAAGTGACAATAAAAGGGAAAGTTGTTGTGGTGCTTTTCCACACCGTCTGACTGTGGGCTGTGTGGTCACATGAGGGGGCAGGGTGTGTGTGTGTGTGTGTGTGTGTGTGTGGTTACTCTCTAACACACTTATTGGAGCGCACAGCCCTTATTGTTTTTCTTCGCTTACAGGATAAGCATGGAGTTAAACGCTGTTTCACTGAGCGTGACTGTTACACTTTTTAACACTGAGGGCATTGCTGAGTGATGCGTATATCATGTCATTTCTGGAAATCGTGTTTAGGACATGGGAAGGTGAACCCACAAGTCTGTCACGTAGTAATGGGTGATATCACGGTATAATATGAGGTCCCTTCAGTTTTGCAAGGACCACTGAATATAAGCAAACACATCTCAGACATAAAAAACCAAGCGATTGCCTCGACTGATTCCTCATGTGGTCCGACGTTTCTTCAGTTCCCCACTCACAACGCTAGTTCCCATCTACTGTGATGCACAAACATGAAAGAAAAAAAAACTTATGGGTTCATCTTATCCTGTCACATACGTAAAGCTTGGAAGGAAGTAGGAAGCAGAGATCGTTGGTGCCTCTGGAGTGTATGTAGCTAGTACAGTTAGCTTGCTTCGCTAAGCTGTTAAAGAAGCTAGTATGGAGTCTAGCCCGTGATATGTAAATGAAACTAAACAGAAACGGAGTGTGTAAATCATATAATAGGCTGTAGATGAGACATTTTGACTGTTATTTTTGCTTTGTTTCTCATTAGCAGTCGCTACACGCCCCCAACAGACAAACTCCAAACTATGCTACATGTGAACGTGTATTTTGCCCTTAAACGAGTAACTCGGTTGAGTTTATATTTTTTTAAAGCATTCAGTTAAGCACATAATTAGTTCTAGTGAGCTGTGACAGGCAGAACTGCTGTCAAAAAGTACTGAAGAGGTTATTTATAGACTGTATTTAGTCAAACTGACAGTGAAAACAAAATAAAACAGCATTTACCTCAGTAAATGCCTCAGTAAACTTTGAAGAGTTTTGCTACTCAAACGCTGACTTTGTGTGTTTCTTTGGCACTCTCTTCCCCGGCTGGTACAGAGGTGGTGGCAGCGGCGCGAACACAGACTTCTCCCTGATTCTAAGTGAACCCAGGAAAATCTATCAGAACCGCTGATAAAATTGCTAAGAAAGCATTCTGTATGGCTAGAAAAACATGCTAATTACACTAAGCCACATAGCACATGGACAGCTAGCTAATAACAGCGCTGTGACTGCTAATTCACACTTCATATTCAAGGATGGGGTAAAATAAAAACGACAGATTCTCTGAGGTCGTGAATGTTTTCACAGTTCACATTGTAAGATACAAAAGAATGAATATGGACAGACAAGTGATTAAAGATGTTGTGAGAACATTGTTGCTAGGCAACTGAGAAATATGGACGCTAAGCATAAGCTAAATAATGCCTAAGGCTAATGATCTGAGCCTTTAAGTCATATAGACAACCGATGTATGAAAGCAGAAACAAGACTTAACTATCAGGAATATCAACATTTCCCTCATATCTGTTGGTTAATTCCTAAAAAAAAAAAAAAGTGCATGGCTAAATTTACACTGTAATTACACTTGGCATCAACCGCTAACCGAACTTGCAGGCATTCTGTCATATTGTGAAACGTCCACATTACTTCACAACTCGTAAAATTCTCCAACCTATCAGAAAATACAGATGTTTGAAATACCACAGCTGTGGAATTGAGAATCTGAAGTTGTAAATAACACAAGACAGGAACGTTCATACGGAATCTTCTGGAATCTGGTAATCGTGGCAAACATGATCCCATTGGAGTGCAGCAGCAGCTGTGAGGGCGTACTGTCAGACTTGTACAAGTTGGTGTGACGGGTCAGTTTTACGGCGCGCGCACACACACACACACACACACACACACACACAATATATCCTTCATTTGTCATGACTGTGAGCTATTTTCAGAATACAGAGGGAGGTGTGTTTAAAGCTGCCATAAATTGTACTGTTTTTGTGTGTGTGTGTGTGTGTGTGTGTGTGTGCACGTGCGCAGGGTCAGCCTTTCCGGTGTTGCATGATGGATATGAATCCATCACCACACACACACGCACACACAGTAGCTGCATGCTCGCCATACAGTTAATCTTTTATCAGACTATTGTGTCTAATGCTTTTAAAGCACACACACACACACACACACACACTCACAGTGTAGTTCCAGCTCCTGATCTTTGCTCACAGCTTCAAGGTCATGAGCATTCACTGAAGCGTTTCCATCACACACTGTTCATGCGCTGAGTGTGCTGTTTGAGCAGCGATGTGGATGTTAATGATCACTAAGAGCTGAAATGTTTATCTTTCACTTAACACAGTGCTAAATATAAGGCTAATAAAGTGGAATGCTAACCGGTTTTTGCTGCTTGCATGTTTGCTCTGAGTGACAGGTCATGGATTGTGTCAAAACCTTGGAATTCTGTCGTTTATCACATCCCTGTCAGAGCTCCGGTCAAAACACAGCACACTTTAACACTCTGTAACCTGAATTAGCATCTCTGCCACCTGACTAGCCGCACATCAGTAGATTCTTGGGTCACGTTTTCTATTTAGCACTAATAGATAAACCATCAGGACTGCATTAATGCAAGTAGAAATATTTTGCCTATATGCTCAAATCTGATTGGTCAGAAGTTGTTGATTAATTTTCTATAACAGCAGCTCTGACAGTTGTTCCTACTGCAGGGTTTATATTAATGCGCTTGTTGTAATATTTTATCATTTCTATAGTAACAGCTAATACAGAAGCTTGTAATTGTTGAAGTTTTTGAAGTTTTCTTTAAGGAGAATGTTTATGTAACATTTATGGAAGGAGTCTCCAGTGTCGGAGCTGTAAGTTTTTGATTGTTGAGTTTGCGAGTTTGTGATTTTTTGTGGGTTTTCTGTAACTTTGAGATAGGAAAAAAAAGAGAGGCTGGTGAGGGAACGACTCTTTATAGCTGCTGTAATGTTAGTAACAGCAGGAGCTAACTTGTTTTGTGAATGTTCCACAACATTACATGTAACAATAAATGGATAAAACATATGATGTGTTGATTTTTTTTTTTTTTTATTAATACAAATTTGGAATTGTTGGCAAATTGCAATAATATATGACATGACTTACTGTTATAGGAAAACTCTTTGCTGGTTACAGTAACTCCTCTTGACATCGGCCCATATCAGACCAACTCTTTTGTTGATTATTTTCCTATCACAGCATGCCCCCCAAGTGTTTTATTCTTTACGTACTAAATTACTACTATTACTATTACTACTAATAATAATCCTTTTACATATTCACTGGTACAGTACCACGAAATTTCTTCACTTTGCATATTGTAGCATGGAAGGAAACTGAGGTCGGAGGTCAGAGGTCAGGGGCAGCCGGAGCAGAGAGGCTTAATGTCTGTGCTGGGATTTGAACATTTCAGTCGGTAGCACAGAGCCTTAACTGCCAAGCCAACACCATTACAAATAATATTTATAATAGAAATAAATATTAGTAAATATTATTACTATTATTAGAACACACATACACACACACACACACAATGAATCCTGCAGTAAACTCATGTCCTTTAGTTAACCATAGAAGGTTTGGACACTCTTTAGGAAGGCTGTAATGTCAGGACCCCAGCTGTGACTTCCTGTATTTCCTCCTAACTGACATCATGTCCAGAAATAGCCTCCAGGTTCACCTGCTGGAGTTCTGGAGTGTGTGTGTGTGTGTCTCAGTGAAGCTGCTTGGAGGAAGTGTGGAATCTGAGGTCACACAGGATTCCTCTACAGATGCTTCCGCTCTGTTTCATGGCTTCGGAAAAGGCGTGTGGAATTACTCATTCATAAACCAGCACATCTGTGTGTCCAGGGCAAAGCCGTGTGTGTGTGTGTGTGTGAGTGAGTGAGCAAGTGAGTGTGCGTTTGTTCCATGTTGGGCCTTTTCAGGTCTTTTGTGACTTCCTCTGTGTGGGATGTGGCCGTGGGGAGTGAGGTGTTAGGACAGCTTCCTGTCTTTTCATGTATGATTGTGTGTGTGTTTGTGTGCTTGTGCGTGCATTGATGCGAGTCGGTGCTTACAGTGACTAAAGCAGGGATCGACCTTGTCTGAGTCAGGAAAGTGGAATGTTAGGCATGCAGCATTGTCCTCTTACACTCTTCTTTCCTCTCCTGCAGGTTTTTTAAGGAACTGGAGGACAGACACCAGCAGAATATCGTGATCGATGACATCAGTGATATTGTGATCAGACACGCCCAGGCAAACTTCGAACCCTACGTGACATACTGCTCGAATGAAGTGTACCAGCAAAGAACATTCCAGAGACTAGCGTGAGTGTGGAGACAACCTCATACACACACACACACACACACCTGGAAAAACTCCACAAAGGCTATGTACTGTATCGAATCACATCATGCACTGCTGCATTCTAACACTATACACTCTGTACGTGATTATCTAACACCAAATTTATCAAATGATACATTTCTTAGTGAATCCACTGAGCACGTAAAATCTCGAATGTATTGCCCAGTCTCATGCTTAGTAAATATCAGCCAGATTGTGTCCTGTCTGATGTGTGTGTGTGTATGAAAAATGTAGTGAGTGCTCTAGTTACAGGACCAGGGTGTGGTGCATCACCGTGAAGCGTGACAAGTTTAAACAGACTTACCTAATAAAAAAATTGTTTTGCCAGCATCAGTAGTTTTTTTTTTTTTTTTTAAAAAACTGGTCACCCAGCTACTGATTTGTCCGCTCCTGGTTTTATACTAGGGTTGTAATATCTTTATTCAGACACTAATATTTTGCATTACAGTGTAATGATAAATTATTTCGCTGTTCTACCTCGTGTCACAGCAGCTACCTAAAATGATTGCCCTAAACCTTTTCATCACATCACTGCTGTATCAGCTTTGTGATTCTGAAACACACAAACCGCTGCTCTCTCTTATGGCTCCGCCCCTTTGGCTATGTGTTAGAAGGCTGTGATTGGAAGAAATGTTTGGTTTAAATACATTTTTGGTTTAAATACGTTTTTTAAATACATCTCACCCGGCTTGTAATCGTACACTGCATTTCTCTGAAATTTCCCACAGTGGACACACAACGCAATTTGAAACACAGCTTAGAGCTCGCATCTGAAGCTACAGATAGTGAATCATAATAATATAACCCGACATCATTATTAAGGAATCATGCATTCTGTTGATAAGATTGAAGGTTAGAAGATTAACAGCTTCCATGGCTTTTGGTTTACCAGGTAAACACACACACACACACACAATTACTCATAGGCACCTTTATCTCCTCCTATGATTGATGATAAAAACCTTTCCATGACTCCTCTGTTATGCTGACCTTTGACCTTTTGATCTGGTTTCTGTGCAAGGATCGGCCCTGTTGTCATGTTAATGACTGACTAAGAAACATAGACAAAACGACTATAGTGTTAGTATTAATAATAAAAGTCATACCATTTTCATTACATTGTACATATATATTGTGAAATAGGGAATAGTTATTATTATTAAAATATTTATAATAATAATAATAATAATAATAGTAGTAGTAGTAGCAGCGGATGCTAATTATTATTATTATAAAGTAATGGATAGTTTGCTTACTGGTTTAGTCCTTGTGAGAGGCATAGCGACGTGAAGCATTAACTAGGATTGTAATGGATAAAATAATAAATAAGAAACAAATTGTAAAAATAAAACCAACTATTCTCCTCGCTCTGTGTCTGTCCACTTATCTCTCTATCTACATGTTCTCCCTACAGAAATAAGAGCCCGACCTTTAAGGAGGTTCTGTCGCGGATCGAAGCTCACCCGGATTGCCGAAACCTTCCCATGATCTCTTTCCTGATTCTGCCCATGCAGAGAGTCACCAGGCTTCCTTTGCTCATGGATGTGAGTGTTTCTCTCTTCATCCTTGAAAACATCACGCCTCACCATGAGCAGTCGCACTACGCCGTGTGTCATGGTCACTTCCCGATCCTAAGCTCTAGTATGGTTCTCACTCTAACACCGTTCATATGTAGTGCGCTAACAGCATTCAGCCCTAGGCACTTATTTAACAGATCTCTTATAAACCCTTACAAACAAGATTTCTCTTTTCGTTACTTCATTTTCTTCCAATTTGGTTATTTGTCAATTCCCACCCAGCAGCCAGCTCTCTCCTAGCACACAACAGCTACCAGCCAGGAGGATAAAGCCCAACACGTGCTCCTCTGAGACACGTGAAGCCACAATGTCGTTGTGAATTGCTGCTCATGCTACATTACCAGTCAGCTAAACACTCAGAGGAAAGCGCTATCTGCCCTCTTCCGCATACATGAGCTCACAGACGCCCACGATTGGCTAGTGACAACTCTGATTTATTTTTTTTTTCGGTGTGTGACACTCAGCAGCCAGAACTACAGCTCTTGAAGCATATCATAACTTTCTGACTCAAAGGAAATCACAATTTTATTATAAATTTTAATGTTCAGGTTTGTTTTTCTTGATTAACAGTAATTTTTTTCACTTTAATTCACTTTTATGTGAATTTTATATTTCTTAAATGGCGAAAGTGCTCCATCTTCAATTCGTCTTCATGCAGGAACCTTTTTTCTATTTTCAGCTTTTCATTGCTGCTTATTCACTGTATGTGCTCACTACATGGGGCGTAACATAACCTACGTTGGAAAGACTTCATAACATGACATTTTTATGATTTACGTATAATTAGAAAATTGATATGTTACTTTGAAAATGTAATAAAGAACGCTATCAAAAGTAGCCAGAATGTTTAGGAAAGTTTTAATGGACTTACGTTCGCTGATTAAAATTGGAACATAAGATCTTAAACACTTTATCACAACACACATATTGTTTCCCCCCCATTCCATTGACATAATTATTACCGTAGCTAATTCATGCTATTGTTTGTGAAGACCAGGTGCCAGTGAGGACATTTTGTCCTTTTTGGTCCTCACAAAGGGCTAAGTACAAAGACACACACATACACAAACCCTTGTATTTGGGAGGATGTTAGTAATTTGGATGAAGCCGCTGGCGTCCCCGTGGCTCCTTGTAACGTTGTGACCTGGAGAAGTCGCTCTTATGCAACACAACAGATTAATTACTCGCTCCCTTCTTCTGCCTGTTTTTCTTTCTCTCCTCTTTATTGCTTCCACACACTCATTTGCTTGCCCATTCTTTGTCGCTTAATGTGGTTTATTTGACCAGGAAGACACGGGAGATGTTGTGCTGAGGTCATTTCAATCCCAGTATGCAATGCACTTTGTTAAGTTTCACATGTAGCACATGCATTCAATGTATTCCTAGGTTTCTTTCTTTCTTTTCTTTTTTTCTTTTCTTTCTTATCCTTTCTTCCACGCCTTTCCTCTTTCTGGATCTGGGTGTCTGATTAAGAAAGACGTGTGGTCGTGTTACATTAGAGACTGTCTGGATTACGCTCAGAATTCTCAGCCTGTGGCGTCATATCTCATGTCTCTTTCTCTCTCATTCTCTCTCTCTCTCTCTCTCTCTCTCTCTTCTCTCTCCTTCAGTCCTTATGCGTCCCATGAGCTGAGGCAGAATCAAACTGTCTCACTTAAGAGCCTGAGAAAGTTTGGTTTAGGTTTTCTCCCTCTCTGGAGCTGGGAATTTAAATGATGCATGAGAGAGAGAGAGAGAGGGAGAGAGAGAGGGAGGGAGAGAGAGAGAGAGATGTGTGTGTTCTGGAAGCTTCTTGCAAAACATTTCATACCAGTGTGTAACAATAAAGCCAAAATTGACACCTTTATACATATTGCTGTCTTCCTCACAGACTATTTGTCAGAAAACACCTAAAGACTCTCCTCAGTATGAAGTGTGCAAGAAAGCTCTTCAGTCCGTCAGCAAGGTGAGACGCTACAGCTGCCATTACCTCACTTCCTACATACAGCGGTATTGTAAAAGCAGTGTTAATGTGTGTGTGTGTGTGTGTGCGCGCAGCTTGTACGGAAGTGTAATGAAGGTGCTCGTACAATGGAACGGACGGAGATGATGTACACCATCAACTCTCAGCTGGAGTTTAAGATTAAGGTAAGTCCAGCCGCACAGTTACGCCGTTACAGCCAGGGATTAAGTGCAAGGGGATTTACTGTATACAGATTTACCGTATTATCACATACACATACATATCACATACAAAAAAGGACAAACGTCACCCCCTTTGTTAAACCACCATCCTTCTAATATCAGTAATCTGAAGGTATGAGATGAGATGATGCCAATAAAATCTGGGTCAAATATGATGACGTTTATATGACAGATCAGATACGAGAAATCAGATTATATCATAAATTCTCACACGATAGTCGAGCAATGCGTTATTTTTCCTGATATTGTTCATATTCGTTGACAGTAGTTTGGTCTAAAATGTAATAACTGCATGAATAACTGCACGCCTGCGACAGCATTATAGTGATGAAAACTGTACAATGTAAAACATTTTTTTAGAAATAAATAAATAAAGTAAAAAAAATAAAGTTGTACCTTTTTTAATGTGACCATTAGCAACATTTTCTATTTGCTACTAAACCGACAAATTCTCGGATGAAATTGTTCTAAATTGCACATCATCAATTGCACATCATTTGCTTCTTTTCTTTAAACTGATTAAATTCTTTAAACACATGAAGTTCATTTTCGGCGATTAATATGTTCTTTATGTTTTCGACACACTTCTGGTGTGAATGAATGGAAACTTATGGAATAGATATTCCAACAAAATCCGACCCAATTTCTGGTTTTGATGGTGAAATAAAATAAAAGCACTCTCTTCATTCTCACGTCAAGTCTGAAAAGCCACACAGGAGCTGAGGTGATCCTGGAAAATCCGATTATAAGTGTGTAGGGGTCTGATATCAGACCAGCAGAGGTGAATAACTGCATGGACGGAGGCCAAGTGGGTCAGAGACGGGGTGAAGAGAGGAGAAGGATGAGTCAGGGAGAGAAAACAGGACAGATAAAAGAAAACGCACTAACACGCAGCTGCTGTTCCGCAGCCGTGACGAATCACGTGATGAAAAGCCCTCTCCTGTCATTTAGTCTTAATGCAGCTCCGCTAACAGACGAGCGGCACAAGCTGTAAGAGTTCCCACGTCTCTCAGGGCCCCGGAGTGAGGATTAAAAATCTCTCCTCTCGCTTGTGGATGCGTAGCCAATTTTACACAAATACTCCTAAAAACCAAATTGTACGCCCTTAAAGTCAAGAGCACAGAAGAAGTTTATGCTTCTGAAGTGTCTGAGTGCAATGCTGACTTTCAAACTTTCCACGCACTGCTTTGGCAGGGATTTTACTAAAACTGTAAACGCTCAAGACTGACATCATCCTTCCTTCTTCTGTTGATATTCCCAACGTTTCTCTCGTCTTCCCACGGTCACTGGGTCTGTATATGTAACACTTAACATCTTCATGCTAGCTAAGTTGTTAGTCTTAGACATAGTTTATGCTCGGCGCCCAATTTCCTTAGTTGCCTAGCAACAGTGCTGAGAGAGTGGTTTAGCCGTAGCATTTACAATTTTGACCCCTTGCTAGAGCGATACAGGAGAAACCTGACAACTACGCTAAAAGCAGCGAACTAATGAGATTCACTGAAGGGGAAAGGACGCAGGACGTGAAAAACACTTTTGCGTCTGGTAGCAGTTTCTTTCGCATTTCTTTCGCATCTCATGAGTCTTGTGAGCGAATAGAAACCAGGTAGGCGGGACTGTGGTCTGTTTGCTCGGTAAACAAATGTTTTCTTTAAAAAAATACATATAGGCACCTCATCTACTGATGGTAGCTGTTTGCTTCTGATAGTCGTTACTTTCTTTCCTGCCGACTTTATCTACTTCGCAAAACCTTCACCTTGTGAGCCAATAGAAACCAAGAAGGCGGGGCTGTGGTCTGCTGGGTCGTTACTAATTTTTAAGCAGCATCACACCAGACTTTCGCCTCACTGTTTGTTACTGAACAAAAATACCCACCTGATCCGCTGATACTGTGTACACTAAGGTATTTGTGGTAAAATTCTGTTTTTTTTTTTTGTTTCTTTTTACTACCTGCTAGGAGTTTCTTGTAAGCGGTGTTGGCACTTCTTGACAGTGTTCACACAAGCTTAATCACCTTAACTGAACAGTTTTCAGCTTCAGGAATTTCATTTTAAAGTATCGATTCCCTGCGTTCACACAAGCAAGCTAAACGTCACTCATTGCCTCTTGTGGGCGTGGCCTGTCTAGTGTTAACAATAGTAGCTATGCATACTTTCTACAGATAACTAGTGAAACAAATTAAGTAACGCACTAATGAGTATGAAAGTTGGTTTTCATGTTGTATGCTTGGATTTGTACTAGCTTTGTTGGCAGATTAGCAGAGCAAGCTAACTGTACTGTAGCTACGTATACTCACCACTGACGATGCTGCGACTTCTTTCCAAGCTTTAGTTTTTTTCCTGGTGGCTCTACACACATTTAATGAGGTCGTACTGTACAGGACAGAACAAGGTGAAACCACGGGTGTAAGCTTTTCTTCCATTTTTGTGCGTCAAACAGTAAATAGGAACTAACTGCAAGTACAAATTAAATTTTAAGAATTTGTAATCTGAATGTAAAGATTACGTTCTCCAGAATTGTTGTTGTTTTGGACGTTGTAGAGTTCCTGGATAAATCTATAGAACGGAACGCTGAGGAGGAAGTGCAGCCACTGGTGAAATGCTAATCCACAAGCTTTCAGTAAATCCTGTAAAGCTTTAAATGAAAGCAGGCTATGTGCTCTGGGATTGGGTGAATCACTCTAATCCCGAGAGCAGGGCTGATTTGGGATCAGTTTTCATTTGGAGTTCAGTTGCATGGAAGGGAAAGTGGAATTATTGCTAGATCTTTGTGCTTTTTGCTTTCTCAGTATCTTAGCAGATGCACACACTGTGTGTGTGTGGGTTGGGTGTGTGTGTGTGTTTGATGTCGCTGTAGACTGTGGTATGGCATTTATTCCCATTACATTAGATTACATTCAAGCATGGATACACACACACACAGACTGCTTTCACTTGTAGAAGGTCATGTGTTCACTGTAAATTCTTTCCCACAGCTTTATCCTTACACATGCATTCACTTATCTTAGGGTGGACACAAGTGTGTGTGTGTGTGTGTGTGTGTGTGTGTGTGCGTGCTCGTACACGCCAACATACGCATACACACCTACAGTTACACTATATAATCCCACCCACATACTATCACAGGGCTGGCACCACTGTGTGTGTGTGTGTGTGTGTGTGTGTGTGTGTGTAAATGGGGAACAGTGTGGGAAAATTCTCTTGGCACAGGTGTCAGGAGCAGATGTCTTGAATATTTAGAAAGCCACGCCCGGTCCAGCTGTTACATCATCTGCCCTCTCATTACTGTGCTAATACATCAAGATCTGGACACACACACACACACACACACAGACACACACACAAACGCAAACAGTGGTGTCAGGCCAATGAAGGTATGTGTGAAAAGTGGAAGTCAGAAACACACACACGCAATCTAGGTTTATATTATGGCTATGGAAAAACACTCATTTCTGATTGGCTGCTAGGTTATTTTCCTTCTCATAGCATTCATTCATCTTCCATAAAAGCTTTATCTGGATCTGCAGTTGATCTCGGGAATACTGGGCGTGAGTCAGGAATACACCCTAGATGGGACACAAGTCCATTATTGGGCACCATACACACACACACACACACACACACACACATAATTAAGTCAATTAAGTCTAGCCATTCCACCTACTGGCACGTTTTGGGAGGAAACCGGAGAACCCACACCGACATGGAGAACTTGCAAAATTCCATATACAGTAGACATTAACCCGAGCTCAGGATCGAACCCGGGACCCTGGAGCTGTGTGACGGCAACGCTAACCTCTGCACTCCTCTACCACAAATTCATCATAAATCCACGCTTTTTATACTAGGTAACCACGACAGCGGTCACAAATAATGGTTTGGGCTCAGCTAGAGGCTACTGAAAACGTCTCCTTTTCTCTCCTGATACTGACACGACAAAAATAACAAATGATTAGCTGACACTAAAATATTAACAATATTTTGACATTAGGATTATTATTATTATTATTAGTGTCATTTACACTGATTACTTTGCCAGACGCTGTTATACAAGTGAGAGAGAATCCAATACAAATCTCTCTCTCTCTCTCAGCCGTTCCCGCTGGTGTCGTCCTCTCGCTGGATGGTGAAGCGTGGCGAGCTCACGGCCTACGTTGAAGAGAGCGGGATCTTCTCCAGGAAGACGACACGGCATCAGGTCTACTTCTTCCTCTTCAACGATGTCCTCATCGTCACCCGCAAGAAGAGGTGTGTATGTGTGTGCGTGTGTGTGTGTGTGTGTGTTGAACAAGTCATGATCTCAGTATGATAAAATTCAAGATTGAATGGTGTATAAGACTGAAGTCACTAAAGTGACGTTTTGCCGTGAGTCCTGTTAAAAGGCTTCCGCGCACGGGGGTGTTTGATTCAGTGGAAAAGAATGCTTGGAATGCATGTGGAAAAAACTGTCAGGACTCAGGGCTAATTCCAGGAGAGTGATGTAACACAGCCCGGCATCGCTAACAGTTAGCAGTCACGACTAGCCCTGAGCTACTTTTCCTGCTGTAACATGGCAATTTGTGTTACGGGATGAATGAAGTGTCTATTTTTATGTCTTCCTTTCTTCCATACATTTATTTTTCCCAGTGTAGCTGTCTGGCTGCCTGCCTGCCTGCCCCTCTCTCTGTCCATCTCTCTGTCTGTCTGTCCATCTCTCTGTGTCTGCCCACCTCTCTGTCTGTCTGTCTGTCTGCCAGTTTCTCTGTTGGTCTGATTGTCTCGTGGTCTGTCTGCCCATCTGCCTGTTTCTTCGTCTGTCTGTCTGTCTCTCTGCCAGTTTCTCTGTCTGTTTGCCCTTCTGTCTGTCTGCTCATCTGTCTTTCTGTCTGCCCATCCCTCTGTCAGCCCATCTCTGTCTATCTGCCCATCTCTGTCTGTCTGTCTGTCTGTCTGTCTGTCTCTGTCTGTTTGCCCAGCTGTCTGTCTGTCTTTATGACCATCTGTCTGTCTGCCTACTGTGCTATTGCACCTTCACCTGTCCATGAATACCTTTGAGAAGCTGCTGTACCATTGGATTTACAAAACTATATACTGTATATTTGTCTACATGGAAAGCATATACATTTATTTCTAGTTTTGCATATTTTAGGACTTTTTTTTTACTCTGAGTTGCAAACCAGATATCATTACTTGTACAGTCATGGGAAAAAGAAAGTACACCCTCCTTCAATTCTATGTTTTTATTCATCAGGGCCTAAAGAACAATTGTGTGGTCCTCACCAACTTCTATAAACAAACAAATAACCTCAGGTGACAAAAAAAACCCCACAGATATCAGTATGTAGTCATTTTTCCCAAAAATCTGAAGCATCTGAATCTCCAACTTGGCCACATCAGTCCAAAGGATATTGTTCCAGAACTTTTGTAGTTTATTCAGATACAATTTTACATATTTTTACATTAATTTTACAAAGTCATATTGCCGTAATCTTTTTGGATAGAAGGGACTTTTTCCTAGCCACCCTTCCGTGAAAGCCATACTTGTTCAGTCTTTTTGTGATTGTGCTGTCATGAACATAAACATTTAATGCGCTTACAGAGGCCTGTAGGTCACATGATGTAGGTCTTGGGTTTTTCTGCAGTCCATGGCCTGACCTTGGACTGAATCTGTTGGGATGCCCACTCCTGCGAAGATTGGCAACTGTCTTGCAGACTCTCCATTTGTAATCAGTCCTTTTCAGTGTAGAATGGTGAATTTCAAATTGTTTGGAGATGGCCTTATAACCCTTCCCAGATTGATGAGCAGCAACAGTTGCTTCTCTGAGGTCATGGCTGATGTCCTTTCTTCTTGGCAGGAGGTAGACACAACCCTGAGTGCTCCAGAACACCAAACTGCAAAAGGTTCTGCTTTTAAACTAATTTTGTGCATCTCATTAGCTGCTCATTACTTTCTTAATGACTGTGAAAGTAGGAAGGGTGTACTTGTATTTTCCCATCTGGTTTCTGAATGTTGGAAAAAAAAAAGGACTACATAATATATTTCAAAATCTGTTGTGGTTTTTTTTTGTCACCTGAGGTTATATGTTTGTTTATAGAAGTTGGTGAGGATCACACAATTGTTATTTAGGTGCTGATAAATAAAAACACAGAATTAAAGCAGGGCGTACTTTCTTTTTCCCGTAACTGTATGATGAGAATAAAGATAGTCTGTTGTATTCTCGTAAAAGATGATGTCTAGATAACTCTTTCATGTATGGCGCACTGACATCATTTGAAGTCTGGAAGTTTGAAAGTGCGAACATTACCCTTAAAGATATTGTGATAAAGTGTAGAAATACTAGTTGAGGATGGAGCTTCTGTAATGATAGGACTGAGGACATGTCAGAGCACGTTCCTACTGACCTTGAACCGTCTCATTTTCTCATCATACACCTGGTCCATGTCTCAGCATGCAGAAGGAGATAATGACACAATCCCTGATGGGCTTGGCTCAGTGACTGTAAGCCGATAGAAAGGTACAGGAATAGTTTATTGCCCCTTAAGGGGGAATTTAGTGACATGTCAGTTTCCAAGACAGATCAGATTAGATCACATTTTTTAATCAGGTATGATTGTCAGGGTTTAGGTGAACTTGTAGAACACGTGATTTATCAACAGCTTCCTCAAGTGTGTTGCAAAAGCACAACTTCCATGGTATTTTCCTGAGTGGCTGGAAATACAGACCTGCATTGTTGGTTTTTTTTATTACTACAGCAATTTGCCAACGCTAACAATTTTTATTTATTAAAGGAAGACATGCCTTTTTATCCAGTTATAGTTACATTTAATGTTGACTTTTGACAAAGATTTTGATGACGATCTTGGATTTGCTTGTTCTTTGAAGCTCTTGAAGTCCCTGTGGATTAGCTGTTACTATAGAAACGATAACATTGTAGATAACATTGTGTGCATTAATATAAACCGACCAGAACTACTGTCAAAGCTGCTGTTGTAGAAAATTAATCAACCCCCTTTGGCCACTCAGAATGGAGAATTCAACAGCAGAGTGGTATATAGGTTAACTATGTTCTTTTATGAGTTCTGTATGTTGCCTTTATCACTATAAACACTGTCCTTCACATCGGCTGTGTCGCAATCCTCTCTGCATGCTACGGTGACAGTAAAGTTTACCTCATTAGTGCGTGATGCTCTGGTTTGTTTCAGATTGATCTTCTTTTCCGAGCTCTCAGTGGCCTGGCACTTCCAGATGTTTCCAAGTTCCTCATACACTATGATCCAGATGATTTTTTTTTTTTTATTCTGTAGGACAAACAGTTCCCAGTATCATTTTTTTCCTATGGCTCAGTCATTTGCAATATTGGCTCGTCTTCTGAAAGTGTGCTTTTAGATACTCTGTCAGTCTTTATAACATCTCTTTATTTCTGTTTTTGTGTTTTTTTTTCCTGCTCCTGCTTTTTCGGGAATGCTCCACTTTCTTTGAAAAAGGGAAGATTTCTTAGAAGTGACTTGGTATTCATTTCCTTCCAGATGCTGGAGTGCGTGGCCAGCTGTTCTGAGTGACTTCTAAGGGGAAAAAAATCAGCTTATTTGATCAGACTGTGACAGGAGGCATGCTGCATGAGCACACAGTAGCTCGTGTGTGTGTGTGTGTGTGTTTTGATTTTTGGGGAGAGTATTTCAGTGGTTCTGATGAAAGCTCTGGTATGTTACATATGTTTATTGTGATGAGAACTCTAATGTGAGTGGATCTGACATAAGTTCTGGTATGTTTATGTTCTCCAGACTGCAGTAACACACACGACTCTGCCTCTAACATGAGGAGAGAAGCAATATCTCTCCTTTTCTCCTCCCTTCTCTTTATTTTTCCTTTATGTCCATGCTTATGTAACTCTGAAATCTCTTCTTCTCTTCTCTTCTCTTCTCTTCTCTTCTCTTCTCTTCTCTTCTCTTCTCTTCTCTTCTCTTTCCTTCCCTTCCCTTCCCTTCCCTTCCCTTCCCTTCCCTTCCCTTCCCTTCCCTTCCCTCCCCCTTCTTTGGCCCATCTAATGTCTCTTCTCTTTCTAATTTCTGCTTCCTTTTCTTCCTCAGTTTTCTCCTGTCCTCCCACCATTCGTTCTCTCATCTTTTCCCATCCATACTCTCTTATTTTTCCCCCTCTCATCTTTTTTCTTCCTCTTCTCTTCTCGTCTCTTCTCTTCATTTCTGCTTCAGTTTTTTTTCTCTTGTCGTGTCTTTCCTCCTGTACTCTTCTCTTTTATTTCTTCCCATCTCTTTTCTTTTTTTTTCTTTCTCAGCCTTTTTGTTTTCTGATAGGCCTCTTTTCTTCTCCCTCTTCTCTTCACGTTTCATTTCTTCTCCAGTTTTTTTTTTTCCTCATCTTGTCTCGTGTAATCTCTTTAGCACGCTTCTCCACTTTTTTTTTATTTCTCCCTCCAGTCCTCTTCAATTCTTCGCAGTTTTTCTCAGGGCTTGTCTCGCCTCACAGTTTTTCCTTCTAACTGACCCACGGGGTTTGACCAAAATTCTCTTCACATCAAGGTGGAGATGCTGTTAGTGTTGTCTCACACACACACACACACACACACACACACACACACACGGAGCGTGCCTCTCATTCCGACCCCTGTGTGTTTTATGTGTAGAGCTGAAACCTCACTCAGCTGTTCAGGAGGAAGTCATTAGAGCTGTTGGAATGTCAGATTGCTGTCTTATTAGCGACTCCCATTGGAGTGCTGAAGTGCTAGAGTTATAGCCTTTTTATACAGCATGAACATCCACAGTTCAGTAAGCACGAGTGCTCAGGCAGGCAGGAGTTCTAATCAGGCTCTAATCAGGTTGTAAGAAGGTTAAGTCTTCTCTGGGCTGCTCTGAGAGTGCGCAGCATGGAAGCTCATGTCATTCATCATAACCCCTATAGAGCTCAATGACTGCACTTCTTTGCATGGAAGATAGAAGAAGATTTAGAAATTCTTCTGAAATGACCTCTGCACATCTGAGAGCTGAAATCGCTGCTTCTGGAACTGAGAGCGCACAGCATGGCAGCTCACGTCTGTCAACATGACCTCCTTATTGCCCAATATCCAACCTTTCTGGGATGGAGGATATGATGTCTACAGCAGCATCTGGGAGGTTCTTCCAGAATGATAATGACCCAGGATTTGAACCGACATGTTCATCTCTGGCTTCAGTAGTGTCCGAAAAAAGAGTTTGGATTCTCCTTCCTTCGTCAGCCGACATGTGTGGCTCTGAACTACTTAAGTGGAATTGGAAAGTGATGTGCAACCCGCGGCTCAGAATGCGCTTTTTTTTTGTTTACACACTGGTCATGCCTTGATCATAGTACAAGGTTCTTTTAAATTTGATTTAGATGTAAAGGACAACAAAATTAACTACAGGAGGAATTCCTGCATGGGTGGGTAGGAATGTGTTTGAAAAAAATTAGTCTTGCTCACTATCTACACTTCATGCAAAAAGATATCAAATGATTAAGTTTCATTAAAACAAAATAAAAGATTTTTTTTCCCCAAACGTCATTGCCTTCCACAATGTGTAGTTGACTGGATGTGGTTTAATGAGCTGGGATAAAGCAAAGAGGAGCATGTTTTTTGCCCAAACTATGTCTAGGCATGTGCAGGATAGTTAGTTAAAGTTAGAGGGCTTTAGGTTTGCAGCCGGAGGGAAGTTCACACAGTTACACTGGGTGTGTGCCTACTTTCACATACACATACATACAGACTGAGGAGCATGTGCATGCACGTCTACTCATACATTGTGTTCTGGTCATCTTGGAGTATCTATGTGCCTATTTATTATGTGTTAGATACTTTGAGTTCCACTTAGTAGTGAGTGTGGGCATGTTTTTATATCATGATGTGGACCAGGATAGGAATATCTGGCAAAGTTTTGAACTTGTAGGGACATTTGGCTGGTCCCCAAAAGGAAAACTGCTTTTATTTAAAAAAAAAAAAAAAGAGTAAAAGAGCCAAAGGTTTCCTTTTGGTTACTGAGGTAAAGGCTAATGTTAGATTTAGGTGTGCATTAATTAGCTGCATTAGTAATTATGTCAATGGAAGGTCCTTATAAGGATGGTAAGACAAACTGTGTGTGTGTGTGTGTGTGTGTGTGCGCGTGTGTGTGTGTGTTGGCTCACAGATAACAACAATCTTGATTACTTGCACATGGCTCAAGTCTCCTCCCTCAGAAAGTGCATACAGATCGAGCAGTAAAGGATTTAACAAGGCCCATACTCATACTCATGGGAAATGTGAATTCACTATGTTTAGCTAAATGTTTTAGTTTTCTAAGGTTTTAATGAGCTAAAATGTCTCTCTCTCTGCCTCTCTCTCTCTCTCTCTCTCTCTCTCTCTCTCTCTCTCTCTCTCTTAGTGAAGAGAGTTATACGGTGATAGACTACGCTCTGAGGGATCAGATCTGGGTGGGGCCATGCCAGCCGGAGGAGCTGAACCTCTCGCCAACACGCACCACCTCAGGCATGCTGACATCACGGCAGGTCGGAGCCAATCACCTGTTCCGCCTCAAATTCCGCAGCAACCACTCAGGAGACAAAGTGCCCATGATCCTGGGGGCGGAGCTTCTGTAAGTTCCCTCCTTATATAATGATGTTTTGAATATTTTTCTCTGAGAACTATGCATGTACACGGTGCATTCACATGGAACCTCTGAAACGTGATTAACGTTGCTAGGCAGCTGGGAAATGTTGAACGCTAAGCATAAGCTTAGCATCCAAAAAATGCCTACGGATATTAACTGAGCTAGCTAGCGCAAAGCCTTGTGTTCTCTTCTCTTCCTTTTCTCCATGTGTTGTCTTTTCTTTTCCCTTTCATTCTCATCTTATTTTTGTCTTCTTTTTTCTGTTCTCTAGTCTCTTGTCTACTCCACATTGACAGTGGATGCCTAAATGCCTAAAGGCCAATAATTTAGCTAGCTAGCTAAATCAGAAATGTCAACATTTCTCTCAGTTCTCAGTTAAATGCTACGAAACGACTCTGTACAGCTAAAATTACACTGTAATTACACTTAGCATTGAGTGTTAGCTGTTAGCCAAACGTACACAGGTTCTTCCATTAGATCTTTTTTCTATTCTTTGTGCTTTTTTATTATTATTATTTTTGTTCAGTCCTCAGTTAAATTTCTTTTAGCTCTACATTAAGCTTGTTTGGAGTTGAAACTTGTGTATAAGTTGCTGACAGATTTTATCTTCATAGAACCAGTCAGACTGAGTTTCTTCTGTCAGGCAGAAGACAATTCTACAATTCTACTCCCTCTCAGTTCTGTTAGTTTGAGATGTCTGAGGTGTTTATTGCTTTTTTTTTGCACCACTGGATGTGGATCACTCTGTAATACAGAGATTCTGTAATGTGTGTATGGGGCAGTTTGTAGATCTCTTCGGTTCTGCAAGAATGACACTCCGTTAATGTTTCCCTCATCACACTGTGGTTATATTACACACACACACACACACGCAAACAAACACTAGTGCACAATAGAGCTGTGTGTTTTGTTGTGGCTGAGCTGGTTAGTTGAGATTTGTTCCCTCTGATAGGTGTCAGTGGATTTGGCCTGCATTCACACACACCTACTGAACATCAGTTTATGAACAATATATAAACAACAGCATCTATAGTGCAGCAGGAAATGTGTGTGCGTGTGTGTGTGTGTGTTAGGGTCAGAGACAGGCTGAGACCTGAGTGTGTGGAGACTGGAGAGATTTCTTGACAGTTTTCTGCGGTGCCTGATTTGTCATGGCTGTACAGTAATGGCTGTGAAATTCCTTCAGCATGATGCCATCATAGCCAATCATCCACTGGAACTGGTTTTATTTCACCCGTTCCAATTCAATTCATTTCATTTCACATCTTTCCAGTAGACTTCAGCTGCATGCTATAATGCCTGTACAGTAAGGAGAAATAAGTACTCGGAAACTTTTCTTTTTTTATTTTTTTTAAATTTTTTTTTATAAATATACTTCTGGTGCATAGATCCGCTTCAAATGTACACACAGTGTCTTTTGACTTATCAAGTATGTGCTCATAAACATAAACAAAAATGTTAAAAATGAAATTGTACCTTGTTGCCAGTTACAGCTTAGAGATGTCTGTGGTAAGAAGTAATTAGCTTCTTGCAGCACTGTGGCTCAGTTTTGGCCCATTCCTTTTGGCAAATTGTCTTCAGTTCCTCCAAGGTTGCGAGGATCCCTCTGACGGACTCCGAATTTCAAAGCATTTTCATGAGGTCATGATTGGACTTGCAGCTGTTTGGGTTGGTTTGATGCTTTAAACTCTTTTTTTTGAGGAATTCTCTGTAAAGGCTATGGAAAAAATAAATACGAAATTCTTCCAGAAACCAAGTCTACTGCAAAAATGGATAGACAGTCTTTGTAACTCACGTGCAACATGGCCAATAATTACATGTGAAATTGATCCCATTGGACGTGCACATTAGGAGTCAGTGTCTAGGGATTACATTAGAGCCAACAGAAAACAAAGTGGGATTGATGTCTATGTGTTCAGTTAAAAAAAAAAAAAAAAGGTGGAGCTGCTTGTTAAGTAGTCTCACATCAGACTCACATGTTCAAGGTTTTCAGGTGGGTTTTGGGCGGTCCTCACATGCACTTCTGACGAAGGATGACCATTGTTAACAGTGGGACTGGAGTGTGTAGAGGTGGGGTTGTCAGCCACTGTCTCCCAGGATCAGAACACCCTCACGGATTTCATCATCTGTCCCATTGTTTTTGGGGTTTATGGTTTTGTAGTGAGGTAAGTGTTAAAGGGTTTCTGCTGTGATGCCCTTCATAGCAGGGTGTTAATGGAGGAAGCCTTTGTAATAGCCGCTCATTTCCTCCTCAGTCTAACACCTCCCTGTCCTACAAATGTAGCAGGGCCCAACTGTTCTGCACAGTATGTGTGTGGGAGATGGAAAGCCCCTGGATTTCAGAGCTCGGGGCTCCGTGTTAGCCCCCTCTTGTGATGTGTTGATGTGTTGATGTCACCTTGTCTGTTTTTTTGAAGTAGAGATGACACATGCTACACATCTGACTTACATAAAGAGCTTATTGTTGCAGTGTTTCCAGGCAACAGCTCGATTTGTTCCCAAATACCCCCACCCCCACTGTCCCCCCAGACTAGACGCATTTGTTAGGCTACATCCCAAATCACATAAGATTGTACTAAATATTGTTGTTGTTGTTGTTCTTCTTGTTCTTTCAGCTGCTCCTGTTATGTCATGAATCTACATGGAGTATCACATAATACTGAAGCAGAGGGGATAAATATAGTTCGCAGCTAAAATATGTAAAATTTCACTTGCATAAGAATTCACCTAAATTCACCCTAAATTAGTTTCATGGTGCTATCACCACCATGCTTCACTGTAGCGATGGGTCAACAATTGAACGTTCTGCGAGAGGTCCAGTCTCTGTGACTGTCTCTAACTACCTGATATCACATTACTCTGAGATACGTGGGCCTGAAGTATAGGCTTTTTTGTAGTCCATGCTTTAGGTCACAGTACATATTCATCTCCACACACACACGCACACACACACACACACACACACACACACACACACATTTCCCTGGCATTGGCTTAGTCTTCACTTCAGGCAGTGACATTCTGATGTCCCTCATGAAATTTGGACCCTGAGCTGAAGTGAACTTGATGAGGCGGCGACGAGTAAGCGATCCGTAGTCTTCAGAAGATGCAAAGCGTCTAATCTCTATTCTAATCCTACATAAACACTCAACCCATCAATCTGTCCATCCATCCATCTGTCCACTCACCAGCTTTCCACCCATTGATCCTTCCTTGTATCCATCCAGCTTCTCATCCACCCACCTGCAAAATGTCCACCCACTTACAAACTCTTCACCTATGCCATCTGTTCACACATTATTCATCCATCCATCTGTACATCCATCCATCCAGATACCATTTACATTTACAGCATTTGGCAGACGCCCTTATCCAGAGTGACTTACATTTATCTTATTTATACAACTGAGCAGTTGAGGGTTAAGGGCCTTGCTCAAGGGCCCAGCAGTGGCAGCTTGGCGGTGCTGGGGATCAAACTCATGACCTTCTGATCCACTAACCACTGAGCTTCCACTGCCCCATTTCTACCATTTATCCATCTATGCATCCACTCACCCACAAACCATCCACCCACCCACAAACCGTCCTTCTACTGATCCTTCTATTCATCCATCCATCCATCTTCAGATCATCCATTTATCCATCCATACATCTTCTAATCTACCCACCCGGAAAATGTCCACCTACCTACAAACTGTTCACCTATTCATCTGTCCACCCATACATGATTCTTCCATCCATTCAACCATCCACTCACCAGCCACCACCACTGATCCTTCCTTGCATCCATCCATGCATCCACCCACCCACAAACTGCCCTTCTGTTGACCCTTCCATGCATCCATCTATCCAACCATCTTCAGATCACCCATCCATCCCATCTTCCACCCATCCATTCACTGATCCACTCACTCACCCGTTCTCCCAGCCATCCATCCACTTACCAGTCCACTGACCATATTTCTATCCACCCACCCATCTATACATGTTTCTTCTCTTCTTTTATCTTTCTTTCTCATGCCCATATCTCTCATATGGAATCTCGCTACAAGCATTATTAGTGTATCTGGCTATCTAGAGCGAGCATGTGTGTGACCACAGATGTCATCCAGCTGTTTATCGCTCTCTGGCTGCAACTGCACCACCCTTGATTTATTTTTTTTTGTGTTTGTGCACATGGGCAAATGTGGCAGTGAATGGCTCTAGTACTAGTGCTCATCAGGAGACTTCCACAGTACACACACCCACAGCCCCTGTCCCCCCAGAAGCAGGAATAGAACCCCATGTTCCGCAAATGAGAAATGGACAATTCAGCTAGTCATTAAGCAGTAATTGGTGAATGGATGAGTCAGAGTCCACTCACTGTTGCTAATTGCTTGTGTGGTCATTCCTGGCTTTGATGTGGTGCTAAAGTGGACCAGAATAAGAATCAGAAAATGATGACTGAGTGGGGATTTTACTCCCAGTGTGTTTCTCTGATTGGGCTGGAGCCACACAGCGTCCGAGCATCCATCTCTGATTGGGCTGGCGTCTAGCTGTGTGTCGTGACCAGGCTCTGTGTATGTGTGTACCGCCGGCCGATGACTCATTGGAGGTTGTCTCGGAGTTCAGCACTACATTAATTTGGTTCAGCCTGCATGGTGGAATGACAAAAACAACTCTTCTGTGGAAGTGCAGGACTGTGAGCACAACCAGATGAAAGCAATCAAAAGTTAACGCTGGCAGCAGTATTATGTAGTGATTGACTCATATCCTGCGTGTCCCTGTGTGTGGAGACGGGACAGACGGTTTTGTGTCTGGTTTTAGTTGCTTTGTTTTGCACAAATTTTGAAGAGTAGTGTGCTCTTTATTTATTCCTGTAGTAATTTGAAAATGACTCTTTATAGATACACACACCATTAAAAGGCTGTTGAGGAGAAACGACATTAGGCTGGCGCTACAGATGACATTGCAATATATCAGATACATTTCATGGAAGAACCAAAAACAACACTCACAAGTGCTTGAGTACAGCTCACAGTAAACCACAGAGGGCTAAGAGAAGGCTATTTAGATCTATTAGTGCATTTCCTCCAGGCAGTGTGGTATGGCAAAGTACAATAACATCCATGATCTCACATTTGTGACATGGCTTGCCAACAAATCCCAATCCAGGACTAGCCATGTCATGGCCGAGGGTTTGTTTCCAATCACATAACTCTACCCCTGAAAGTAGGAGTTTCTCTGGACTTTATGGAGTGGTGACTAGTTGTATACTCAATACTCATAAAATTTCAATCAATCCAGGAATTTAGGTTAAAATACGTGTGATTATAAATTGTTAAATTGAATAAAAAGCTATTTGGGATACAAGATGGCCGAATTTATTTGGATCATGGGTAAGAAGTGTAAACTCGAGCCACCTAAAGTTTTAACAAAAGGTTACTGTGGGTAAATAGATAAAAAAAAATATATGAAATATAAAATTGCTTTTTAAAACTTCTTCGATCTGCAAGGAAACGAAGTTGTGACAAAATCTGGCAGTCTCTATCACTGCTGAAGATTTTGTGGGCGAGAAACGTTAAACAGGATGTCTGTGCAGTTGTGTTTGACCAATCAGTGGTCTGCACTATTTCTAGCTCCACCCACATTTCCTGCCTCAGCTTGCATTGTACCTGGGCCAGAAGGGTGAGAAATTCAGCACAGGTACTTAGGTATGTACGTCTGGCAAGGCAGTGGACAGAGCGACAAAAGATGGGATCGTGAGTAATTCCCAGAGCTTGGCCATCCACTGGAAAAACGTATCGATTGTTATTTACGTTGTTATTGACTCATACTGCAATTCAACCGTACTGAATCTGGTTGCCCTTCTTGCTCGGGTACCAGACCAAACACGGACGTATGGATGGAGCTGGAAGTAGGTCAATCGTTATTTTGGAAAAATACTAGCTAGCTAGAATCAATTTTCTGCTGAAGAGCAATTTCCTGTTCTGCTGGATTTAGAAGAAAATATTTCATTTTTTTTTTTACCAAACAATTGGTTTCTGGTTCGTTTTTAGTTATTACCTCATCATTGTTTTCCTGTCACTAATTTAGCTCAGTGTTACACTTCATACCCTGCATAAAATCCACTACTTTCAAAGTGGTCCGAATCTCAAATTTCTTCCTATTCACTAGAGATGCTCACTACATGGGGTGTAACATAATGGCATTTCAGAACATATGCAGTGCCTCAGATGCGCAACAAAACGCTTTTTGAGAGTTAGCCACGGAAAAGGAAAAACTCCTTTCATATTTCTTTCACTTTGAGAAATTATAGTTGGACATTAGTGCTTGACCCCATCACGAGTTCCTGAAAACTCCTCCTACCTTCACAGGTGTGGATAATTCTGCGTTTCCGCACTGGAACAATGCCGTATGGCGTTATTGTTTTGCTTGTTCTGTGCGTGTGTGAGAAAAGAACAGCACATTCTCAGGGAGGCAGGATTGGAGACAAAGGCGAATTCAGAGCAGGGTTTTGTTCAGGGCCATTTGTGAAGTTCAGATTTCACCTCGTAACCCTACCTGCCACTCGAGATGCGTTTATAGAGCGTGCTGCTGCCATGGTGTTAACTCTCACACACGCTGCACAAAACACTGCTAGACATGCTGCTGTCTGATGTAATGGCTTCTTTTCTCTCACCTGTGGAATTCCTGTGTATATATACACATTGGGTGGTGAGAGGTTAACAGGGTGATGCTTTGTGCTAGTGCTAGAGTTAGTGTTTAAGTAAGGCCCCTAATCTTCAATCTAATCTGTCTAATCTTCTTAACTGTGTGGTTGGATTGGACTCTGTTTCACTTGTACAATGCATTGAATAAAACCGTTTGCCAAATGTGCACATGAACTGATTTTCCTGTAGGATTGGTTTGACAAAACATTTGTTTATGACTAATCCAGAGAAGCAATGACCAAAAGATTAGAGAAAATGCTTATTTTTAATTCCTCTTGACTTTACCTCCCTCTCTCTCTCTCTCTCTCTCTCTCTCTCTCCCTCTCTCTCTGCAGTAATGAGCGTGCTCGCTGGATCAGTGCACTGGGACACACTAACAATGAGAAGAGGAACGCAGACAGAACAAGTGAGTTTTTGTTAAACGTTTCAGGATCAGATTTCGTCGCACTGAAGCAGTTAACGTGAACTACATTTCTTTTTTTTTTCGGTACATTTGATATTACATCAAAACCAAACTCTTTCATTTTCATACCTACGGGTCAGGATGAGACCCAGATTCAATACAGGCACCTTTATTTACATATTTCAGTGCACCATACAGTGAAATGTGGGAAGTTAAATCAGTCAGGTGAGGAGAATGATTTGAGAAAACTTTTAACCACACTTAGAGAATCAGCGCCTCCTGCTGGTCATGTGCTGCAGAGCACCCGCTCTTCACATGAACAAATTACTTCGCTTGTATGACAGGGTTTCAGAAATACCAAGACCCCTGGTGTTCACTGTTCTCATGCTGTGCTCTGCGTGCGTGTGTGTGTGTGTGTGTGTGTGTGTGTGTGTCAGATTCCATGCAGGTGGAGGTGATTCGTACGTACACGGCTCGGCAGCCTGATGAACTCTCACTGCAGGTGGCAGACGTTGTAATCGTCTCACAGACAGTGGATGATGGTCAGCATTTTTACTAAATGGTTCCTTCTCTCTTTAAAAAAAACATTGACATTATTTGTAGACTTGTTTTGACCATGCATGCTAATACAAGCACAATAATACAAAAACTATCAGAATATAATAATAAATGGAATAACTTTTTTTTAATCTATATTCACCTTTATACATCTAAAATGAATCACTCTGATCAGATTGAATAAAAGTTACGGCGGAAATCATGGGCATCATATATACACATGCTCTGTACCTGTCGTACTGCATGTCATCACCTGACCTCTTTATCGCTCTGCTGTTTGTCTCTGTGTCGTGTTCTTTAACCTCAGAGCCGGCGTGTGATGTGCAGGAAGCGCTCAGAGCTCTTTGTTTTTGATGTGGCGGGGTTGAGGGTCAGGTGACGGTCCCCGGTGATGACACTTGTTGGCCAGCTTTCATGTTGAAAGGCCATGGAGCTAAGAATAGGCCATCAAAAGCTCCCTAAATCTTTAAATACTCATTAAATATACAACACACACTTGAAAGCGAATCTGTTTTTTTTTTTTTTTTTTTTTTCAGAATGTCCTGCAGTTAAAAAAGGAGCTTATTGTAGTGTTTTCCTGTAAGAGCAGAAACTTTCAGCACATCATAGTGTCTGTGTCCCACTTCAGTTTGACAGAAAATGATCACTGTTGCCTTTTTAAAAAATATATATATTTACTTTTTTACTAGTGTTTTTTTTTTTTTCTTTTCTTTCTTGGTTTCTACTGGCTCACAAGATTGAGGCTTGTGAATTGCCAGGTCAAAGTTCACCTTGATAAAATCAGCATGAAGTGAAAGTAACCACTAAGAGAAACTAAAACATCTTTCACTTCCCACCTGCTTTCCCCTATAAGTGAATCAGCTTTTCTGTTGGGTGAATCTTGTGTGTTTATGACTGCCACTTTAGCCACCTGTGTAGTACCACTAATA
Source organism: Pangasius sanitwongsei (assembly GCA_037576675.1). Classification (NCBI taxonomy): domain Eukaryota; kingdom Metazoa; phylum Chordata; class Actinopteri; order Siluriformes; family Pangasiidae; genus Pangasius; species Pangasius sanitwongsei. The sequence goes on along the minus strand of CM075008.1, from coordinate 3,771,338 downwards.
TGAAATGACTGACTTTAAGCTCTAGTATACTGCGTATCTGTTATTTGCAATAGATATTGATATATTTACGTTTGTGAAAAGATTTCAGGAACGCTCCAGTCGGTTAATGATCCCCTAAACGAGTCATGTTTAGCACGTGTGTGAATGTGACACCTTGTGGATGATCTGATGACCGTGTCTTGTTTCAGGTTGGTACGAGGGCGAGCGATTAAGAGACGGAGAGAGAGGCTGGTTCCTCGCCGAGTGTGCTCAGCCAATCACGTGCCAGGCCACCATTGAGAAGAACATGCAGAGGATGGACCGCCTCCAGGGCCTGGAGACCAACGTTTGAGCGGGATTCTCTACAGTTCCTCCCTAAACACACACACACACACACTTACAGAGAGAACGCTGGCCTGAGGAGCAGTGCGAGATGATGTTATTGATTACTGGGACATTGTGGAGCTCCTCATAAGCACCAGCAGAGACTTCTAATAAAATCTCAACAGGACTGGAGACTGGTTCTTGGAAGAACATGTGGATAAACGAATGCGGTTCCAGGAGGAACGGTTAGAGATTCTTTAAACTCAGTCTAGCACAGGGGTGTCAAACACAGCCCGAGACCTGGCCTGATAACGGTTCTAATCTGGCACACTGAATGAATTTATTCTAAATGAAAATCTCTTTGTGGACTGCAAATGAATTGAAAGGATGAAAAAAACAGTCTGTTATTCCACTAGGGGGCAGAATAGAGTAATAAACTCAGCTACTGACAAAAAGTGCTAATGATTCTTTATTCACCAGCTAAACAAATTAGATTTTGAACTAATTTTGGAGTTTCACAGCAATGGAGGTGAATACTAACACACACTAATACTTTTTTAGTTGTAAATAATTTTGCAAACTATATTTATTTTTCACTCCACTTCAGGACATATAATCCTCATCAAGTTTAAATCACTTCCAGGTTGTAACAATACAAAATGTGGAAAAGTGCAGTGGGGGTGAATACTTATGCAAGGCACTGAAGACATTCAGAAGGAACTGTCGATGTGTCATTGGTCACTTTTTCCCCATCTGTCCCACTTACCTAAAATGAGTTTGACACCCCTGAGCTAGCACACGTGATGTCAGACCAGCTTAGCGTCCAAGGACTGCACAGCAGCCAGAAGATTCCGGACTGACGTTCCTCACCTAAAAAAAACTGCTCACCTGACTAATGATGAATCAACGCCAGCAAAAGCTAATCAGCATCACACAGCTCAAGATCCTGTTAAATGCTCCTGCTGGCTTTCATTCACTGTTGGTTATGGAAGCATTAATTGCACTTGCCATAGCAATAAGCTTTTCATTTCCATAACACAACACAACAAACCAGAAACTGCACAAAGGACACCTTCACAAGTCTGCATGTGTCAGTCAGTCTGTATATAAGCAAGTTGTAAATAAATCAAGAGAAGATTTAAGGGCTCAGGGAAGGTTTGTAGTTTAAAAGTATAAATATATATATATATATATATATATATACACACACACACTCAACCTATAAAAGGCTCGAGTGGCGTACTTAACCAACGGCAATTTGCATAAATTGTCAGGAGCTCGGAGCAGGACGATGAGCTGCATCGTGTATAAATCTCTTACATAACGGCTTTTATCTTCCTAAAGATCAAACGCTGCACTTCAGCTGTGTGCGTATAAAACTGGAAAATATGCAGACTTTCATGTGGTTCAAAAAGTGACGCTGGTTCAGATGGATGTCACTGAAGATACAAAATCTGTTTCAGAAACAAACAAACAAACAAAAAAAAAGGGATTTTTAAAATGAAGGAACGTTTTTCGGTCTGAAACGAGATGCTTTTCATTGCAGATTTGGGGCAGAACTGGGGCTCAGGGTGAAGAAACACACGCTATGAATGGGTTGTAAATCTAATGTAAAGACTGTATCAGATATAACCTCAGTGTGATCCTGTAACTAATCTACAAACGTATATTCCATAAAGGTTTGGGTTTGTTTCACCCGTTCTCGTGTCGTGTTCAGTTGCGTGACTCTGCAGCAGACCACACTGTGTGCTGTGTAATGCAGCGACTTTACGGCACCTTTAATCATACATGGTGATGGAACTGGAAAACAATGCAAAGGCAAACATAAAAATACAAATGGTGACCAAAAAAAAAAAAATTCCAGTGAGTCTCATGATTCAGTCTGTCCTGATGGGAAAATGTACCGGCAGATTTTCACCTCATGCTATAAATATAGATTGTACAGATTACACATTCATCATTCAGTTAAAGTTAAAGGTACAATAAGCAGTATTTCTCTGAAGCCACTTCAGTGTAAGTCAATGGTAGAGAGAATGACATCACAGTGAATTGAACGTGTAAAGTAAAAAAAAAAAAAAAAAAACAGTCCTACCTGTGCAGGAAAATTTGTAAAGCTCTGACACTGGAGACTCCTTCTATAAATGTTAAACGCCTGACATATCAACAATTACACAATATGTTTATGTGGAGTGTCTGTCGTACAAGTGCAAGTTGTTACTATAGAAACCGTAATGCATTAGAATGAGGGTATTGATATAAACCTGTGATTGTAGTGCGGCTGCACTGCTGTCAGAGCTGCTGTTACAGAAAATTCATCAACGCCACCTGACCAATCAGCATGGAGAACTCCACGGCGCTGTCGTATAAATGAGAACTCTTCTGTGGTGGATATCAGTTTGATCTGACTGTCTGAAAATCTCGACATCCTAGCATTTTTGTTTCACTGAAACCATGCAAACATGGCTAACACCACATAAAAGCCGCGTGATCACAGTTTGAAGCCGCTTTCGTTCTTTTTATTGTGTTTATAGTGAAATGTCCTTTAACAACTGATTTTAAGGAGAAAACTTTCTCTCTCTCTCTCTCTCTCTCTCTCTCTCGCTCGGTGTTAGCTGTGACTGTTAGGCGCTAGTCCCAGTGCTGGTGGCTTTTCCTGTACGGCTCTTGTGAAGACGTCGTGCTCTCCTGCGTGGTGATGAGGTCGATGATGGCCGAGATCACGGCGCAGTCTTTCGAGGAGCGGTCGCTCCAGTCCACCGGGCGCGGCTGCTTGATTTTCTCCTCCAGCAGCAGATCCAGCTCCTTCTTCAAGTTCTGAAAGGATCAAGAAGAAACGTCAAACCACAAGCTAAACCCTAACTAACTAGCCTAGCTTGCTCTCTAGGTTAGATAGATTATGATCAGGAATGCAGATCAGAACTAAAGATTGGTGTAACTTTGGGGATGAGGAGGTAGTTTGCCTTCGCTGTAGCTTTGGTGAGAGAAAATCAAGAGAATCCGAGCTTGTGACTTGATAGTATGTAGCCACATTTAAAGTGGGACATCACATCACGTACCGGTGAAAGTCCCAAAAAAGTATTTTTAAACGTTATTATGAATATTGCAATGTTGGGATATTGGCAGTGAAATATTTTCTCCTGATATTCTCTCACTAAAAAGACCAGCACATTGTCCTCCGTGTTGTTTCTTCTAGCCCCAACCTTGCGACCTGATTGGTTGAGAGGCAGAAAAAAAAAAAACAGCGCTTGGTGTCACTCTGTGCTTTTCACAACTTTGGAAGCGCTCCACGTTCTGCTCACCTTGCAGCTGCTTGCTACAGGATTACACATAAAATGTGAGCTGGAGTCTCGGGGAAAGGAAAAAAAAAAAAAAAAAAAAAAAAAAACACTAAAGGCTGAGTTATACTTGCTTTTGACTACACATATGGCTGCCGCTCATATCCTGTGGTCATTTGGAGCTACGTGTCCACGTGGTGCAATCCCGCCGTAAATAGTGGGTTCAGTATAGCACCATCACATACGCATGTTCTACTCTACACAGTTCCTGAGTACAAACACGAACTGGGTTTCCTACTACGGTCAGTGGTTTGACTTTTAAAAACCCCACATGTAGCCTTCAAACTGACAAAGATTTGCGTACCAGTCTTCGGGTTTTTTTTTTTTTTACTTTTAAATCTAAGGTTAGATTTTTCGTGTTGAGACGCAGCTCATGACAACAATCACGATGATGGCAGAAAGTTCTAAAAAAGAAACAGAGCTGGTTTTGGCCTCCACCAGTCCACTGTGAGGCAGATGTATACAAATGGAGGAAATTCAGCACCACTGTAACTCTGGTGTGTTTAAAGTTGCTGTGCATGAAATCAGTTAGAGTTTCACTTGAAAACCTGAAGCACTGCGATGTTTCGGCTCTGACGTGCCATCTCACACTTTTAATCCTCAGGATGTACATAAGATACGCATGCGAGTGTGTGAACAATGCTGCTGCTACTTCTGAACACACACACACACACACACACACACACACACACACAGTGGAAATTTAAATTTAAATCCAACCAAATTTTAAACCAAACCCACTGGCTTGATATAATTATATACACAAATGTTCATTTAGACATCATAAATGGTTGAGTAATTAAAATGGCTAGTTTATTCAATGAAACATTAGCTCAGAGTTCAGCTAGGATCAGTTCGGTCTCTTGTTTAAGGAAAGCAAAACGCAAATGTACAGAGTTTGCGCTCCGAATGTAGACAGTCAGTCAAAACACGTCCAAGTTTTGCTCTTTCTAGGTTAGACCAGACATCACTTTAACTTCAGCATCTGTTAAATGGGAGCATTTCATTAATAAAGCATGGAAGGTACAGCCTAAGTAGCGCTAACTGACAGAGCTCAGCTCAAGTAGAGACGGAGCGCGGAATAAAACGTGACAGAGAGCGTTACGAGCAAGAAGAAAAATGCAGGAAAAGTACAGTAAAAACTTCCATTAGCCTTTTTCTGGTCCTGAAAGCAAAATGGAATGAAATGTGGAAAGCAAGGCCGCCTTGTCGAAGGTGGAGTTTATTTCACTTGGCCCGTGTACACATCCGACTCTAATAGATGCAGCACTTTAAAACTCCGGCCAAACTCCCATGGCTAAGGAGCTAATGGAAGCATAATTTAACGCGACCCCAAGCTCGCGTGTACGCGGCGTCACGCTGCAGGATTTACAGGGTGCCAAAGCCTTTCAGATCACACGCAGGCTGCTAAATCCAGGTGTTAGTGACGTGCTGTTTGCAGGTTTAGTGGTGCGTATTCACCGGCGTGAAGATTTACAGCCGCTGTCATGGCTGATTTCGTGATCTGAAAGAGAAATATTGAATAACACGTGCGTCTCTATGGTGCTTTGTTTTTCTGAACTTTTTTTTTTTTGGTAGTTTTAGACTATAAAGTGCTGCAGCAGCACTGAGAAAATAGTGTGGAAGAGAGGTTTCTTTAGGTAAACAGTCACAAAATCTCTCATATTTCATCCAGAGACTTAATCGTATCACACAAAAGATTCAATTGCACAACCCACTGTGATTGGGCGACGATAACCAATCCCCGTACAGCACAGGCTGCATCCCAAACTGCATAATTCTCAATATTACTACACTCCACTATACTGAGGTAACAGCAGCCATTCCATTTACACCACGGTGCTGCTGAATTCCCGATTCTGATTGGTCAGAAGGTGTTGATTCATTTGCTATAACAGCAGCTCTGAGAGTCACGGTGCTGCTGAATTCTCGATTCTGATTGGTCAGAAGGTGTTAATTCATTTGCTATAACAGCAGCTCTGAGAGTCACGGTGCTGCTGAATTCTCGATTCTGATTGGTCAGAAGGTGTTGATTCATTTTCTTTATCAGCAGCTCTGAGAGTAGTGCAGCTACAAATCGCATGTTTATATTCATGCGCTCGTTCTAATATCTTTCGTTTCTACAGCAACGACTTAACAGGGACCTGGTGGATGCTCCACATTAAACAGAGTAAAAACGTGTGTAATTGTTAGTTAGAAAGTAATGTTGCTGGAGGACGTGTGCAGGAAATGTTTCATTAGAACAGGATAAGCGATTGCTGGATAAACCTGGGTCTTGTCGTTTTGATTTGTAAGCTATTTCATGGGACAGATTTTTTTTTTTTTAGTCTAGAAGTAAATTCTGCGGAGAGAAGTGCTGTTAAACAGAGCAGCCGTGATTTCCTGATTTCCTGCTTTCCTGCAGTGTGTGTGTGTGTGTGTGTGTGTGTGCGTGCTGACCTTGACCAGGTGAGCGATGCGAGCAGGAGACTGGAAGACGATCCATTCATCCACTGCGATGGTCTCCTGCTCCTGGTCCTTCTGGATGGAGATATCACCACCGAAGAAGAGGAGCGAGAACGGAGACACCTCTGTGCAGTCATACAGAAAGATCTACAACAGAGAGAGAGAGAGATTAATAAGAGAGAAACAGAAGGTGGGAAAGAACGAGGTAGACAGAAAGAGGGAGAGAGAAAAAGAGAGAGACAGGGAGGGTGGGAGCAATAAAAAGAGAGAGAGAGACAAAAGGACCGAGAATTTAAATTGACAGAGAGAGAGAGAGAGTGTGTAAAAAATAATCAAGAGAGAGTGAGGTAGTGAAAGAGCGAAAGAGAAAAAGACAGATTGAGAGATAAAAGGGAGAAAAAGAGAATGAGAGTAAGGTAGAGAGAAAGAAAGAGAGAGAGAGAGACAGGCAGAAAGACAGGGTAAAAGAAAGTAAACCAGAGAGATAGATAGAGTGAATGCAAGATCGAGAGAAAGACAGAAGAAGAATTGAAAAATCAATTGTAATTTTTGACTGTAGTGTACACTCAGGCTGCAGGACAACTCAGCCTCTTTAGATTGGACACAGGTGTGTGTGTGTGTGTGTGTGTGTGTGTGTGTGTGTGTTTGTGTGTGTAATAAGAATGAACAGGATTAGCTAGGAGCTGGAGTACATGTGAAATAAGTGTGTGTGTGTGTGTGTGTGTGTAATCAGAATGAACAAAAGGAGCTGGGAGCTGGAGTACGTGTGAAATAAGTGTGTGTGTGTGTGTGTGTGTGAAGTGTCTGGAGGAATCAGCATCCAGCAGGGATGTGGAGGGGGTGTGTGGTGTGTGGTGTGTGGTGTGTGCAGTACACCACTACAATGTAGGATTCGTTAGGGAAGTTCAGACCACAGCGCTGTTGAATTCTCGATGCTGATTGGTCAGAAGGTGCTGATTGATTTTCTACACCAGCAGCTCTTACAGTAGTGCAGCTGCACATCAAAGGCTTACTGTATAATAATGCGCTTGTTCGAATACGTTATCGTTTCTATAGTAACAGCTTACACAGGGAGCTGTATGGTGGACGCAAGAGATAAATGGAATTTAAAAAAAAAAAAACACGTATGTAATTGTTGATATGGAGAGGTTTTCTGTGAGGAGACGTTTGGAATGAGTCTCCAGTGTCAGTGCTTTGTAAGAGTCAGAGGTAAAGCTGTACGTTTCTCAACATGGGAAAGGACACAAGTTTACTCTAACATAAGCTGCGACCTTTGTCTTATTACCATCAAGAAAGGAAATAAAAAGACAGGCCAGTGAGCCGCAGTTCTCACTCCCTCACGCACTCCCTCACGCACTCCCTCACGCACTCCCTCACGCACTCCCTCACGCACTCCCTCCCTCACGCACTCCCTTCCTCACGCACTCCCTCCCTCCCTCCCTCCCTCCCTCACGCACTCCCTCCCTCCCTCACGCACTCCCTCCCTCCCTCACGCACTCCCTCCCTCCCTCAC
>CM075008.1:3725129-3747190 GCA_037576675.1 Pangasius sanitwongsei | reverse complement strand
TATATATACATATATATATATATATATATATATATATACACATACACACACACACACACACATACACACACACATACACACACAATAACTAAACTTTAATAAATGATCTCAGAACTATACAGATCTTCACAACACTAAATATACTGGAGCTTGTTAAGATGAATGTGTGTAGAGTATTAATTATTGAGCAGTAAGAGCTCAGGCTGTTCCTTTCGAATCTTAAACACTGACAGTTCTTGCCAGGAGAAGCAGGAACAGTGCGGTAATTAAGCAAAATGTGGCAACAATGTCAAGCTGTGTTCCCATTAGGCTGAATAAATCAAAATCTACTAGACCAGCAATGCAACAGGAGCAAAAACAGCATGCATACACACGCTCGCACACGCACCTGGTTTCTGCTATGTTTGTGGCGATCACGATCTTCCGGACTCCGGGAGGTGGCCTTTTAAAAACCTGATTAGACAGAGTGTCGTTAATCAGCGCTCCAGCAGAACATAATTACTGTACTGGACAATGTAGCAAATGTCGTAAATTATCCCAAAGTGCTTTAAGGGACGTTACACACCAAGCCGACATAGTACACTCCCAAGCAACTAAAAGTGCCTGACAATCACGATTGTGTGCCTCACGACCTGCACTCAACAATATTTATAACAACTATAGATTATAAATCTATGTATATAGCTTGCATATAGCTTAGCAATAGTCTGTATTCGTAAGAAAGCTGATATGTCAACATATACTGTTTAACCATTTTTGTTGCTTGGGATAATGAAAGAACATGTCTTTTTGTCCCAAGTGTGTGCGAAAGTTTCACCTGACTGTAGTCACTTGCACTCGCGCTTAAGACCTACACTCTCTGCTCTGCAAGCTCAGGTCAGTCGCACACACACTCATCAAGATATGGTTTAAACACCATAAAGATGTTTTATCAGGTTTCTTGTACTGCAGGAAGATAGTGTAGTTCCTCGTCTCGATGTTTCCACAGAGCACAGTCTGCTTTTCCTTCATTGCCGTAATTACTCGTGTGATATGTCCAGATCAGTGTTATTTCATGCCGTTTGTCCATTAGCATGACAGCGCACACTAGACTTTCATCACATAGTACTGCATGGTATAGGATGTTGTTATTGGAGCATTTTTTTATGCGAAGAGTAAATTCAATTCAATTTTATTTGTATAGCGCTTTTAACAACGAACATTGTCTCAAAGCAGCTTTACAGAACATAAGAAACAGAAAAACATGCAAACAAACAAAAACATGCAAACAGTCCTAGATGGTGCACGGTATCAGACTGATGCCCAATGCCAGTATCGGTACTGATGCATCCTTAATCTCAATATACACTAAAACTTTTTTTGTTATGCGTGATAATCGAAGAACATCATGCCTTTCTGTGGTAAGAGTGTGCAAACTTTTGCACTCAACTGCAGCTAGCTAGCTAGAAATGTTGAACAGGTGACTGAAATTTCTGGTTCTGTTCTCCTGCACTGATGATGAACAGCAGTTGATGATCAGTTGATGATCAGAGACAGACACTGACAAGGAATGACTCGAGCTAAAACGCAGTACATCTGCAAAAAAAACTAAGAAACAGTGAGCCACAGACGGCTTGGTGTGTTGATGGCCATAGGAAATAAAATTAAAAGGTTGTCTTCCTGTTCTCGTCACTAATTTGCTCTGAACAAGCGCCTGATATAACAATTTAATTAAACTGAGGCGATGCTGGTGTAACAAGCTTGGTTTGGTCTTTTACTCTAATCTGTAAAGGGAATAAAAAGATGCACGCCGTGGAGCTCTTACCTGCGTCTGGTTGACCGTAGGCATCAGTGAGTGCAGTGGAATGATCACAAACTTATCTAAGGTGGAAAGGACAGTGATGAGAAAACATATTACAGGCCTTATTTATTCCACAGACACGTCCGTCCTTCATTAGACATGACAGGTGCACATTTGTCCAAATACGAAACAAGGTGGAGAAGTGGGAGGAGCTACAGTGAGTAGTAGTATGTAGTGGTGGATTGCTAGATAAGAGAGAGGAGCAACTTACCAGATTTAAACATCTGGTCGGCCAGGAGCAGGTCATTCAGGCTGCTGATGTTGTCCCATCCAGGCAGGAACACCAAGATGGCTCCATCCTTAAAACCCAAAAACAAAACAAAACAAAACAAAACAAAACAAAACCCACCAGCTGTTTATGAGTGTACAACCACACACACACACACACACACACACACACAACTGGACTTGCGTGAAGATCATCCAACAGCAGGGTGATGCATGGTGTAAATTAAAATTGTAAATAACACTGTAGATTTTAATAATGTACTACACTCACTGGCCATTTTATTAACCTGCATATTCCCACAGTTATCCAGTCAGCCAATCATGTAGCAGCAGCATAATGCATAAAATCATGCAGATACAGGTCAAGAGCTTCAGCTACTGTTCACGTTAAACATCAGAATGGGGAAATCTCAGTGACTTTGACTGTGGCATGGTTGTTAGTGCCAGTTTTAGTATTCCAGAAACGACTTATCTCGGGATTTTCACGCACAACAGTCTCTAGAGGGTGGTGCGAAAAAAAGAACATCCAGTGAGCAAGCAGAGACGCCTTTCTGATGAGAAAGGTCAGAGGACAGACTGATTCCAGCTGACAGGAAGGCTGCGGTAACTCAAACAACCACTCTTTACAACTGTGATGAACAGAAAAGCATTTCAGAACGCACAACACGTCAAACTTTGAGGCGGATGAGCTACAACAGCAAGAGACCACATCGGGATCCACTCCTGTCAGCCAAGAACAGGAGTCTGAGGCTACAGCGGGAACAGGATCACCCAAACTGGAACAGCTGAAGATTGGAAAAGCGTTGCCTGAGAATCGAAACCTCTGATACTTTTCTCAGTATGTCAGTCAAGCGCATGCTGAACTTGGAATCACTAAAAACTGTGAAAAATGGCCTCTCTAACGAGCCTCATTTGTCAGGCCGGGGTTCTGATAGCCAGGCGGACGGGAGTCCTCATTGCCCCGATTTCTCAGCAGACGCCTGTCTGGGACTGTAGTCATGCTAAGCGCTAAACAACAGACAAATTACTTTTCATGAACAACACCCGCTGGCAATGGCAATAAGCGTTCTTAATGTGTGTGTGTAAAGATCTGCTCAGGTCCTATATTTAGCAGCTCAGTGACTTTCCATCAGATACATTTAAACAGAGAAGAACATGACCGCTGTGTGTACGAGGTGAGAAAAACCGATGAAGTGTGAGAACGGGTATCACAGCAGACCCAATTTTATCTGACTTGCGAAACGTTCCTGATACTAAAAAGCCCCACCAACTCAGCCACTACGGTTTTAGTTAATCAATGCTAATTAATGAAAAGGTCTTCCGGTACGGAGGACAGGACCGTCACGATGATGATTACGCAAGTGCTACTTTATCTAATGAGAGAGAGAGAGAGAGAAGGAGAAAGAGAGAGATAGAGAAAGAGAGAGATAGAGAAAGAGAGAACAAGAGAGAGAGAACACGAGAGAGGGACAGAGACGGAGAGTGAGAGCAAGAGAGAGACGGAGAGAGAGGGAGAGAGAGAGATGGAGAGGGAGAGCAAGAGAAAAAGAGATGGAGAGAGAGAGAAAGAGATAGAGAGGGGGGGGATATGTGAGAGCTCTTAAATGCTGTATTGGGGAAAGTCAGCACGTACATTAAAAAAAAACAAAAAAAAACAAAAAAAAAAAAAAAAAAAACACGATATGAAATGATTTCTGATCTTCCGTGTCATTTCATGGCCCTGATTCTTAATTAACCAATCATCACGCCTGCCTCCTGACAGATGGAGTGCATCACAGCGTGTCAAAGTGCTGTCACAGCCAATCAGCTCTCGCTCTACTGGCCCACCATATGCTTGTCTCTCTCTGGTTGTCAGTCCTACTTTTCTTTCCATTCCTCCTCTCTCTCCCTCGCTCCTGCTCTCTCATCCTTCCTCGCTTTAACAAGGGTCAGTGAAGTTTCACCTATAATCTCTGTTAATAGTGTCTCATAACTACAAGGTTCTGACCTGAGCTTCTGGAAGCTTCTTAAAGGGACAGTTCATCTACACACACACACACAAAAAAAAAAAAAAAAAAAAAAAGTATACAATTTTCCATTACCTAAAATGTAGTCTAATCATTAGTAATAGTAATCGGTATCGGTAAATTTAAATCCAAAGTGGAACTATATCATGACCTCCAACTATAAATAAAATAATAATAATAATAATAATAATAATAATAATAATAATAATAATAATAATAATGATGTGATTCCTGATGTCTCAGAGTCCCTTGTCCCAATAAAATAGTGTTCAAGCACAAAGTAAAGTTATGCTGAAGTCAGATTACTCAGATGTGGGAAGTCTGAACTTGGAATTATGTCATTTTCAGGGCGCTCATGGTACAAAGTAGAAAAAAAAAGAAAAAAAAACAACAACAACAACAACAACATGGACACCTTCATGGAAATGTGTTTTGTTAGCAACAAGCTAGCCAGCTAACATTAGTGATCATGAGTTTATGATGTGTTTACTTTCTCCACACAGTGAACTTCATGGTCAGGGTTACAGATTTAACCAACGAACATGTCTATGTTGCTTGATCTAAAGTAAATAGTACACTATACTGACATATTACACAACACAGTACATACTTTATACTAGAAACTATTCACTACATATACTTTTTACTGTACTATAACCTCATGTAAATGTAGTGAAGTAAGATTTTATATCCAGGAGAGCAGCTATGTTGACAAGACGCCATATGCTGAACTCGGGGGTTGAGGACACCTTACCAAATTTCGGAGTAGGCATTCTGTGTTGACGAGGCGTTTTCTTCGGTTTTTCCTACTCTGAGTTTGGGAATTCCCAGTTACGAGCTTTAGTTTTAGAGAACGCAGCATTGGCGTACAGCGCCACTGTGTCCTAAACCACATCAGCAAGTTAGAGTGACATCACTGAAGAACTGAAAGTGGTTTGGGGTAGATTTTTCCAGAGAAGTTGATTAATTTTCTTTAACAGCATGTCTCAATGTGTTTAATTCCTCTTGTACTACAGCAAGCTTCCAATGATTGCTTTTTTTTTTTTTTTTTTTTTTTTTTTTTAAATAAATGTTATTAGTATTATAGGAATATAGGAAAATGATTAACAACAGAAGTGGAGTTATCTATCTATTAATCTATGATTATACATTTTTATACTTTTTTTTTTTTTGGTTAAATAACAGCATGTTTTTAAATTAATTTATTATTAGTTTATTGTGCAGCATTCGTAGTGCAAGTCCCTGTGAAGGGCTCATGAATGGCGCAATAGAAAAGCGCTCGCCCTGTCAGAATCTCGCCCAGAGATTGCGAGTTTGGCCAGAATCCTGGCCAAGAGTGCAAAAGAGAGAGCAATTTTGTCCAAAAGAGCAAAATCGGCCGTGCTTTCAGGGAAGGATCACGGGAGTCTGAGAGCTCATGCAAGCGGAAGGGGGTGGATAGCGTTAGCGTATGTTACACCGCCACCTGACGCAGGAGGAGCAGCAGTTTGAAAAGATGCACTTGGCTGGCTTCACATGTTAGTCACATGATAGTCACCTAACTGGTGGGTGGGAATTGGTCAAGACTAAATTAGACAGAAATTGGGGAAAAATCCAAAAAAAAAAAAAAAAAAAAAAAAACCTGTGCATGTTACTATAGAAATAATATGTATTAGGACAAGCATATGAATATAGATTGTGCATTAATATAGATTGTTTAAGGTAAAACAAACTTCTATCACTTGTTTTCCTCATAGCTGACTAGCAACTTAAAGCAGCAGACACCGAACATGTCTTGGCTGGTGTTGAAAATGTCATTTTGAATTTTTTGCCAGATGATCCCTTTAAACAGACATCCAACTTCCATTTTCTAGCATAAGCCTGTAAATGAGCTGTGATGTAGGTGACTGAGCCTCCACACAAGCCCTCGTCTACACCCAGTCATTAGCAGTCTTAGTAAGACTACCGTGATCCAAAGCAAACTGCTTTTCTTACTTAACATCAGCTTTAAGCTTGAACACACACTCTTTGTTCTTTTGCATTTCACAGCACGGGAACAAGCTAAAGCGCCGTCATTAAGCTTTCACTGCAAACATCAGAAAGTAAACAGCCAGGGGCAGCGCTCTGAAGTCCTCACGGTGCACAACACAGCGCACGTGTGTTCGGGTTTTAATTACAAGCTTGCTTCATCGTTTCCACGCGCCAGGCGTGGAGTTCTTAGAAGGCAATCCTGTAACCCTATATGCAATTAGGAGAAAGTCTAAAAATGTACTTGAGATGCTGTGTGTGGATTACAGTTGGGAAATACGAGTCCCTGTAAAGTCTGCAGCCTCAGAGCCCGACACTGAATCATAAACAGATGACTACTTTTCTAGATATGGCTTATATACTTGTCTATGTATGGGAGTGTCTCAGGGAGTGTGTCTCAGGGAGTGTGTCTCAGGGAGTGTGTCTCAGGGAGTGTGTCTCAGGAGTCAAAATTTTCATTTATACAAAGCAGCTGGTCTTGTGCTCATTACGATTCTGTTAACTGACACTGTTTAAGGCATCAGTTACCATGAAGAAATCAAGAACATCATTAAAAGCGCTGGGGACCACAGGAATTGTGGGAAATCACCACTCATCACAAGCTAACGTGGAAGAGCAGAGGAGACGAGGAGAGACTAGGAGAGATGAAGAAGACAACAGATGTGGAAGACAAGAGTAGAGGGGAGAGGAGGGAAGAGGAAAAGAAAGGACATGAGAGGAGAACAGAGGGAAGGAAGAGAAGAGATGAGTCAAGATGAGAAGAAGAAAAAGAAGAAGAAGAAGAAGAAGAAAGATGAGAAGAGATGAGGAGAGGAGATGAGGAAGAGAAGAGGAAGAGAAGAAAAAATGAGGAGAGGAGATAAGAGAAGAGAAAACGAGGAGAGGAGATAAAAGAGGAGAAAGAGAAGAGAAGAAGCAGAAGGGATGAGAGAGCATCTGTTGAAAAGGCTGATTAACACCCATCTCATTCCAATGTTTGTGCTTTATTAGAGCTTAAATCTGTGCCATCTGCCTCAGTGCTGGGCAAATCCATCTCACACACACACACACACACACACACACACACACACACACACACGACAGACTCAGACAGAGACACACACACGACAGACACAGACACACCTTTCATTCACTCCCTTCTCACACACACATTGCTTCATCTCTGACGTTGTATACAATTCACACACACACACACACACACACACACACACACGACAGACTCAGACAGAGACACACACACGACAGACACAGACACACCTTTCATTCACTCCCTTCTCACACACACATTGCTTCATCTCTGACGTTGTATACAATTCTCACACACACTTCCTCATGTTTCTCTGCTCTCTCTCTCTGACAGACACTCTGTTAATATTCACACGCACACACACACACGCACACATGCACACACACACACACTCACGTCTTCGTTCAGCACGATGTGGCGGATGAGTGCTACGATCAGCTCCAGGTTGATCTTGTCGTCCTCGTCCATCATCTCCAGGACGTCGATGGTGCTGTCAGAGAACCTGCCAATCAGAGAGCGGCAAAGAGGCGAGACCGGAGGCGGCGTGTCACACGTGAGCGTCACTATTTCACCCTGTCACACTCAACACGTCATCCACTGATCACACGCTAACTGTGGCACTAAAGTTCCTCAGAGAAGCACTGAACTCACACGCTAACTTCACCTGTCGAACAGCAGAACCTTTCCAGTGTCATCGCTGCAGGGTAAAAAGTCTGATTTACCCAAACAGGACCAGGAACATTAACTTCTGCTCATTTGTGCATTAATGAAACCTGACCATCACACTCATATGTGCTCGTTGAACATCCCATTCCAGATTTATTCCTCCTATTTTGGAGTGTGGCTGTGGGGATTTGTGTTCATTCAGCTACAAGAGCATTAGTGAGATCAGGCGCTGATGTGGGTGAGGAGGTCTGGGGTTCAGTCGGTGTTCCAGTTCATCCCAAAGGTGTTCAGTGGGGTTGAGGTCAGGGCTCTGTGCAGGACACTCGAGTTCTTCCACTCCAACCTTCTCACACACCATGTCTTCATGGAGCTCGCTTTGTGCACAGGTGCATCGTCATGCTGGAACAGGTTTGGGCCTCTTGGTTCCAGTGAAGGGAAACTGTAATGCTACAGCACACAGAGACATTCTATACAACTGTGTGCTATTTGAGGAAGAGGCACATATGGGTGTGATGGTTAAGTGTCCATATATGTCCACATAGTTTATATATGTAGTATTTGTGGTCATATTAGCATGTTAGAAAACCAGGACAACCAAAGTGAAAAAAAAAAAAGATAAAAAAAATGACTGGCGAATGAGTTGCTCTCAGGCTTGATTCTAATGAATAATGTAGTTAACCAGTAAAAAAAAAATAATAATAATTCATAGCTAAGAGTTTAGCTTAGTGTACATTTGTATTGTATTACAGAGTAAACAGTGCTTGCTTATGTTTTTTAACATCTAATCTAAAATAAAAACAGCTAAATGGACACTGAACACTGGTGCTGTAATACACTCAGGAAAAAAAAAAAAAACAGTGAATACACTGAATCTCCACAGAACACACTTTATATCATATTTTTTACCTTATATATAAAACTAATAGACAGAGAGAGAGAGAGAGAGAGAGTGTGTGAGTGAGTGAGTGTGTGTGTGTTGCAGTTGAACCTGTCTCTGAGTGTGCGAGCGAAACACGGCCAGCTCTCTTTGTATTCGGCTTCTTTCTCCTGCTTCTCGGGCCGCACGTTTTGGCCGTTCATGAACCCTCTCCTGAAGCGGGGACGTCGATCGTGCTGCTGCTGCTGCGGCCGGAACCTGTGAACCGGATCGAAATGTACACGTGGTCATGAAACACACACCTGAACCACATTCCCACAGGACATTACCTCTCGCATGCATCTTTACAGAGGGACGTTCCTGTACAACGTCACTGAAACACCTGAGACGGTCTATTTTTCCGGTATGTTAGCTAGAGTTAATGTCTAAAACAGGTGACAAAGGAATCGCTACGCTGAACGAATTCACATTTGCTGTACACAATTACAGAACAAACATGATTTAATCATGCTGTATGAGTCAGGGCTGGTAAATATGATTTCAGAAATGCATTTTAGGAATTTGCTATATTAATACTTGTAATGCTTGTAAATATTCATGAGGCTGCTAATGTGCACTTTAGAGCAGCGGAGCTACACCATGTGTTCGCATGGCACATGCTTCGTATCGGAAAGTGAAAACGGTGGAAATTTTTTTTTTTTTTAAATCACAGTGACACAACCGTACCCTACCACGTAAAACATTCACCACCTCCAGCTCTTCTTCACTGGAATATTCAAGAATTTATCCAAGCTCCGCCAACACACACTTAATCCCTCCCTGTTCACTATTTATGCTCCCTGCGTAGGGTGTAACACACTGAGGGCACTATATTTAACGCACTACAGTATATTTCAACTAGATAACATTTCAGGCACAGAAAAGAAAGAGACAAAGAGCAACCCCTGTAAGCTGCTTTCAGAAACATAAACATAAAATCATTTGTTTATACATAAATAGAAAATGGTAACAAATTAGTCATGTGACAAGCTCAACTGAGCCAAAGGGTTTAGTAAAAGTATAAGCGAATAAAGTACGACGTGTCGTTCTTTAATTAATGAAAAATGTCATTGCTTGTAAATTGGAGTGGTATAAGAAAATCAAAACACTTCGGGCATGCTGCAGTAGGAAAATAATCAACTTCAGAGTGGTCACAGTAACTCTGCTCCATCACGCCACCGCATCACTGATTATTTCCCTTGAACAGCGCTCCCACACGTGCTCTATTCCTTACACATTGAACTCACCTGAGCATCTCGACCACGTCCTCCAGCAGGTACTCTTTCACAGGGAAGGTGTGACCCGGGATGTGGATCATGGGGCAGTTATCTGCATGAAGATCAGAGAAAAGAGCGCACTGATATAATGCTCGGACTCCTGCTGTTCGGGAAGCTCGGGCGCTCAGAGCTGGGAGGATTAATCGGATCGTTAGCTTTATTCGCTGTCCTGCAGAGACACTTTCATAAACCACCAGTGCTGATGGGAAAGCGGGAGACGTTTGCGCTGATCAAATATAATTTATCATAATATAATTCATCATTAGTCGACGCTGCTCTGCGTGACAGCTTTGCTGTTAGCCGGAGAAGCTGCAGAAAACTATTTACGGCAGCATGGGACTGGGCTGAATTTTTCTCCACACGCTTAGCAGAGTGTTTAAATTAGTATAGAAATGAATTTTAATGACATTTCCTGCCTTTTCAATTATAGGGAATTTAAAACGGTTTTATAATCGCGCTATGCGGTGCGCCGTCACCCTGGTGGCTCGGGGTTTCTTCCTCGTTTTACTCAACGGGGATCGAAATCTATATCAGAGTCAAAGTCCTACAAAGCTGCTTCGTGATGACGTACGCTGTTAAAAGCTCTATACCAGTAACACTGAATGGACTTGAAAGGCACTGAAAATGCTCGAGTGTGGGCAATATATTTCAGTTCAGGAACCTCTGTATATATATCAGGCCTGTGCCTCAGAAAAACATGCCTTTTCACTTGCTCTACTTTTACTTAAACACGAATGGTCAGAACACTAATAAAATATACATTACAAATGACTTGTTTTAAGTCTGGGCCATGACTCTTATTGCCCACGCTCGGTGAATACTGCCTCATGCGCTCAGGTTTGCAGTTCTCGCATTCATTATTAAACATACTGTTTGTTTAAAAGCTATAGCTTGGGCTTTAAGAACTGACAAAAACATGCACAGTTGTCTGTATTTTTTTTTTATTTTTGTCTATTCAATACCCAGAATCAGTATCGGATCAGTACAAGCGCAATAAATAAATAAATAAATAAATAAATAAGAAAAATAATGGATTGGATATTAGAAGGAAAAAAAAAAAAAAGAATGAATTTGATCTGATCCTGTAACAAACAGAAAAGATTGGAATCGGATTTGGAAAAGATTTTTTTTTTTTTTTACACATATCTGGAAATGTGTACATATAAAGAAACATGATTATATATATTTTTTTCTTAGAATTGATTATTATATTAATACTTTCTAGTTTATTATATTAATTATATTTACAGTGTAAGCGATTTTTGCGTGAACGCATCATGTTTTTTAGTGATGTATATTTTCTTGGAATCCCGGATTCACTTTAAAAGGGAAAAAAAAATATCTGATGGGTAGCGATAGTTTCAGTATCGGGATCGTACTGGAAAAGAAAAAAAAAGTGACATCATGCCATCTCTCGCTGGAGATACTAGTGGTATTAATAAAGGACATCACGAGTGTCTGGCTATGATTTGTGTGAAATCACTAAATAAAAAAAAAAAAAACAGTTTTTTTAAACCAGTCGTAAATGAGTTTTTACGTCACTGGTGCCTGTTACCATGGTAACTAGTTTAACCATCACCAGGCTGAGTACAGTAGAGAATAAAAAGGGTTTATACCACATAAATGTTTTTGCATGTGGAACATTGCTACCTAAAGCTGTCTCACCGAAGTACTTGCTGAACTTTTCGGCGTTCAGCGTGGCGCTCATGAGCACGATCTTGAGGTCGTCTCTGAGGCTCAGCAGGTCCTTCACGATGGTGAGGAGGACGTCTGAGTGCAGACTGCGCTCGTGGATCTCATCTAGGACCAGGTGACTGATGCTGGACAAATACCTGAAGCAACAGAAGCACATGACAGGAGTGAGTGTGTGTGTGTGTGTGTTTTTAAAAAAAAAAAAAAAAAAAAACAACTACTGCAGAGAAAAATACACGGTGATATGAACTCGACAATTATTCAGCTAGTGCACTGATCACTGCAGGCCAAGTGTGTGTGTGTGTGTGTCTGCAACAAAATGTAACTGGCACAGAAATGCACTCATGCTGCAACAAGAAGCTACAGATCATTTGTCTCTCTTTAGGGCATTAAATGAAAGCCGAGGGTGCGCTGAGAAACAGTGAGGAACCTCGAGGTATCTCCATAAACACAAGTTAATTCCAGTGTGTGTGCGTGTATGTGTGTGTGTGCGCTTTATTGTTGCCATTATTTACTCTAACGTGACTGTGTGTGTGTTTAAACAAGTGTGTGCTTGTAATCCAATCCACAACAGACACGTGGTAGGCTGATGTAAATAAGATTGGGAGAGAGAGGAACACTTACGGATCCGAGCGCAGCCACTGAAGAATAATTCCCGTCGTACAATACAGCACCGAGCCTTGTTTCCGTGGCAACCGGCTGGATAGCAGCGCCGCGAGGATGAGCGCAGGGCCGACGTCGTGACGTAAAGCGGCAAAACGGCAACATTTTATTAGGAGTCTTCATCAAAACACGTTCACATTGCACAGCGTTTCAGTGATTCATTACAAAAACAACGGCTCTCTTTTTTTCTGGAACACAGCACAGATTTCATTCCTCCTGCTGCAGAGGAAGAGAAAAACGTTAGAGAAGTTCACTCTATAAAGATTTCCATAAACGGATAGGAGTGACAGCACGAGATGAATCTTCCCACTGCAGCACAGTGGAATAACAGTGTAGAATTTATTAAAGAGTAAACACAACACTGCGGCCTGTACGCTACACAACGCACTTCTCTAAAGTCTGGGAGCTGGAGGGAAATGAGAGACACACACACACACACACACACACACACACACACACACACACACACACACACTGCACTGCACCGCACACACACCGCGCACACACACACCGCCTAATAATGCACCTGCAGCTTTTACTGTGAAGGTTTATATCTGTTTACATTAAACTCTTCTTCATTACTTTATTTACTGCATTAGTTCATATGAAGTGCAGCACTAACGCTTCAACTGCATTCATTCAAACGCTTATTTATTTCTGTCTCTCGCTTTCTCTCTCTATCTCTCTGTCTCTCGCATTCTATATCTCTCTCTCTCAGTCTCTCGCTTTCTCTCCCTATATCTCTCAGTCTCTCGCTTTCTCTCTCTATCTCTCTGTCTCTCGCATTCTCTCCCTATATCTCTCAGTCTCTCGCTTTCTCTCTCTATCTCTCTGTCTCTCAGTCTCTCGCATTCTATATCTCTCTCTCTCAGTCTCTCGCTTTCTCTCCCTATATCTCTCAGTCTCTCGCTTTCTATCTCTCTCTCTGTCTCTCTCGCTTTCTATCTGTCTCGTTCTCTCAGTCTCTTGCGTTCTATCTCTATCTCTCTCGTTTTCTATCTCTATCTCTCTCACTCTCGTTTTTTATCCCTCTCTCTCACACTCTCTTGTTTTCTCTCTATCTCTCTCACTCTCGTTTTCTATCCCTCTCTCTCACACTCTCTCGTTTTCTATCTCTCTCTCACACTCGTTTTCTATCTCTCTCTGTCTCTCATTTTCCATCTCTCTCTCTGTCTCTCAGTGTCTGGCTTTCTATCTCTATCTCTCTCACTCTCTCGCTTTCTATGTCTTTCTTTGTGTGTCTCTCTCCTAACCTCTCTCCCAGCCTCCCATTTTCAATGTATCTCTATATCTGTCTTTCTCTGTGTGCCTCTCTTGCAGTTTCTCTCTCAGTCTCTCTATCTTAGTCCATCGCTCTCACAGTCTCGCGCTCTCACAGTCTCGCGCGCTCTCACAGTCTCGCGCTCTCTCACAGTCTCGCGCTCTCTCACAGTCTCGCTATCTTAGTCCATCTCGCGCTCTCACAGTCTCGCGCTCTCTCTCAGTCTCTCTATCTTAGTCCATCGCTCTCACAGTCTCGCGCGCTCTCACAGTCTCGCGCGCTCTCACAGTCTCGCTATCTTAGTCCATCTCGCGCTCTCACAGTCTCGCTCTCTCTCACAGTCTCGCTCTCTCTCACAGTCTCGCTCTCTCTCACAGTCTCGCGCGCTCTCACAGTCTCGCTATCTTAGTCCATCTCGCGCTCTCACAGTCTCGCGCTCTCACAGTCTCGCGCTCTCACAGTCTCGCGCTCTTAGTCCATCTCTCGCTCACAGTCTCGCGCTCTCTCAGTCTCGCGCTCTCTCAGTCTCGCGCTCTCTCAGTCTCGCTATCTTAGTCCATCTCTCGCTCACAGTCTCGCGCTCTCACAGTCTCGCGCTCTCTCACAGTCTCGCGCTCTCTCACAGTCTCGCTATCTTAGTCCATCTCTCGCTCACAGTCTCGCGCTCTCACAGTCTCGCGCTCTCTCACAGTCTCGCTCTCTTAGTCCATCTCTCGCTCACAGTCTTGCTCTCTCACAGTCTCGCGCTCTCTCACAGTCTCGCGCTCTCTCACAGTCTCGCGCTCTCTCACAGTCTCGCGCGCTCTCACAGTCTCGCGCTCCGTGTCTCCCATTCTTTTTCTTCCAATCCCTGTATCTTGCACTCATCTAGCCTCTCCTCCTCTTTCTCTCTCTTCCTACCACTCTTGACGGATCTTTATGACCTGAGCAATAATATTAAGAGGATCTTAAAGTCATCATTCCCCATCCTCTCATCTACCCTCTCATCCTTCATGCCTCTCTGGTCGTTCTTTATCTCCTGATTGGATATAATGCGCAGATGCAGTGTGTGGAGCTGTCGTTCTCGCTGCAGCCCAAGCCGCCAGTGGGACACTTTCATCCTTCTGCAATTCACAAGTGAATGAATCTACAACATTTAATCTGAGCTGTGATTAACTATAAATAAATCTCAATCTCAGCTCTCGTCTATAAAAGAACAGAACAAGCGAGTAGACAGATGATGATATCTGAGCTCCAGCGTTCCTCTTAACACGCCAGTCCTCCTGCTCTAAACAAAGTGTTCAAAGACGAGGAGTATCTGTTTACTGAAGGACGTCAGATATTACAGAGAGGAAAGTGATGAGAGGGGATCTAAAGACACGCAACTGACAGCGCAGTCAGCACTGCGTCTCCTCTTCCACATCATATTCCCCAAAATAGAAACAATTATCCGTCTCGCCTTGGACGAGCCTGCTCAACCGAGCTCAACGAGTTGACGTGCTTAAACTCAACATCTCTCACTGACATGCCGCTCTATGTTCACTTCAGGTTAACTCTTTCCTACATTACCCACAATGCTGTTTGACTGATAGTGGCGCAGTGGGATGTAGTGCTCGCTTCATCTCTACCTAAAGAGTACGATGCAGCGGCGCTTTAGTCCTTTCGTCTGTCCAGCTCTCTCACCTCCTCATCTTTACACTCTGCTCAAACTTCCTAAACTTCTACTTCCGTAACGCTCGTCACCTCAAAGCTCGTTCACTAGCCGGCTCGAGTCTCGAGTCTCTGCCGTAACTCAACTGCTGCGTTGCATTCTGGGACTTTGAGGCCAACATTTGCAGCAACGTCTCCACTGCTTCTGTGCCGGATTTCTCTTTAATCTGACAATGCACGCTGCTGGAAATGGTGAGGGAGAAAAGAAGCTCTTGTATTTTTGTTTGTAAGAAGCTAACTGTGAAACCTTATTATCACATACGTTTTATTTTTTAAAGTCCATCCACCAGTGACACCAGCACGACACACAGCGGCTAACTTCTCACGCGAATAAACAAAAGTCTGGCTGCGTTTTTAATCGGAGATGAAAATAAATAAATACGCCGATCTCACATGTACAGTGTGAACAAGCATCAGATCACGGTGGCTTGTGAGGTAAGTTCTGCTCCTTCAGTATTACCCTGTTGGCTCGATCGTGGGGTTTATTTTGTTGTATGACCTTCATTCACCTTCGCTACATTCACTCTTGTGTAATCTGTGTGATACGAGATAAAATCTTATCTAACAAACATTACTGGAGCGGATAAAGTACTGAAAAGCATCTAAAGGGCAAATCGGTGAGTGTGATTTGAAACACTGCCCAGTTCTGATCATCGCCTATACGCTCACCTCTGCAGACGGATCTGATATCCGCAGGACTTCCCCTCTCCGACAGACTCCGCCCTCTCCGCCGCCACCCTCTCAGCCACCTGCACACACATCACACGACGCTCTTCAGCACAGCTCGCGTTCGGAACCATTTTAACATTCGACAGCGACGATGCCGTTACTGAAGCATCGTGTAGGTCAATCGAACCCGCGTGACACGAGCTGGCCGATCTCACGCACCGATATGGCGCTGATGCGGCGGGGCTGCGTGCACACCACCCTGCAGAGCGAGCCCATGCCACGCTGGATGTAGTCGTCCAGGATGAACTGCGTGACCTGCGTGGTTTTGCCGCAGCCGGTTTCTCCGCTCACCACCACCACGCTGTTGGCCTGGATCAGCTTCACCAGCTCCTGCACTCACACACACACACAAACACACAAAACACAACTCTCACACACACTCCTCATATAACATACAAGTGTATGGACAGGGCTGCCTCCGCCCATATACACACTGTAACTGCAAATCTGGTGTCTTTTAATTATCTTAATGATCATAATCTTTAATTATGTACTCTTCCTTACAAATAATATAATATCAAAAAATTATATCACTTTAACGATTGTATGTTTTTCTATTTTTACATTATATACTTATAGATTTTGCACAGTTATTATTTCCTTCTTTTTACTATTATTCTACTACTATTTACTATTATTCTATCTCTTTTTTTTAATTGTCATGTACTCTACTTTACAAATAATTCCTTTCTAACCTTTAATATTATGTCGTCTTACTTTTACATTATTTTTATATTATTGTAAGTCTTGTATTTTATTCTATTTTATACACTTTTATATATTTATTTATTTACAATTTATTACTGTCTTCCTTCTAGTACTGCTGTTATTTAATGTATTTTTATTATTTGCCAATTTTACTATTTTTTTTATTATGTTTTCTTCCTTTCTTTCTTTCTTTTTGACTTTACAGTGTAAAGAACTTTGGGTTGTATTTTTAATGTATGAAGTTAACCATGTAAATAAAGTTATTGTTATTATTATTATTATTATTATTATTATTATTATTAACAATAATTAATTAATAATTATATTTAATATAAAACATATAACTATATAATAATAATAATAATAATAATAATAATAAAAGATTATTTAATTAGAATATAATTATATAAAGATTATATTATATTATATTATATTATATTATATTATATTATATTATATTAAAAATGACTATCATTATATAATAATAAATAATAATAATCATTATTATTATTATTATTATTATTATTATTTTGATGTTGCTCATGGTTATATAGCATCTGGAGTACTGAGTTAAGACTGTAATTGTTGGTTTTAACTGTTTCCATGAATGAGTGATGAATGCGATGCGGTTAGATTCATTCGATTCATTCACGCTGCTACAGAAACATATGTAGCTAGTAAACCATATTTAACTCAGATGTGTGACACTGGCAGATCTTGGCGCAGGCAGTGCAGAGTGAGGATGTGCACGTTACCTCTCTCATGCTGTAGGAAGGCAGCTTCTCTCTGAATGTCTGCAACGATAAGGATGACAGGTCAAACACGCCTCATTAATTATTCATTAGCTGACGAAGATGAGAGAAAAGATAAAACAACAATAACGGCATCTCTCTCCGTGCCTCTCACCAGCATTTCCAGATATTTCGAATTCTGTCTCTTGCTCTGAAGGTCGCGGTTCAGCTCTTCATCCAGTGAAGGCTTTCGATCAGTCTCCTGCACCAGGTATTCCAGCTCTCGGTCGATGCACTCCTCCTTTATGTTAGTCTTCATCTCCTCCTCCTCTTCCTTCACTTTCACTGACTCGATTTTAGCCACTTTCACCGTTTTCTGCGGCTCTGCTGGAGGATCATCGCCATCAAAGTAGCTAAGAGGTGAAGAGAAAGCCATGTAGTCAAGTATAATTAGTGAGTGAGTAAGGAATAAAACACTTGGGGGTGTGCTGTTATAGGAAAATAATCAACAACTGTATTCAAAAGTTTAGGCACCCCTGGCCAAAATCATGTATTTTATTGATTTTTGAAAAGAAGTAAACAACATCTGCAGCCAAAAAAAAAAAAAAAAAACCTGCAAATATCACTACACAGTTTTATAACTGATTAAATGAAAAATAAAAAAAATAGAACGAAAAAAAAAATACTTACTGCAGTATGTGCAAAAGTTTGGACACCCTTCCAGATGTACAGATTTAGAGCTTAATTAAGATGTTAGGCCTTCATAAACTTATTGGGACTTGTCAAGCAGTCAAGAAATTGTTAATTCCAAAGCATAATCAATTTTATAAATGTTTGAATAAAATACGCCGTTTCTTAGAAATAAAGCTCAGTTATCCAAAAAGGGTTTTTTTGGCTACTTACTACATAAGCACTTCCTCCAGTCCCACAAAGGATTTACAAAGGATTACGGCCTTTGGTTACTACCCCATGATACGCTTAGAGCATACAAGAGTTTCTGATTGATCAGTTATGGAAAAACTAAAGCAATTTCTCAAACAAGACAGCTTCAATATTCACCAAGTCAAAACAGTCATGTGCTTTTTACTGACAGCAAAGCAAGCATAATAATCAGAGATATAACAATTCCATACACCAGATTTCTCAGCTATTTAAAAAAATTAATAATAAGCATCAACTGATAAGACATTATACACGTTTCTGAAGTTTCCCCAGTTAAGCGTATAAGTCGGGTGTGTGAGGAAGCTCACCTGTGGCCGCTCGGTTCTGGCTTCAGCTGCCGGTACGGAGGGACGGACGGCTCGTAGTCACACGACGGCTCTCTCTGGACCGAATTCAGCAGCTGTGTGATGTGCTGCTCTCTCGACTCGTCCATCTGAACTACAGCTCTCTAAGAATGAACAGGAAAAAAAAAAACAGTTAGTTTCTCTCTGCCTGGATCACACGTGGACATTCACATATCATACACCATCCATATACAATAAGCATAACGATGAATAATAGAATACTTGATTGCTTGTTCACAAAAACGATATTTTCATCAGCAGTGTTAAAAAGACACTAAAAGAGATGCACTGGCTCTGCTGTATTTCTACTGCAGCACACGTTGACTGAGACAGACCTTTAAAAACCTTTCTACGGAAACGTTACAGTCTGGATTCTGATCAGAAAGTGTAGTAGAAGAGGAATAAAACATTTCTTCATGCTGTTATTAGAACAGACTAAGCTCAAGGGGGTAACAGTAACACCAGCCCATCACTGATTAAACCCGAAGTGGTTTACTCCTTAACTTCATTTACACTTGATGTGAACTTTTTTTATTATCTGGACTAAAATAATGTGTGTTTCCTGGAGCATGCGGATGATTGCATAATGTCACAGGAAAAATAATAATAATAATAATAATAATAATAATAATAATAATAATAAAGCCAATACATGCACACATTTCTGCAAACTTCATCGTCATACCTTTGTTCTTGGAGTATTTGTGTGGATTATGAATATGTAAACATGTCAAGATTTATGTTCAGATGCTCTTTTTTTGTAAATCTAGTGCAGTAAAGCTGCTCACCGACTTCCTCTCGGCCTCTGCTCGTTTCACTCCTCCCCACTTGGCGTACCACAGTCCGATCTCTCTGCCTTTCAGGTGCGGCGGGTGTCTCCCGCGGCCTCCGCCGCCTCGAGGCTGCTCATCCCGGGCTTCCCAGTCGGAGCTCCACCGCTCTCCTCCTCCTCCGCCGCCGCCTCTCCGGCCCCTTCCTCTCCCGTAGCCATAACTCATAACGAAAACCAGCCCCGACTCTTATTCACGAAAATAACGGAACACAATAACGCTTTTCTGTGTCTCATGCATCAAAACAAAAGACGCCGCTAGATTTAACAGTTTAACTCAGTTTGTTTGAGCCTGAATCAAGTCTTATGACATGTAACCTTCAGTCAGAATATAAATATTCAAGACGTAAAAATTCCCAAAAATCTGCATGCGAGTTTACCATCATTTTCGTGCTGATTATAAGCCGGCTTCCTGGCGCACAAAAAATAGCGTCATCAACCTTCCGGGTTGTGGCGCCGTTTGATGACGAATTGACGTAGGATTGGCTCGCGCTTCTCCTGGAGTTAAATAATTGGCAGCAGCATAGTCTGAGGATAAAATGTGGCGTTTATACCGAAAATGCGTGAAGGTTGGCAGGGTGATGAATAAATAATAACTGTAAATGGAGGATAGTAGGCACTTTATGGTCAAAAACATAAACAGGCCCAATATTTTCCACAGAAAACATGTACATACAGTGTATTGCACCTGTGTGCATTGCCTTGTGCTGTAGTCAAAGCCTGTATACACTAAGTGAAGGAATTTACTATCTGTGACCTTTTTTAATAATCATTCGTGTATTCTTCTGATCTGTGTTCATGGGTTAGTTTTGAATTCCCTCACTACTACACGATTCCCATTTCCGTTACAAACCTGAAGTTGATTATTTTCCAATAACAGCATGTTGTGAAATATTTTATTCTTCTTATACCTCAAAGATTTGCTAATGATTACAATTACTAATTAGATTACTAAAGGATGATATGTCATACTTTTAATCGTTTATAGTTACATTTAATGTTGTGGTGGCAAGTTAGTTCCTGTTATCACTTACATTATAGCAGCTATAAACAGTCCTTCCCTCACCCACTTCTCTTGAAATTAATAATAAAAAAGTGTAAAATTAAATAAAAACACAGCTTATCATTACTGAGAAACAAGAAAAACTCTCCCGTGATGGAAAACTTACTGACCACACTGAAATGCGAGACTTCTTCCAAACATTTTAAATCACACATCAACAATTATATACTCTTCTTTGCTAATTCATAACATGTTATTAGACTTCGATTATGTGGAGCATCCACCTTACAAGTCCCTCTGAATGAGCTGTTACTAAGACCCACCATACCAAAACACAAGGAATAAGAAATACAACATATTCAAAGACAGCCTTAGTCAGAATATGAAATACATGAATGAACATAAAACTTTAGCAAATGATCCTAGTCGAGTCAGAGGCAAAAAAAAAGTAAATAATTAAAGCAAATACTTCCTTCATTAACTTACTAAACCCTCCTGGACCCACAACGCAGCCTAGGCTCGGGGCACCTTCTCTGGCTGTGGCTCCATGTAATTCAGAGTAACGTTAACTAACTCTGAATTATGCGATTTTAATATGCAATACACTTGCTGTCATTATATTCAGTAAACCATTTGAATACCCTAGAGACTAACACTGCTGCAGTGATTATCTCAAAACTCCAATAACTAAGATCCTATCAACTGTCTATTCATTTTGTAATTTTTGTCTTTTTAATATATGCCTGTTTACTGTGATTATCAAAAATCCTATTATATGGTGTTGCCCAAAGGAGATGGATTCCCTTTTGTGTCTGGTTCCTCTCCCGGTTTCTTCCTTATTCCATTTCTTTCCCCAGTCACCCCTGACTTGCTCATTAGGGAGCTAGACATGAATTTCTGTAACACCTCCTCCCAGAAAGCAAACTGTCAACGCTACATTGCCCCTAGGTGTGAGTGAGTGTGTGACATGTGTTTGGCTGGATTTGCAACCTAGTACGTAATAAACAGGTTTGTGTTTCACTTATCTGCAGAAATAAAGATGATGTTCGTCGTTTAAAGGTCGACATGTGCCTGTTCTCAGAAAAATGTCTCACAAGCCGAGAGCATTATGAAAGAGCAAAGAGCAACAAGAGCATGTGGTGAACTTTCCATTCAGTGGCTTAAAGCAGAGCTCGCTTCACATGATTTATTACATACAGTGGATGTAGTGCTATAGGCTAACACTCTGGCATGTTTATTATACCCTTCTGTTATTATACCACAGCCCACTTTAAGTGCTAAGTGCTACCAATATGTCATGTGTCACCTCGGGAATTTTTTACTTCAGGAAACAAACATCTTTTGCAGAAGGAAATTAGGTTTTTATCGCTAAAACAGTAGTGGCCTTGACAGAGAATGCTCTTAAAGTTCATCTTCCCCCACAATTAAAAGATATATATATATATATATATATATATATATATATATATATATATATATATATATATATATATATATATATAT
>CM075008.1:3709983-3720424 GCA_037576675.1 Pangasius sanitwongsei | reverse complement strand
TCTTCAGGCCGTCCATATGGGGCCACCCCCAGCAGCAGCAAGCGAACTCAACCGATGAGAACTCCAACCAGAAGCAGGGCATCAGGATGGGTCAGGCAGCGAGGAGGAGCAGAAGGGGTCAGGATCACTGGCATCTCAGAAGTAGCGTGTGTAGCTCGACAGAGAGAGAGCTTTAATAGTGGAGTGTCCTTGTTTTCATTTTCTTTTAAGCAAATGCCGGACTTGGTGCAACTCTGCATTTTAAATTTTCTTCAGTGATGCCATAGAACTGTGCCATGGGCAACAAAGTTGGATACAAAATAAATAAAAAAAAACACTGGAGTGGGCGGGGTTGGTCAAACATTTTGTGGGTGTGACCGGGAGTGAGATAAAAAAAAATCTCTAGACTAGACACACTGCATCCAATCTGGCACGGAACATGACATGCTTTTTGATTTTTAAGAACCCAGGGTTTCAGTATGATATATCTTAGAGCTGCTTCAGTGTGATACTGACTTCACACCTGCAGTTTTTCATTACTCAGTGCCTCTTGCCCTGAGAATTCTGTCCATTTAGTGAAGCCTGAAAGCTGATTTGAGCCCGGTAGCAAGCCAGGGATCTGATACCTGGTCCTCTTGAAACCGGTAGCCTGGGGCTCGCTTCCACCGAACCGTGATGTGGTCCACAACATGTGTGTCAGTTATAAGTAATATAATTGGTTCAACCTGTCAAATTACTTCCTGTTTCAGGTTTTATGATGGCAGGGGAAGGGTCGTTGTGGTCAGCAGAGGAGGTGGAACACCATACTGGTAAATAAAACCAGACATTCATAGTACTGAAGCACTGTAATGATTCTGTTAGTGGTGAAAGTACTTGCAGGTATTCCCGTGTAATGACATACCATGCATCCACCTTTTATCTGATGCGTGCTGTTGTGAATTTGTACATCTGCACGATAAACAATGAGACTGAGGCACTGATATGAATCAGTGAACATTCTAGCTTTTTGAATTGAACTCAACTGCAATTATGAATAGAAAGAATAGAAGAGTAATGTGGACGCAATGTTCTGGAATAAGAAAAAGAGAGAAGCAAGAACGAGATAAAATATGGAGGAGAATATGGAGCGAGAGAGAGAGAGAGGAGAGAGAGAGAGAGAGAGAGAGAGAGAGAGAGAAGAGAGCGAGAGAGAGAGATTGAACCTGGGAGTCAGTCATGATAAACCCTGTAAGCTGGATACATGTGATGGCCAACTCCCATATGTATTTCTGCCTCAATCTGTCTCTCTCTCTCTCACACACACACACACACACACACACACACGGCGGCTGTTAAAATGCCAGCTCCTCTCTGACTGACCTGGAGGAATTTCTCCTCCTCGATGCAACCTAGATGCTGAAATAAAGTGCTGAATATAATCAGTAATGATGCAGAATGATGTGTAAATGGCTTCTAGGCTTTAGAGCTTCACTTATGCTTTAAAGGCTCATACTACATTACTTATTAAGACCTTAAAAATTCAAATAAATTGTGAAGCGTAACATATTAATACACATATTTAGATATAAATACATAAACGCCTTCATGTTGACACTCCTGTAAAGCTTCTTTTTCTTTTGTAGACCCACTCGTAATTTCTTTTCACTCTTAGGCATAAATTATTCCACACACGACTCCTACACATGACAGTTCTTCAAATTCTGTTCTTCCTCACAGTTTAGTGGGAAAACCTTAATTGCAGTATGTCTTGGCATTAAGTAATGTAATGTCCATTTAATGTAAAAACCCACATTTCTGAAACAATAATAATAATAAAAATAAAAATGAATCATACATTACACATCTTCATATCACAGTGTTGCTGAATTGTCGAATCTGATTGGTATGAAGGCATGCATTCGTTTTTATGTATCCACACGGCTCGGACAGCACTCCCAGCTGTAACATGAATGACAGGTTTATAGTAACGCACTCGTTCTAATAAGTTTTTGTTGCTATAGTAACAGTGCATACACAGGGACTTGCTCCACATAGTCTTATTTCATAGTCTAGTTTTTGTAAAGAGGTGTTTATTTAACATTCATGGAAGGAGTCTCGAGCGTCAGCGCTGTGTATCAGTCACAGTGCTTTGTAAAGTTTCCCAGCACAGGAAAGTGTTCAGGACGGAGAAGTTTCTGCTTTTCGGTTTCTTGGGAAAATGACAAGCTGCATTTTTCTTTGAGAGAGAGACAGAGAGAGAGAGAGAGAGAGAGAGAGAGAGAGATATGAATGACAGTTTATTGTTGCTGTAACGTCAGTGCTAACAGGAAATAGCTTGTGTCTCAGACGTTCCACAACATCAAATGTGACTATAAGCCTTTAAAATGTGCGACGTGTAAACATTGTAATCTCTACAGCCAAAACGCTGTGGTACACTGTATGCAGCGTCGGGTCGTATCACACCATCCTGACATGTAATATCAGGAATTTTTACAAACTGTGTGGTTCTGCATCTAGGAAGATTATGATGTCTTTTACCTACTATACAAGGAACCAGCTAATATAAAGGATGATTTGAATGAATGAATGAATAAATAGACAATTGTGTGATTCGTTATCTGCAAATAAATCTTTAATGAGCAAATTCAGCAGAACAAAACACTTTGTCAGAAAATGTCTTGGCTATTTTCCTGCTTGAAAAAGTGAAGCAGCTCACTTTAAAATAAAATACATTAAAAAGCACAAAATATCGCTTTTTTTTTTTTTTAAATCTGAACGCTGGGTGGATAAAGCTGATATGGATCAATAATCCTGTTGTCCAACCATGAGAGCTTGAAGCAGTGAATATTTTATTTCCTTTTTCACATTTTTATGAACAGAGTATACTACAGCGTATAGCAGATGGCACTAAGCATCGTCTTCCATTCTCATTTCCACTGAATCACATTAATATTCCAGTACAGAGCTATGAAATGGAACCCAGTGGCCACGACTGCATTTCTCTTGGCAAAAGCACAGGAGTGAAAATTAAAATAAGGGTGGGGGGGTTATGTGGCTCAGAAGATGAACATTCATTTGCGGTTTCATCAACGGTTAAATTATGCAACACTCTCTCTTCTGTAAATTGCCTTGGTGCAACGTTAATGTGGCGGAAAACAATCTTTCTCTCGCACACAGCAGGTCTGGCACAAGAGCAAAGATCTGTACATGGAGCATCACACTGAGATCTAACAGGCTGTAGGAGTGAGGCTGTGTGTGTGTGTGTGTGTGAGATAGAGATAGAGACAGCGAGGGAGAGATATTCTGACAGAGAAACATAAATCCATGAAACGCACAAAGCAGCAAGCACAGAGATAGTCAATCAGCATACTGATACGCACAAAGCTACAAATAGACACACACACAAACACAAACACAAACACAAACACATACACACACACACACACACGATGACTCATCGGGTAAAAACTAATCGTCTGATTGAGGTCCACAGTCTCTTTTTAGTATTCCAGGTTCCCATATGACCTGTGCCTGAGCTTGAATACTAACAATATTTACACTTACCACCTTATCTACTCACACACACACACACACACCCTTCAGAACATATTAAGCTGGAATATTTCTGATGCTCTTTCAGCCCATTGACAGTCTCAAGGACAGCTGGTGCTGAGAGGTGGACAGAATATTAAAACAGAGACCTTGACGTTCTCCAGCACGGCCTCTGCTCATCTAGAACCTTCTTTCACAATGCCATGTCTTTTCTCTTTTGCTAGACAGCAAAGTCTATTCAGGGTTAAAATGCTTTTAAACACACAAACGCTTGTCTTCCCTCTAATTACTATCTAATCATAATCATAATCTAATCATAAAAAAAGGTTACAACTGGGGGAACACCTGAAGGTTTTGTGTAGGACCCCAGCACAGAGTCTTCTCTCTGATCTCCTCCAATCATTTCTGTACTTTTATGAAAAAAGTTAAATCTAGAACCTTTCTAATCTCTTTTGGCTCATGCACTGAGGAACCATGTTTTGCCTATCAAAGAATGTTTCAGTGGAACCTCTCCTATCTCTGGTCATTTCCACACAGAATCTTTAAGGGCTCTTTGGCTCACAATGAAAGCCTCAGGTGGAACTCTTAAAGGTTCTGTTAGAGCCCTACAACAGAGGGGTTCCCTATCAGAAAGGGTTTCAAATAAAACATCTTCTCTCTGGTCGCACACACTCAATCACACACACACACACTCAATCACACACACACTCAATCACACACTCACACACACACACACACACTCAATCACACACACACACACTCAATCACACACACACTCACTCAATCACACACACACTCAATCACACACTCACACACACACACACACACACACGCACACACACACACACACACACACACACTCAATCACACACACACACTCAATCACACACACACTCACTCACTCACTCACTCACACACATTCACTCACACATTCACACACTCACTCACACAGACATTCACTCACGCACTCACTCACTCACTCTCTCCCACACACATTCACTCATTCACTCTCTCTCACACACATTCACTCACACACTCAAACATATATTCACTCACACATTCACACACTCTCACTCTCCCACACACATTCACTCACTCACTCACTCTCACACACATTCACTCACATTCACTCACTCACTCACTGATACATTCACTCACAGACAT
Organism: Pangasius sanitwongsei; assembly: GCA_037576675.1. Classification (NCBI taxonomy): domain Eukaryota; kingdom Metazoa; phylum Chordata; class Actinopteri; order Siluriformes; family Pangasiidae; genus Pangasius; species Pangasius sanitwongsei. Next base: position 3,715,750 of record CM075008.1, on the reverse strand, counting down.
TCACTCACTCATGCACTCATTCATGCACTCACTCACTCACACTCTCTCCCACACACATTCACTCACTCACTCACTCTTACACACATTCACTCACACACGCATTCACTCACACATTCACTCACTCACTCACTCACTCACTCACACATTCACTCACTCACTCACATTCACTCACACACTCACTCACTCACTCATTCACTCACACACTCACTCTCACACACATTCACTCACACTCACTCACACACATTCACTCACACATTCACTCACTCACTCACTCACTCACTCACACTCACTCACACACACATTCACTCCCACATTCACTCACACACTCATGCATTCACTCACTCACTAACACATTCAATCACTCACTCACTCACTCACACATTCACTCCCACATTCACTGACACATTCACTCACTCACTCACATTCACTCACACACTCACTCACACACTCACTCACACATTCACTCAGTCAGCTCTCAGCACACAAAAGCCAGTGAGAGCTGCAGAACAGCAAATGCTCTGCAACTGACCTTGTTTTTTTTATTTTTATTTTTTTGCCTTTTCACCCAAATCATGCACAGCTGATGAGCTACAGCCCACCTCCAGAGGAAATCATCTCCTCAATTAAGGCTTGTGCAGCTTGTTTGTTCATTTCCCTGCTTATGCAATGACGGATACATTTGTGTGGCAGCCTGGAAAAAATAAAATGTCAGATGTAACTATGGCTGAATTCTGGAAGACAAAATGACAAGCAAGTAGAACTCAACACTAGCGGTGTAGTCGGGGAAGCCTCCACCACCAAGTCTGGTCCTTCTTTTTACTAATCTGTCTGCCTCAAAACCCCTTAAATATACAGTACTTCAAACAGGAAGGAAGCTGTTTAAGAAAACCTATTTCCGACATTTGACCTTGCTGTGACCTTGGCCCTGTTTGGAGCAATTCCAAAATTGAATCAGTTCATCTTCTGGTAACAGTGATAATTCCATATCAATCCTACAAACGTTCCACCACTCGTTCTGGAGATATCATGCTTATGAGAATCTCGGATGGAGGCGTGGATGCAGGCATTATGGTGGAAGTTTAGTCTGCATGGGTATGCATTCTAAAACCATCGATTTCAACTCACGACCAAATAATTCTTTTTACAATGTGTAGATTTTTGTCTGTGATTAATATCGAGTCGAAAATCATACAGTAGAAATCTGGCGATCTTCGCAGACGCCAAGGCAAATGCGAGATTATTATAGTTTTGGTGAAATCTATTTGATCATTTTTATATTAAAGCAGAGAGGTCAGAGTACAAAGACACCCGACGTTAACGTGAACATTTCTGAGTAAAAGCACAGAGTGTGAGCTCTGCTACGACGCTCATCTAAGCCACCGATAGGAGGACGCAAATCTTTTTGAAAAACAGTGTGACAGTAATAGTCTTAAAGGGCCACTGGGCCACAGTCTTAAATGTGATTTCCAAACACAGCGAATATCACGCTTTGGCCAAGTTGTTGGATAGCTACGTGCTGTAAATTCTTTGACAAAGTATCACTTATGTTGTTTTTCTATACAAACAACATTAATTCAACCTAAGGCAATACAGAGATGACATTAGAGTAATTAAAGACTGTTAGAATACATTATAATATATATATATATATATATATATATATATATATATATATATATATATATATATATATTAAAGGTTTTAAAGATCTTACTAATTAAAGGATTTAAAGTGCTTACTAAAGACGAATGAGCAAATGAAGGAAATTAAATGCAAATTAAATCAAGTAGTTGCTTTTAGATACGTACTGTTTTGATGTTTTTCAGTGGAACTGGCATGAACTCTTTACTCCCTTTTCACACAATTCACTGCTTAAATTCATTTGTCTTATAAAAGCCTGTATTTTTCAGCCTAGTACACCATGTCCAAATTTGACCATGCGAAGGCTTTTTCCAGGCCGCCATATAAATACGGTGGCTTTTGTTGTTGTTTATGACCCTTCTGCATCATGCAAATGGTGTTATTGATTTGGGAAAAGTGTGCCTCAAAGCTGTTTGAGGACAGAGGTCTGTCCACACTAATGACATGAGAGTGGTAATCAGGAGGGCTGGGAGAATTCCCAGTGGGCTTATCTTCTTTCAGGCTGATTAACATAGGCTAACAACATTACATTTATGGAAGTGGCTTTCTGTAACCGGCCCTTACTGTTTCCTGTATATATATATATCTATACCCAGAGACACTCTAATGGACTGTAAACATCATACACATGCATCAAAACCTCTCTCTTTTCTGGCACCCAGGTAATAGAAACAAAGACTGAAGACCCGCCTCATTACTAACATAACCAAGCACTAAATCCACTGAAAAAAAAAACCTTGACTTTTGTATTAATTCCTCTCTAACAGAATTTATAACTTAACTGTATTCTTAAAGGCTCAGTGCACGCGATGTGAAGGCGACGTCTGTGAGGGTTCACGACATAGTGACGTCTGTGCACAACACTGTGAATGAAGACTCTGTACAACGTCAGTTTGCTCCACAAATACGTGACATTGTTTGTGGAAGCTAGCTGAACATCCTTCTGCATGAAGTATGCCGAGGCCCTGACCTATGCTATGTTTAATCTGACGCAACGTAACAATGTAACATCAGATGAAGCTTCATATGGTACCAACTGTAAACTTTCAGATTTCAAATAGTTTTAAAAGGACACTATTTTCTAAAGTATTTACGAATAAATGCTAATACTTATTGGAAAACAATGGCGAGTTAAAGGTACTTAGTTCAACTTGGAGTGCTAGCTGGGAATGAAACCCTTTGTTGTAGGTTTCCACATAAACCTTTTAAGTGTTCCCCCAGAATCTAGCTTTGTTTCTAGATTTCACCTTTAACTCTGGTAATTTTTGTATAACTGTATATAACTGTATTTAACTGTATGAAATTTTTGTTACCTCTCAAGCCTATTTTCTATTTTTGAGAAACCACATACATTTCCTCCATCAGTTGACCACTAGATCTCTGGCATGCTTCTGAAATTAACTGTATCCCAGCTGTTCTTATGTTCTTATTCTCCGGTTTACCTCCTTCTCAAGTAATACTTCATTCAAACCTGTATCAATCAGCACCAACAAAGTCTTTAAGCATCTGCTAATATTAGTTGTCCAGTTCTGCCTCCTGTTTCTTGTAGACCTCGTTGAGAAGCTGGATCTCCTCACGGTAGCCACCTGCCTCACTCCGTTGGCGCCGGCTGTTCTGCCGGTGTGCCTCCACCGTATCTGGGATGTGTATGTTGAGGCCGTCAGCATCCGGGCTGGAGCCAGGGATCAGCAGTGAATAGGAAGCTGTCTCTCCCAGCTCACATGATACAAAGCGGTTTTCACGGCGAGAGTAGCGCAGCGATGGGGAGCGTGCATGCGTCGACGACTGGCTGATGTTGGATACAATAGAAACACTGTCCATGGCCTCCTCGTTGTCACAGATCTCCAGAACCTCCAGATGGATCTTCACATTGGTGTCGGCCACTCCTCCACCGCCCCCATTGCCGGAATTAGGCTCTTCTGCGCTGGGCTCATGGCCCACCGATTTGGAGCGGTACACCTCGACCTTCTTGGCGCTGTTGGGGGAGATCTTGAGGCCATCACTGCTCACCTCGTAGGTGGAGAGGGAGAGCGTTTTGCCTGTGGGTGCTTGGAGGGACACGGTGCCCTGGAAGGCACAAAGAGGGATCGCCAATCCACCTGCAGATCTCTGTTGAGCAGAAATAAGAATTATAATCACCAGGGGTTGTTTTTAAAGGATAATGGATAGAAAACACATTGAATATATCTACTACTTTAGTTCAGAAATATGTCTTTTTATTGACCTGTGCCTGTTTTGGAAGTAATCACTGGTGGTGATCTGCACCACGTTACTTGCATTTCCACCAAGTTTGGGGATCCTTCAAGGAACAAAAGAATATCACAACTCACCTCAACAAGAACTACACAGTTCCTGGATGAGTTCCTGGTTTGTTTTCCTATCAGAAGGTATACAAACTACATGATGGATCCAATATTTCATGGCATTTCAAGTTAATAGTCTTTATAGTTTTGGTACATAAATATGATTTTAGCAATAATGTAGCTTTTACACCAGGTACCTTTCAGTCTCTTTTTGAGCTTTCCATGAGTGTCTTGGACTTGTCTTTTGGACTCACCAAGTTTTTTTTTTTTTCCTGGTCATGCCACACTGCTCATTATTAGCTTTTTAAAATATTGGAAAAAGAGTTAGTCATTCTCTGAAGCTAGTGTGGTATGGTAATATCCATCCAATAGTTCCTGGTCTGCAGAAAAGTTCTCAGTGTAGCACATGAACTACAAAAGTTTCCTGGTGAATCTAAGGAACTAAAATTTCCTCTGATTCCTCAGGGTTTGAAGTTCCTTAAAGGGTTCCTCCTGTGGAAATGCACACACTCAGAGCATGGGTTTTCAATCTTATCTGCTTATCTACTGGTGTGGCTGCAGGTTTTCATTCCAACCAAGCAGGAGCCACCTGATTCCATCTGTTTAATCAGTTCATCTTGGTCTCCAATCAACTATCAAGTCTACCTCCTATTTGACTGGAATGAAAACCTGCAGTCACAACAGCCTTTTGTGGATAAGTTGAAGACCCCTGCTCTAGAGAAAAGAATTACTCACTCTGAACAGGAACTGAAAATGAACTAAAATCCCTGAAAAGGTTCCTGCCACTAATGTGCAAATCTCACCAGCCCTTCTCAGATCTTAGATCCACCCTGTCAGACACGCTGGACTTTTCTTGCTAACAGTTAACATACTTTGGCAGATGACTGAAGTGTGATGAGAAACTTCATCTACAGATACAGTACCAAGCCCAGCTTAGAGATAAAGTCCAATCTCTAGAGATCTGCATTAGAAAAAGGGGAAAGAGAGGAAAATTCTCCTCATTATTCTCCAGCGCAGTGAACTATGTCCAATAAAAGGCTGTGAAAAAGAATCTGCCTCTAAAAGCAGCCTGGCTCTAGATTTGATGAAAAATGAATCAACTTCTAATTAACGATGCATGAATTACATTTTATCAGTGGAACGGCAGACTGCAGTTTGTCAAAGTGCTCAAGCTATTATGGGAGAACACTCATTACCATTCTTTCCAAATCATTTTCTTTAATTAAAAGGCACATAATAGGGACTTTTCCTTGTTGGACAAGGACACGGACCAAAAGCACTTTAATTGCACAGGGAAACGGGCGATCGACATTCAACTATGACAAAAACATTAATTCACAAAACTGAATTTATATGAATAGTACTGTGCAAAAGTCAATAATAAAAAAGACAATAATAATAATACATTTAAGTAGTAATTTAGCAGCAGAATAAAATACATTACTAAAAAAAATATATATATAAAGAAAATACTAATGCAGTATATAAAATATATGCAGTATAATAAGAAAAAGAATAAAAAGGAGTAAAGACAAGAATGAAAGGAATTTTATAATAATAGTAAAATAAATAATTTATAATAATAAATGTTAAATAATAAAAGAATTCAAAGAATTTTAGAATAATTAAATAAAAATAAAAAAAAAAGAAAAAAGAAAAAAAGAAATAAATGAAAAAAGCTTCTAAGTATCAAACTAACTACTGTAGTATTGAGCAGTAAACACTAAAACAACCAATTAAAAATTGAATATATATATATATATATATATATATATATATATATATATATATATATATATATATTTTTTTTTTTTTTTTTTTTT
>CM075008.1:3663242-3692423 GCA_037576675.1 Pangasius sanitwongsei | reverse complement strand
TATATATATATATATATATATATATATATATATATATATATATATATATATATATTCTGATCAGTAACCTAGTGCCTTAACCACTGAGCCACCACTATACCCTGCACTTTGCCATCACAAACAATGTTTAATTTATCAAAGAACAACACGTCATGCTTTTGATCCATTTATTATCCATTTACATTTAATGTTTAGGAACATCCACAAAGCAAGTTGGTTCCTGTTCTTGCTTACGTTATAGCAGATATAAAGAGTCATTCCCTCGCCAGCCTCTCTTTTCTTCCTATCTTCAAGTTAATAAGACAAAAAAAAAAACAACGCAGCTTGTCTTGTTACAGAGAAAGTTAGAAAATTCAAAGCCCTCTGTTTCATATTTTGGAAAATGTTTGGACTGCAAAAAAACCTATTAGTATACATATATATATATATATATACTGAACCACAACTTGACAAGCCTCCCTGGAAAGCTGTCCTGCAAATCCTAGTGTGTGTGTCTGTGTGTGTCTGTGTGTGCATGTATGTGTTTGTGTTTGCACGATAAGGGCCTTGTCCTTTCTTCTTTCTGACATCCTCAAGGCTCATGTTTTGACTGATGTTTTCTCTTTGGTGCAAGGTCACTGGAGAGAAAGCGCTTACATGCTCTATTATCTAAAACCCATTTCTGAAACAGAATTTAAAGTGGTTGTCTGTCTCTCATTCAAACATTTCTTTTCAGTTGACAGGGTGGATACAGAAATGATAGGATATCTGATCATTTTTATGTCATTCAACAGAAAAAAAAACACACCAGATTAGCAGTGTATCCTATCAAAGACAATATCAGGAGGAGAAGCAGTTCACCATTCACTGGCGCTTAAACAAACAGACAAATTCCCTTTGCTTTGCTTTGTTGGTAAAAGTGTAAAAAAAAAAAAAAGGGAAATAGCCCAGTCTGTCATATTGTTACAACACCAGCACAAATAACAGGGTGTTGCTATACCTGATTGTTTTTGCCAAAGTAATTAAAGCTCTTAAGTAATTATCATCTAGCAGCAGGACAAACATGACTGTATCAGTGAATCAGCCCAAATGGAGATCAAACCTAAGCATTTCACAGACTGATCTACAGTCTGGGCTAGAAAGAAATCAGCACCAGCAAGCTAGACATCCAAAACATGGTAAGATAACATTAAACAGCCAGCTAGCTAGCTAGCTAGATAACAAGCTAACACTAGCATCTATCAGATTGCTTTATTGTATATACAGCAAGGTATCTTATTAAATATTTCATTTTTAGTTTCTTGAGGATCATGGGAAGAAGGAAAGTATGTTCTCCCATTCTTTTTTCTTTATTTTCACCATTTCAATCCTGTTACCCGAATAATAGATTGAAAATACATTATTAATTAAAAAAAAGTAATTAGAATGTCCTTAATGGTACTCATGCCATTAGCATAGATGATATGTTAGTTAGCCACATTTTGTGTATTTGCTGTTCCTCTGCTAAAGAAAACCCCTCAAAGAAATTGTTGGCAAAGACCCCTTGTAAAAATCAAACACATTTTTCGAGTGGCTTCAATGTTATTTTATCTATCTATCTATCTATCTATATATATATATATATATATATATAATATGGTGCCCTAATTGTGCAATCACATGTATACTTGGTGCTGTCATTAAAAACGGAGAGAAGTGGCATATTTTTTTGTCTCAGATGCTCCATTCATAACCTTTTTCATCTCAGCAACAAGGACTTGGCACTGGCAGGGGAAAATAAAATCATTTTCAGACACACACACACACAAACACACAGTGAATGCATCAACTGACCTTGTCTATCCTCATAATAGATATGATAAATATGAAAGTTTGAGAAAAGCAAAGAAAAGAGAAAGTGCATAAGAAACTGAGGTGGACAAATGTTGAGTAACACAGGCCTCTAAAGCTGTGCAAATTAAGTCACTACTGATTATACAAGGAATAAAACAATCAGTGTCATGCTATGATATGAAAATAATCAACAACACGGTGGTGTGATGAAGCCGAGTTATTGTTACCAGCCTGAAGTTGATTGCTATTCAATAACAGCACACCACAAAGTGTTTTATTCCTCCTCTAATACCACAGCAATTTGTCAACGATTACAATTTTCATTTATTAAAGAGCAACACATCATGCTTTTTATCCATTTATAGTTACATTTAATATTCTGGAACATCCACGAATCACTTATGTTCTAGCAGAAGTAAACAGTCACTCTCTAACCAGCCTTTTCATTTCCTCTCAAAGTTAATAAGAAAAAAACCCCAAAACAAAACACATTACCGAGGAACCTGAAGACTTTCCTCTGGTGGAAAACCTACTGGAGACTCCTTCCATAAATGTTTAATAAACTTCTGCTTTGAGAAAACATCACCATATCAACAATTATTTGTTTTTCTTTGTTAAATAACAACACATATTAAAAAAACAAGTTTACAAGTCCCTGTGTAAGATGTGTGCATTAGTATAAACCTGCGATTTGCAGCTGCACTACTCTCAGAGCTGCTGTAGTAGAAAATTAATGACCTTCTGACCAATCAGAATTGAGAATTCGACAGCGCAGTGGTATAAATAAGAAATATGCTGTAGTGTGTGTGTACGTGTGTAGGAGGTCTTGTGAGATTTATAATCATGTCATGTTATTTTTTTATTTTTTTTTCTGAGCAGCTATCTGTGTTAAGTGGCTTGAAATGAAACAGCCAGGCCTGTGCCAAGATAATATACTGTGTGTGTGTGTGTGTGTCAGTGTATCAAGCAAGAATCAGATGACAGGATTGAAAATTGTCGTGAGCACTTTAATCATACATTCATACACCTTTTCCATACACACGCACACACACACACACACACTTATAAATTTCCCTTATAAATTGAGTTATGAGTTTATTATTTACTAAATCAGCAGATCTAATAAACTCAGTGTTTATATGTATTTTTTTCTTATACTGAAGCCTTTTTCCGCTGCACAAAGTAACAGTTCCTTCAGCCAGCAGATTCCAGCTGAATGTTTTGCTACTGGCTCAAAATTGGTACCCATCAGAACGAATTGTACTTTGGGGCAGGGCTTGCTGCACTGATCATTATTAATTGGTAAAAAAAAAAAAGTAAACAAACACACACAAACACACACACACACACACATGGAAAACAAGGTAGCTCCAGCTCACCTGTTTGATCCTGGGCTCAGGTAACTATCTGTGTGGAGTTTTTCATGTTCTTCCTGTCACCATGTACGTTCCCTCTGGGTTCTCTGGGTTCCTCCCACCTCCCAAAACATGGCAGTAGGTTGATTGGCTACTCTACATTACCCCTGCTTGTGAGTGAGTTTGTGAATATGTGTGTGAATATGTGTGTGTGTGTGTATGTGTGTGTGTGTGTGTGGTGCCCTGTCGTCCCATTTGCCTTGCACTCAATGTTCCCGGGATAGACTCCAGATCCACTGCAACCCTGACCATTGTAAAGCAGTTACCGAAGATGAATAAATGAATGTAAAAAAAAGCACAATTTATTTAATTTGTGCTACACACTTAGGATAAAAAAGGTTCAGTCTGGTGCTCTAAGGGGTTCTACAGTGTATTCCTGAAGGAAACATTCAATGTAGCATACTAAAAATGGGTTAGTGTTTTCCCATTCACAAAAAAAGTTCTAAGTAGAACCCCTTGAGCTATCCAGGTTACAATGCTTAGATAGCTAGCTATCCAGGTTACAGTGTTTATCTAGCTAGCTATCCAGGTTACAGTGTTTATCTAGCTAGCTATCCAGGTTACAGTGTTTAGCTAGCTAGCTATCCAGGTTACAGTGTTTAGCTAGCTAGCTATCCAGGTTACAGTGTTTATCTAGCTAGCTATACAGGTTACAGTGTTTAGATAGCTAGCTATCCAGGTTAGAGTGGTGAGCTAGCTAGCTCTCCAGGTTATAATGTTTATCTAGCTAGCAGTCCAGGTTACAGTGTTTAGTTAACTAGCTATCCAGGTATAGGTAATGTTTAGCTACAGTAATGATAGACTCCTGACGTCATGGCAGCATATTTAATGCTTAATTTACTGAATACATAATTTTATAAAATGACACATATCTACTGAGCTAGCTGAATATTTATGTTTACAAACTCTAATAACAATTCCTTGGTAGAGCAACAGAGGTGTAACACAACTCAGCTAGCTTTATTTATTACCTTGGCTTAGGACACTATTAATTAGCTAGTTATTTATATTTATATTTTTTATATACTAACCTGCTCACATACACCACACAGCTCCTTGCTGTGACACCAGGTAGCTAAAAGCAAGCTAACACTTAGATATCTTTACAGAAGTACTATTTCTTTATTAACAACTAATAAACTGGCAAAACACACTCCCTACTTCCATTAGACACACTCTTTTACTCCTCACTTCAGTAACACACATTCTCTCTGTCTCTATGCAATTATATATTCAGGACCAGTGCTCACAGCTGTTATGTGGAGGTGTCTCTCCACATAACATTTCATCTCTCTCTCTCTCTCTCTCTCTCTCTCTCTCACACACACACACACACATCTTTTCCTTCACACTCTCATTCATGACATGGATAAGGCATTGAAAAATGAGGCTTGTGAAATAGAGCCCATTGAAAATCTCAGACATTCATATTCACTCATCAATATGGCAATGCTCTCTCTCTCTCCCTCTCTCTTACACACACACACACACACACACAAAGGATGTAAGTGAATATGAATACATTATTTAAAATGAAGATGATGTGTTCTAAATGAATACAAATACAGGAAGTGCATGATTTGTTTGAGATCAGGGCATCTGGTTGAGACTACAGGTGTGTATTGAGACTGGAATGGAGGCAATGAAAAAGTCGAGACTATTTTCGTTAATATGCATTTTAACACAGTGTTTGTTCATTCATCTCTAGTAACTGCCTGGTCAGGGTTGTAGTGTTTTAAATCAGCCTAGTAGTTTATATTTTGGGAAATAGAACCAACTAAAATCATTAGAAAGTAGGTACAAACAAAAATAATAGCTGTGTGAATGGGATTTAAAAAACAAACAAACAAAAAAAATACAGTCCTGCACACATCCCTAGTGGAGACCAATTATGAACTAGAGTGATGTAGCTGTGGTTGAGGAACAATCAGATCCAAAATTCACACACCATGCAAAAAAAAAAAAAGAGAGAGAGAGAGAGACAGAAACGAAAAGGTTTAGGGTACACCCACTCCAGGGTAAATTCCGAGTAGAGATATAGATATGGATATTTGGAGCACTAAACAAATACTGATACTGATACTGGCATTGTATTACAACCCTAACACACACACACAATCTATACTGTACATCTCTATATTATGCCTCTCTCTCTTTCTCATACACACACACACACACACACACACAGACAGAAGCAGACACAGGCTCCCCTCTTAATCAGATTGTCGATGGTGGATGATGAGATGGTGACCGGGCTGGTGGAGAGAACAGCTCTCAGCATTCAGACTCAGTTGCAGCCTGCAGGTTAAGCACACCTATAGGGTGAGAGCAGTGTGAAAGGCATTATGCATACTAATGAATAATGGGTTGTTGGGGACACAAATATTTTGCCTTGTATAAGTATTCACTCTCTTAGAATGTTCCCCCATTTTGTAGTGTTACACCCTGGAACTGAAATGGACTTAATTGGGATGTTATGAATTTACACAAAATACCCCCAAATTATTAAAAAAAAACAAAACAAAAACCACAACAACAAACTTTGTGATTGCATAAGTATTCACCCATGTTGATGAGAAACCTCTAAATTAGCTCTGATGCAAACAGTTGCCATTAGAAGTCAATAAATAGTTGAATGGAGGGGACCTGTGTGCAATTAAAGTGTCACATGAACTGAGTATTATTACACCTTTTCTGAAAGAAGAAAATGGATAGAATATGGTATAATTGTGACTGTCTAGAGGAAGCTGTCCAAGAAAGGTCAGTGACTGAGTAAATTAAGCATTAGTCAGAGAAACAGCTAAGAGGCCATGGGTTACTCTGTAGGAGTTGGAGCGATCCAGACCTCAGATGGGAGAAGTTGTTGACAGGACAACTATAGCCTGGATAAAAGAGTGGTATATGAAATCCCATATGGAGTTTGTCACAGACATGTTGGAGACTCAGCAAACGTGAAAAAAAAAAGGTTCTCTGGTCACATGAGAATGAAAATTAAACTTTTGGCCAAATTTGGAAGAAACCCAAAACTTCTTATCCTGAAAAGACCATTACCACAGTGAAGCAAGGTGGTGGCAGCATCATGTTGAGAGTTGCCCTTGGCTTCTTGCTTGCTTCTCTGACTAATGCCATCCTTACCAAGTAACTGACAATTTTGCTTTATTCTTTCCTTTTTTAAATAATGGATTTAATGGCTCTCTGTAGGACATTAAAAGATTGGGATATTTTCTTTCTAACAAAGAAACCTCCTTGTTCTTCATGATGCTGTTGGTTTGGATATCTTCTCTAACAAACTCTAGAGCCTTCCATGAACACGTGTAGTTATATTAAGATCACACTTAAATTGCTCACAGGTGAACTCCATTCAATTAATTCACACATTTTATATACAGTATAGTCACAATTAAGTCAATTTCAGCTCCAGGCTGTAACACTATAAAATATGAGAAGGTTCAGGGGGTTGTAAATACTTATGCAAGCACTCCAGGTAATGGACGAAACCTGCGCTGTTATCTTTGGGTATGTATCACTGTAACATTTATAGACAGAGTAATGGAGGACTGATTATGAGCCTCTCTTCATCTCCATCTAAATCTCCAGGATCTGTATGTGTTGCCTGAGGCTCAGATTGATAAGGCTCTGAGCTGAATGTTTGCTCATCCAGCTCATTATTGTTATTATTATCACATACAGTGTGATTCTGGTAGACAGAAGTCTTCCACTTCAAATGATCTCTCCAACTACACATCTTGACATCTGGTGTCACTGTTTATTATAAGCATAAAGCTTTATTCTCGTGATTGCTAATGTTGACAAGCCCTCCCTTCCTCGCTCTTAGTAGTGCATGTTTTTATTTTTCACATGATTTTCAAATACATGATTCATTTATTTTCAGTATGATTTTTACAAGATTTAAAAAAAAAATGTATGATTCATTTACTTTAACTTGTGATTTTCACACAATTCAGTTATTTTCATATGGCTCATTCATTTGCCCATAATCTTACTACACCTCTATTGTCTGCTTGTCGTGTAATTTTTCACACTAGAAAACAGCTTCTGCTATTTGCTTGATTAAACATACTACATAAAGAGCACACTGCTCTTAGTTAACTGTGTGATGTGGAAATTATGAACCAGTAAATGGCAGTAGAATATTCATGAAGACATTCCCTAATCACTCGTGGCTGAAGGTCAGAGGAGACACATAGAGTGTGAAGTGACACAAAACAAACAGATCCATAATGACCCACAAGTACATTTACCAAGGAAAAAAAAAAACATTAAAGTGAAGTGCTGTGTAGCCAAATATACTCGGAATTTGTGCTCTGCATTTATCCCATCCAAGTGCACACACACAGTAGTGAACACACACCCAGAGCAGTGGGCAGCCTTTTTTGCTGCGGCGCCCGGGGAGCAGTTGGGGGTTTGGTGCCTTGCTCAAGGGTCTCACCTCAGTCGTGGTATTGAGGGTGGAAGAGAGCGCTGGTCATTCACTCCCCCCACCTACAATCCCTGCCGGACCTGAGACTCGAACCCGCGACCTTCAGGTTCACCTTCAGGTTATAAGTCCGAATCTCTCCATTAGGCCACGACTGCCCCTGTATATACATTAAATATACATAAACTGAAATATTGACAATATACTATACATATATTTTATGCTATATGGAATTTTGCCAATTTTAATTTACTAAGGAATATATCATCATAGAGTTGCTTATTTGTAGTTTATACCACAGAACTCTGATTGGTCAGAAGGTGTTGATTAATTTTCTATAGCAGCAGCTCTGATAATAGTGCAGCTGCAAATCACAGGTTAATATTAAGGTGCTTGTTCTAATACGTTATCATTTCTATTTACACAGGAATGGTGTAAAGGTTTGCTGTGTATAAACACATTTAAAAACATATGTAACTAAGATATGGTGAAGTTTTCTGTGTGGGGATGTATATTTAACATTTGTGGAAGGAGTCTCATGTGTCAGCACTTTGTAACAGTCAGAGATACAGGACAGATGAAGTTACGCTTTTGTTTAGTTTCCTACAGTTCCCGTATCCAGTTGAGGGTTAAGGGTCATGGTTAAGGTCCCATTATAGGCCAGTGATTGGCTAGTTGCACTAGTTCCTCATTTCCAATGCTTTTATTTGTTGTTTCTGTTTTAAGCTTCATTATTACTATTATTATATTATATACATTATTATAATATTATTACAGTTATTATAGTATTATCAAGTTCCTTGGTACCTGGTATTTGAAATGTGCTTTAATTAACCGCCTCTGCCTGTTTGTCTGGATTTTTGGGTTATAGATTTGCCAGTGCCTGCCTGTTTCCTGACCTTGCCTATGGATGTTCGCAACAGTTCTCCAGTAACCTGCAATAAAATTCTTGTATTTAGAGCCACGCTGTTTTCCCGAGTCCTACTTGTTACAAGTGTGGACTGAAAGGTTCAAGGCATACTAGGTCAGCCCTGGGAAGACATGCACTGCACAGCAGGGTGCACTTTTAGACTTAACTCAGCGCTCCTGAGGGAGACGTGTCCTGCATACCGATTCATTGCATTCTACATAGAGAAGGAGAGACAGACAGACAGGCTGCATAGTGGAGTCTACTGCATCTTCCCTGTGAAATATTCACTGGCCTGCCATGACATGTACACGTATACACACCATACAAGTAAAACAGATGTATCACACATTTAGCATTTAACACTGGAGTACATGAGTACAAGTTATCATGCAAAAATATGCCACTCTGACACACACTGTCCCTGATAGGCTGCATGAATGTACAGTCTGAGCTGGAAAGAGATCAGCCCCAGCCTCTTTTCCTGTTTCTTTATACCCTTTTATATGCTTTTCTTACAGGTGGTGGTGTTGTGCTCGATTCCACAAAAATCCAAAATAATGCACTTCATGAAATTTGATAACACCAGATTATATATATATAATATAAATATGATGATATATATGATAAAATCTTAGGCTGAATGGGAAGGGCTTAGCCATGCTAGTCCATTTATACTGGCCATCCCTGCTCAGAACAGAATAGCGTGAAGTGGTAATATACTTCTCCATAAATATTCCCTCATGCAGAATGTCTGGATGAATTATTGAAACATACAGGATGAAGAAAACAAGCTAAAGTTTAGACTCATGTAAGGTGAAGCGGAAAAGTCAGGAGAAGCAGAAGGAAGAACAGGGAAAAAAACAGACCTGCGTGTTGAGAGCGTAACCTTTACTGAGCCATCTGCAGACTGGCCACTGCAGGGGTACACACGCCCACTGTGTCAGGCTCCATCCAGTCTAGAGTGATTACTGCGTGCACTGTGCGTCACTGGGTATGACCTGAGTTTACGTCAGAGTGTGTGTGTGTGTGTGTGTGTGCGCGTGTGTGTGTGTGTTTGCCAGAAAGTGGGGATTGTAAGTCATGGAAGTGATACAGAGAAGAAAAGGACATTGCTTTATAATGCTATTTGCCCTGGACACATATTTATGCAACAGATATATTGTTTCACGTCACACTTTTTAGTGATTTTTATAGTGAACAGTAGTTACTAGACTGATGTACCTAATAAACTGACAGTACATGTGTCATATACAATATACATAGCTTAAAGGTGAAAACACACCCTTCATTCTGCAGTGTAACACTTTCAATTCTTCTATGTACATTATATTACACAGAGATGTATTTTAGTGACTTATGGTTTTGTCTTAATTGGCTGATTTGTATTGTAATGCAGACTGTTATTCTGAATAACGGTTGGATTCTCTAATCTGATTGGGTTGAAGATGTTGATTAGTAGTGCAGCTGCAAATATTAACGCGCTCGTTCTAATACGTTAATCTAAGACTAAAAATAATAATAAACGACTTCAAAACTTATTTAACAAATAAAAATGTATAAACATTGATATGGTAATGATTTCAATAAGTAGATAAACATTTATGGAAGGAGTCTCCAGTGTCAGCGCTTTGTACCAGCACTTTGTTTTCCGTGTTCAGGACAGAGGAGTTTACACTTTGCGATTTCTGGGTAACATGTTTTTCTTGCCTTATCATATTAAAGAGAGGGGAAAAAAGAGAGGCTGGTGAGGGAATGACTGTTTATGGCTGCTATAACATAAGTGAGAACAGGAAGCAACTTGTTACTATATGACACTGTTCTTTAATTAATGAGAAATTGTAATCATTGGCAAATTGCTGTGGTATAAGAGAAATAAAACACCCAGTGATGTGCCATTATTAGAAAATAATCAACTTTGGGGCGGTAAGTATAACTCTACCTCTCATCATTATTTTCCTATAACAGGTTTTTATTCCTTACTTTATAGACAGTAGAGACAACCGGAATAATATCCTATGTTATATATAACTCTGTAATAATAACTTTATGTAAAATAAACAGCCATCACACACAAAAAATGTTACATCTTTGACCCCTATTCTGTATGTATACAGTTTATGGATAGACCAATAAACTTTATAGGTATATCTACGAAATAATAAACTGGTACGTCAGTATGTGTTGATATATGCAGTACATCATTTACTACATTTATACTGAATGTGTATTAATACTATATTATATGACTTTTATTAAAAAGGCCATTGATAAAGCGATTATGAATGAACTGTGTTCACTCATCAACTTCTCCACATTATTTGGAATTAGTTCCTCATTTTCAAGCTCACTTTAAGTGGAAGACAGCAAAAAAAAAAAAGGTGGATACATAAACTGCTTTTATAAATACACAAGCCGATGATGCTACTTTTTAATGATAATGTATAGATTTACATATTTGGTATTCAGTATTGTACTTCCATGAGCAGGCAAAAGCCCAAAGACCTCCAGGAAGATGATTACAGGCATGTAAAATCAGCTTTAACACCCACTGGGTGCTCAGTATGCAGACATCTCCCTACAAGCCTCCAGTTCCCAGGTGCTTACAGCAAAGCGGTGTAAGCTGTAGTCCATGTAAGAAACAACACAAATTTTCACCCCACTAGCATGTATACACACTCAATCACATTCACACACACACTAACTGAAGCACATATATACATATTATAACAGATGGAGCTGTTTCAAGTGCCTGCTATTGAAAGGTTGCTTCAAGTGGTTAGGACATGTTGATTATGATTATGATGTTGACTATGATTAAGTGTAGACTGATTTTCAGTGGTCAAGTAACTTATCTACCAGTTCATCTTATATAACTAGCTATAGTTACATAAAGAGGTACAGTTATATAAGTAAACACTGAGAGGGAAAATAGGTATTTGGAGACTTTTTTGGTTATACTTCCAATGCATATATCTGCTTCAAATTTGCACACATAAATATGAACAAAAACGTATGCATTCATAAGTAAAAAAAGATATAAAAGAAAAAAAAACATTCTGTATAACAAGTTTTCACAACTCGATCTCAGACTACTGATAAGGAAGGTAAGTGAGATGTCAGCAGTCTATTGAACAGAGTTGCAGGACGACCTGAAAGCAGCAGGAACAACAGTTACACAGCAAACGATAAGCAATGAACTGCACCCCAATTGGCATGTGTGTATATCATGTGTATGTATATATACTGAAATACATAGAAATAGCTTTGAGACAATCAGTGTGTTGGCGTCTGTCAGCAGAATTTTTTTGGTGCAATGCAATGTCCAAAACTTTCACTTTTTAGGGAAACGTTACTCAAATGTCACTTGTGATTCAGATACATGCAAAAGAGAAGCATACTGCAGTTCAGGAAAGTCTATAGTTTTTGGCGCTATAAGTACTAGAAAATGTCAAGTTCTCCATGTGAAGGAACTGCAGTATACTGTGTTACTACTGGTGAAGCAATCAAAGTGTGGATGAAAGCAAACACTGCGTTTATTCAGATTACTCTTATTCATCAATTTCTTCATGTTTATTTAGAATTGGGTCATTTCAAGTAAGTAGCTCTTCATTTTCCCATTCCACCTTAAGCGGAAGACAGCAAAAGAAGTGGATACATAACTGTTTTCATTAATATGCAGCCCATTGAAGCTGTTTTTATAATAATAATAATAATAATAATAATAATAATAATAATAATAATAACAATAATAATAATAATAAGGTGTGGATTCACTTACTCAGAGCTCAGTGCACTCCTGCACAATGATTACAGTCATTAAAAGCACCTTTAACACCTGCTGTGTGCTCTGAAATATTGCCTTTTTAAACAGGGGGGAGGTCTGCTCCTCCTCTCAGCACAAACTCTCCAAAATGAATCATGTGGCGACATCTGGTGGTGAAATCCTGTTATTACACGCACTGATGAAGATACTTGGTGCTGTGGTATAAATATGATTTTTTTTTTCTTTTTAAATAAAGCATTAAAGCATTAAATAAAAAACAAAAATAAAAACATGTCCCTCTTTCAATTGGATGCCATCTGACTATTACACTATTTCACTGTATCTCATTGGGGCTTAACAAAACATATAGTAAATATCAGAATTATTGCCACTGCTAATTAATTAATAATTACCTCTTACCTCTAAAAAAAAAACTTACCTTTCAAAAAAAAAAAAACTTCAGCATAATATAATATTTTATATTTTAGTATTGCTCTCTGTTTATACACTTGCAGGCCATGGTTTAAAAAAAAAAAAAAGTGAAAACTGTGGTCTGGATGTTTACTCTCCATCAATTTATCCCATTATATTTGTGCTAATTCTTTTAATTCGTTACTTAGACTTATAACAATGTAAGTCTAAACTTTTGCTATTTGGTCTTGCTATTTTTACTGTTATTGTTATTATTGTATATTATTTTTAATTTAACTGCTATTATTATTATTATTATTATTATTATTATTATTACTGTTGATTATAGGCAGGTGAAATCACCTTTAACACCTGCTGTTACTGAGGCTTATAAAAATTTCGTTTAGTTTTTATACTAATGATATAATTGCTATAATTATCATTTTGCTGTTATTGTTGTTTTTTTGTATACATATAATTCTGAATTTTCAGTGTAGAATTGATTTGACAATGCAGTAATAGCAATGATAGAATATTAATCTCTCTCTCTCTCTCTCTCTCTCTCTCTCTCTCTCTTTCTATGTGTATGTGTGTGTTGTTTAATGAGCAGTGGATAATTAGTCAACACCTGCAGCCTGGGGAATTTTATGCTTTCTTCATTACTCGAAATTAAACCCAGTGTGGGACTCAAATGATCTTTAAAGGCTACTGACACTAAAGAATGAAAGACAGATATGGATTTGGTAGTAAGTAAAAGAAAAATTAGACATGGGACACAGAAAAATAAATGCTACACTGAACGTAGTAGGTTTGTGTAATTAGATAATGTCTAAAAATCTGTTGCAGGAGGTGCAATGAATTAACACTATGTTTTAATAAAAACTTTCACTTGTGCTAAGTTACATTTTAAATGTTAATAGTTATGGTAGTATAATAGTGATAGTGTATATTAAAATACACCAAAATATGTGGGAGGGAACAATCTCATTTTTTAAAATATATTTACAATTTAATATACATTTTTGTGTATTTTAGGTAGCAAAATATTCTAGTGAATATTTTGGTTAGACAAAGCAGTTTCTTTTGTGCAGTGCTGTGGACACTTTATTAAGAGATTGTCTCTTTTGTGCTGTGGGTGTTATTCTTTCAGAAATCAGAACTGTTATTTCTAAAATTTGTTGGAGCCACTATTTCAACACAGGGCTTTCAACAGACAGTTCTCCTGTCGCCAGTGGGACTAGATTGGAATTAACCTTCCACATTCTTCTGATTCCTGGTATTTCTCCAGATTCTAAAATTTCTGCCTTCCAATGTTTGGAATGTTTGCACTCCGGTTACCACTGCTGTTCCCGATTTAATGAGAAATTTGTACGAGTTCGATGCACACCTCTCGTCTCAACCAGATGCCCTGTGAACGTTTCTGGCAAGCTTCCTTAAAAAGAATAGCACAGCTCTTATTTGTATCTGTATCTCTATCTGTATCCGTTTAGAAAACATTAACTAATTAATTAATGCGCTCTGATTAATGTATTCATATTGGATTATGTACCTAGATGTACCATTTCTATCCTGATAGGCGTGGTCTCCTCCAGGATGACCACACCCACACCCACACAGGGCATATGCTATAGCATTTGCAGTCATCGGATCTCAACCCAGTTGAAGACTTATGGGAGATTTTGGAATGACGTGTTAGACCGCACCGTCATTAAAACACCAATTAAGGTGAAATCTTTTAGTAGAACAGTGTTCATTGCTCTAGTGCAGTTCCAGTAGAGTTGTAGAATCTTTGCTAAGGTGCACTGAAGCTCTTTGGGTGGCTCACGGTGGCATCTCCAGATGGGTGACAAATTAAAGGAAAAATAAACACAAAATGTGATAGTATGGTGTTGGGCTACCACGAGCCACCCAAAGAGCTTCAGTGCACCTTTTGCAAAAAAGTCTACTAGTCTCTGGAAGTGTTTTGGGCAAAGGGGTGTGGTTTGGGGAATATAATTTGGAAGAATGGTGCTGCATCTCTCCATTACACTCTTAGAGACATGTAACACCTTATTAATACACCTTATGAATACACCTTATGTTGGTTTTCCCTGGGTAATTTGTCACCCACCTCTAGGCGTGGAGAAGCTTGGACACTAGAGGGCAGCACTCTCACACTGACGATAGTTTTGATTTACATCTAAAAATGATGTAAACTACAGTAGATTGAGTCTTTGGATTCAACATTAAAAGCTTTATCTTACATCCTAGTCTTGGAGCTACATTTACTTCTAGCTGAATAAGGCATCAACTTAACTGGGATGCAAACACCAAAAGCAAATCCCTCTCTCTCTCTCTCTCTCTCTCTCTCTCTCTCTCTCAACAGTCACTCAAACCAAGTCTTCTCTTTCTCACTCTCACACACACGTACAAGCCCAAGCAGGCAGGATGTAATATTCTGTGGTCAGGCAGCCAGACTCTCATTCTCTTTCTCTCTTCAACATAACATCGCTCCCTGTGGATTTGTGGCCTGTGGTTTCCTGCTTCACGGACAACGTCTGCATGAAAAACATTGATTGAAATGACAGTGCCAGCTCTGGCGCCGAGCGGAGGTAATAATGCAACTCCAGGCTTCAGTGACATATAGCTGTCATCTGTATTTGTTCTTGTTTTGGCTCCTTGATAATCATGTTCCTCACCCTGCACTGAAGTCTGTGCATTAATTACTGGCTTTAATAAACACTCACACGTGCAAAAGTTCACACTCTTCACATCTCATTCTAAAATGATTAACACATATCATGTTAGAGTCTCACCCAGCTTGTATTCCCACCTCACACACAGTGTTCCTGGGATAGGCTCCGGATCCACCCTAACCCTGATCAAGACAAAGCGCTTATTGATGATGAATGAGTGAATATCATGTGGGACCAATTTTGGTCTCCAGTTTGACACACACAACAACGAACAGCTGGTATTGTGTGAGTGGTAGATAATTAACTGCAGTGCTGTTGAAGTCTCGATCCTGATTGGTCAGAAGCTGTTGATTAATTTTTTTATAGCAGGAGTAGTTCCAGCTGTAATTCAAATCACAGGTTTATATTTATGCGCTCATTCGACTATATTATCGTTTCTATAGTAACAGCTTACACAGGAACTTGTATGGAGGATGTTACGCATAAACAGGTTAAAGCTGGTGAAGTTTTCTGTGAAGAGATGTTTATTCAGTATTTACAAAAAGAGCATCCAGTGCCAGTGCTTTGAAAAGTCAGAGGTAATCTGTAAATTTAAGAAGCATAGTGGTGCTGTAGAGGCCATGTCAAGATCGAGTCCAAATAAAAGCAAGACTGAGTCAAGAACGATACCAAAAAACATCAAACTGTTTTTGAGGCCAAGCCTTTACTTCAGCTAACTGGCTACAGTCACACACTGCACCAATGATTAGGCTGTTTTCTTGAAGAAAGGATTACTTCTTTTCTTTTGCATTCAAAAAGAAAAGACAAGACAAACATTATTTTTACAAACTCTCAGTTGAGACCAAGACATAATTAGCGAGATCAATGCCCAAGTCAGAGACAAGTCCAAATACAAATGCCAATAACTCAGAGACAAGTCCAAGTCAATAGAGAAAATGTCTGTAACCCAGACATGAATACAAGATCAGACTCCAGTCCTAGACCCCTACAGCAAAGTCTTTAGGACAGAGGAGTTTGTACTTTCCTGTTTCTCTGTAACATGGCAAGCTGCTTTTTTTTTTTTTTTGCATTATTAACTTCAAGAGAGAGAGAAAAAAAAGGCTGGTGAAGGAATAAATGTTTATGGCTGCTATAACGTAAGAGATAACAGCAATTTCCACAAGAGTAAATGTAACTATAAATAGACAAAAAGTAAATTTGCTGTAGTATGAGCATTGGTATACTTGTGGTGTTATTGGAAAATAATGAACTTCCTTGCAGTAACGGTAAAGTGTTTTATTCAGTTCAGTAATGGTAAAGTGTTTTATTCTTTACATCTTTAATTGATAGTAATTTTAATTTAATTGAACTAAAGCATCTTTTGGAACTTTACTGTAACATTGAATGACTCAAACACTGACTAGGTGGATGTGAAAGAGTTTTCATAAACGAATCCTCAACCTTAAACCAATGTTTTCTAATTCTAGTCTTGTTTTTAATCTGGACGTCTCTTTTTAGAGTTTTTACACCAGTCTGAAATCATCAGACTCCGTCTATCAGCAGTGTTGTGGTGTACTAATGTGTAATTAAGTGAAAAGTAGATTCCTTTCTTCAGTAACATATTTGAAAAGGATGAAGAGTTCTGCCAGTGGAAAATTCTTCTAGGTGCATATTGTTCCAAACTGCTCTTAAGTATGTGTAATTGTAAATGTATCTGAGCCCTGGTCCAGGTATGGATCAGAAATGAATATTATCATCATTTAGCAAAATTGAGGTTGAATTAAATTGAATCAAAATGCGTCAGTACTCTTGTTTTGCCTGTTTTGTAAAATGTCTTGTAGGGCACAGCTGTTGTTGGCGAGTTGTTTTTATTCCTACTCCTGGAGGGCCGGAGACCTGCAACAATTTAGCGTTTCCTCTGCTGTAACACACCTGATTAAACTCATCATCTAATTAAAGGCCTCATTAGTCCCCGGAGGTCTGACAATGAAGTCTGAGACGTAACAGAGCTCTACAAAGCTCTCTCTCAGATGTCACCATTTGTGTCTGTGTTCATGCCCATTCAGTTCTCTATCTACAGTGGATCAGCTCACTCATCACTCTGTCCTGGGAGAGAGACAGCTATGTGACTGGTTGCCAGATCAGCGGAGCAGCCACAGGAATGCGCACGGATAGCTTTCATCAGTCTCTGGTCATTTAACACACTCAGTGTGATGAGAGATGAGAGCCGAAAAAATGCCCAGCGCCGCAGTCTGGACCTCTGGGATTATTAATGTAGTACATTCTTGCAATTGCTATTTCAACATCAAAATCCTAAACCACTGTTTCCCAATTCTAGTCTTGTTTTTACACCAGATGCAACTGATCGACAATTCACAAGCCCTGCATGAGGTTAAGATGGATGTATTACAGATCTGGTTCCTAATCCTGGTCCTGAAGGATTTATTGTATGTTTTAATATTTTTACTGATCTAACACACCCAGGTCAGCTCAGGAACGCTGTTAATTTGCTGATTAGATGGATCACGTATGTTAGATGTTAGTTTCCAGACAAAACACAACCTGGCAGCTCACTGACAAGCCGTTCCTGGGTAAAAAAATGGTGAACTGGAGCTGCAGTTCCCAAGCCTCGTCCTGGAGTACGCCTGTCCTGCACATTTCAGCTCTTTTCCTGTTCAAACACAACCATATTGACTCAGGCATGGCCTTTTATAGTTTCTTCCCCAACTGCATTATTTTGTACCAAATTTACTTTGTCACACAATTAGCACAACAGCTCTCTGTATGGATCAACCTGTAAATATGTAGCTTTTTATTGTTTTGACACAAAATCATTTAATAAACGCTCTTCAAAACTGCATACATTTTGTGACCTCAGTATTATAAGGTTCTATCTGGCATTGTGGTCGTAAACATGATCACTGGAGGATACCTTACCTCTCATGTGGTGTTTTTTTTTTTTAATTTGCAAAGTTTTTGTTGTAATATTTGAACACATTAAAAAGAAATATTTCTATACTCATTGATAAACTGCAAGCCAGTCATCATCCAGGATGGTTGAACACAGGAACGTAACGTAATCCATGTTATATGTAAACTCTGAGAGAACAGAACAGACTTGAAGCCTCAGCGTGGTGAGCTAGAGGAGCTTGAGGGGAAACCTTTAGCTGTAGATATATCTGTAATGTAACTTGGACAGAAGGTCAGCTAGCAGACGTGCAAGACGTGTTTGTGTAGTTGCACAGAAATGTGTACTGTGTGTTCTAATATATCTTAATATTGTTAAATATTTTACCGTGAAATCTCGAGGTACAATATGTTATTTAGGAACAACTTCAGATTTTAAACAGTGAAGGATCTTGTACTCTAGATCTTAGAGAATATATAGAAAAGTATACAGCATGTGGTCTTATTTGGCTCCAAATGTCTGAATTAGCAGTTGGGATTAAGTATAATAAAAACAGCCAGTATTTGATCTTACAGAATAATAAGGTTATGTGTGAGTTTGGCTACTGTTCAAAGCTATAAATGTAAAAGCTGTAAAAGCTTTCTAAATGCCTCAGCATTTCCATAATATAAAATTTGATATAACCTTAAGTTTTAGGTCTTGGGGAGCTGTAAATATACAGTAAATTTCAGTACTTTAGAGGTTTGCTAGGTGCAAAGTCAAATGTTGATGCCCCATGTCTAAAAACGGCTCTCCACCCATATAAAATTTTCCACTACTTTTCTACCACCCGCACTTTGCAGCCCAGTTTACACAGGTTTACATACTTTGTTTCAACATTGATTACATTAAAGCCAAATGCTTAAAATTTTGGATGAATTTTATAGCACTTAGTAAGATTTTTTATAGCACTTAGTAAGATTTCATATAATGGACCAAAGTCTAAAGCTTAAAAAGAGCCAGTGTGAAGGTTCTGAGTCAGAGGAGGTCCATGTGTGCAGGACTATCACATCACAGATCCCAAAACAACACACAGTACAGAGAGGCTTATTTTATTTTCAGATGAGCTCTATAGAAAGCTTGAGCCTAATGAAACAGGTGAGAAAACACTCACATTAGCATTGGACACTGATTCACCATCAAATTCACAAATGAGTTACTTTTCCTCCTCCATTATTTACTATTACTTACAGGGTTTTTTTTTTTTTAAAAAATGCAATTGCTAAGAAGCATTACTCATCACCAAATTCATTTTGTCAAAGCGCTTCTTATCTCTCTCTGTACAAACACCCAGCTTAGCACATCAGTTCATTTCATGAGCAAAATGTACTACAACTATAAAAAAAAAAAAGCCACCATAAACATGTCTCAAAATAAAGTCTTTTATCAAAACAACAAGAACTACTTCTCTTCTAACAAGAACAAACAGAGCACAATGGCCAAAACACACTGACATTAAAACATCAAGCAACATCTGATGTCATTACACTAGATAATATGGATTGTAAACAAATCTCTTAAACCCCAGACCTGATTTGGAGAAGGCAGTGTGTGAGATGTCAAGAAGGATAGGCAAATATTCCTCTTAGAAAGGCAAAGAATCAGCATAAAAGTTAGAAAATATTTATATCACATTTAGAAAGCACTTGTTCTAAACTGTGTGAAAAGCAACACACTTCGGTATAAATTAAATGTATCGTCTTCATTGTGTCCAACGGGTATGCAAACTTTTGCACTCCACTGTAAAGTGTGTGAGGTTGAAGGAGTTGATAGTTGGGTAATTGATAGTTGTGTACTGTATATTAGCATTCAGTGTGCTGTCAGAGAAAAATCATTGATTGTTTTCCTATAACAGCATGTCTTGATGTGTTTTATTCCTCTTATATGACAGCAATTTGCCAATGCTAAAAATTTTTCTTCATTAAAGAATGGCACGTCATACTTTTTATCTGTTTACGGTTACATTTATCGCAGTGGAACATCTGCAGTCCTTCCCTCACCTACCTCTATTTTTTTCTCGATAAATAAAACAAAATCAGTTTGCACTCCTCTGTCTTGCAGACTCTTTTGAGGTGGAGAACTTACTGACTATTACCACAGACAGGACTTTTCTTTTTATCCATTTACTGTTGCATTTACTGATGTTGAACTCCCACAAAACAAGTTATAGCAGCTATCCCTCACCCGCTCTCTATTTTTCTCTCTCTCTTGAAGCTAATAAGACATAAAAATGCAGATTATTACTAAGAATCCATAAAGCACAACGTCCTCTATCCTGAAGACTTTCCTGTGTTGTTACAGCTTTACTTCTGACTGTTCTAAAGCGCTGAGACTGGGGACTCCTTCCATATATGTTGAATAAATGTCTCCTTAGTGAAAAGGTCACCGTATCAATGATTACATGTTTTAAATCAGTTTATTATTATCCATAGATCATGTAACACACCCATATTACAAGTTATTTGAGAACACAGCAGCGTTGTGGTATAAAGATAGCTTGTGTTGATTCTTTCTTCCTTTGTTGTCCTTTCAAAAGGAAAGGTGGGGGATCTTGGGTAATTCTGAAAATCTGGTTAATTCTGACTGAGTCATATGTGGTTTGGTGGAGTACACACAAGCATTTATTTATTGTCTATGCATGTGTTTTATACAGTACAGTCCCTGTGTGTGTTTTTTTGTACTGTATGTTCTTTCATCCACTGACCCCAGAAACATGAACCCATGGTTCATAAATATCAGACAATACCATAGTGCTCAACTGGTTAAAATAACACACTGCATTATTACAGGGCACTATATATGGGAGTCCAGACACCCAGACAAAAGCAAATTCCACCTTCCTATGGTATTTATGGGATTTATAAAGTGTTGTGTGCCTGTAAGGGGGTGTTTATACCATATAATTTGAGTGTGGAGCCTAGGCAAAGTGACATATATGTGTGAATAAAGGTGTGTTTTACGTGACTTTGAAGAAAATCGGCAATAAATCGTTCTCAGGCCCCATGTCGCTAAACGAGCTGAAAGTGAATGTGACCAAGGGGTTATAGGCAACTCATGGGACTGTACACTCAAGGCAGTGCAGCCAGACGAAAACATACACACATACCCATATGCACATGGAGGAATTTATATATAATTTATGAGTCTCTATTAATTCCATGCTCTGTTTTGTCTAAAAGCAGACCTTGACCACATCATGTTTTCCATAACACGCAGCACCCTACAGGTGGTTGATAAAGTAGCTGTGAACACACATGAGCCCTTCTTCTTAGCCACCAAGACATTTCAACAGGGCTGTGCACCCAAGCTTTGTTTAGCTGTTAAGGTCAGATTTATTAGATACTAGCTCATATCACGTTTAATTAGTGGTTTCACCACATCTACGCCATCTGGATTATGATCAAAACAACTAACAAAAACACACTGTATAAAAGAGCTGTTTATATTTGATTCATATTACTTATGACTTGTGCATGCTCAAGCTGAATTCTTGAAACAGACTGTTAACAAGGCATGCTGTTCTCTCATGCAGCTCTCAACAGATCCATTGGCAAACAAGCCATTCGCACAGGCGAAGACTGAACAGAGCAGTAAGTAATTGTCTCTAAACAGCCTACACACAAACAGCTTAAACATGGGGGCCTGGTTTTCATGGCATAGCTTAAGCCTAGTCTTAGACTAAATTGCAGTGTTTATGGTAATTTTGTATCGGAAAGCCAATTTTAGACTCAATGTGTGTCCAGAAAAAATAGGCCTTAAACAGGAATATTGATAGCAAACACTTTTAGGCAAACAAGCATTCTCTCTCTCTGTCTGTCTCTCATATAATGGAAAGACAAGTACAAATTGCTATGATTTTTTTCCAAACAAAAAGACATTAAATCAAATTTTCCCTGCATAAGGAAACACACCTAGTACAATATCAGCCAGGCTACACTCTAAGTCAGAAACTCGTAGCAGTACAGCATTGCTTTATGGCCCCTGGTACAGTGTGATAATGGACCTGCTATTACTCCAGCCATAATAGCTGGGCTACATGCAACATACTATATCAAACTTAAGGCCTTTATATGGTGTGCAAAACACATTAACAAACCAAAAATACAGCAAGTCAGAAAACACCACAGCAAAACCAAAAAAATCACAGCAAATTCAAAACACAAGAACGTTACCATAAAACAGAAAGGGCAGCTCCTTATTGAACATGTGCTCATGCTGAGAGACCGAAAGCTGCAGAATGTTTATGGTAAAAGGAAATATGGCCCTAAATGAATCTACTGATGCTTGTGTTCATGCTTATTTTTAGCAAGAGCATTCCTATGATATTATTTTCGATACATTGTCAACTTTGCATGGCCTTACTACTCGTATGTGATCTCTGAAAACCCCCATGAAAAGAAGAAAGAATTACTCCTTACTAATATAACATAAGTAACTTAACATTAAATCTTTTTCTGTAGGATAACTAAATAACAGACTGAAAAACTGCAATTCTTTGTCTTTGTTTTAGTCATACACAGTGTCCAAACAACAACAAGTATGTGATAAGGATCTACCATTTCTGTTTCCAGTAAGTGCTGTTGTGTTTGTTTTCTGTTTCGAGTAAGTGCTGTTGTGTTTTCTGATTTGTTTCTGAATTTGTTGTTTTTGTTTTTGTTGTGTTTTCTGGTTAATTGTTTCGGCACTGCTCCATCTAGCATACTGTTGTCAAAAATGATCGAGAGGAGATGAAGTCACGACACACTGTTTTTATGTGGTTATTTGCTAGTTTTTTCTCCATCCCAGTGTTATATGTAGACCTCCAATAAAGCCAGTGAATTCTCAGACCACTGATAATGCATCCTGATAATTCATCAAGAAATTTAGCACTCCAAAATTTCCAAATGTATCAGAGTCTCAATTAGAGGTTTTCCTAAACTTTTATGATTTCATTAAGTGCGTAGAAAGGTACACTTTCTCTATCATATTGTATGGTCATGTTCAGAGTTCAGTTACACATGCGTAGTGAGGAATGAAAACCGAAACTTCATCGGTATTCAGATCTCAGGTGTAACTACAGACTTGCGTGCCACTCAGACAGATGTGTGCATGGGGAGGAGTTTGCTGAAAACAGACGTGTGTCTCAGTTATATGTGATTTTGAAAATATCACATCTCGGTCATGTCTACTCAAGAAAAACCAGGCAACCTCGGAGGTATCAGTTACACGCTGATCATTTGAATAATCGGAAGGATTAAACTTTGAACTTATAAAGTCATCAAATGGCCCATTGAAAGGAACCTGGAAAAAAACATTTCTTACTTTATACTAAAAGCACAGGCAACTGTACCTTGTTCACAAGGTCAAAGCAAAACCTTACGTAGATGGACCTGATCTCGTGAAAAGTTCGGATGAAATCAAGAAAATGAGGGCAAGATGGCTGGCTATCTTTCAAGTTTATACGAGTGCAGTTATGAGAAAAAGATATGAACTCTAGCAGCAACCAAACCCCTAAGCTTACGTGCAAATTCAGTTGTACAAATTGTTCTGAATTTGCATGCATGAGAGCATGTGGCCTGCATGAGCTTCTGTGAATTTATATCATTGTCATTTTTACGGGGTTGAATGCAGAATGACTTTTGATCATTCTGCATCTGATTTGTATCTTTGCACTTGGACCTTTTTTCCATTTCTAAACAGAGTCATTTCAGCAGGGAGTGAAACCATAAAACACATATGTTACCTTAACATTCAGTTGTTGAATGATTTCACCTTGACTTAAATTGTAGTGGTTTGTGTCGCAGTTAATTAGTGTTGGAATGACACTTCCTAATTTTATGCAGTAATTTGACAATGACAGAAATCCACACTGAGCAATCTTCCTCTTCAGGAACAGGAGCACATGCCAGTATCCTAATACCAAACAGATAGACAGGACACAGGCACGAAAAGAGTGCTTGGCTCCAGCCAAAGCCTAAATACCACAGATCCCTACGGGAATGCCTGCACAATTAGGGCACAAAATGCTCTGAATTGTGGGGTGCATCTGAGTTAGAGGAAAAAGGAGGAGAAAATTGTAACACAATGGCTCCCAAACTCCAGTTCTAGATGTGAACATCACTGCCTAGGTTAACCTCTATTAACTATAACTGTCATCAAGGTCAATTGAGACGTCTAGTAGGAATCAGGGAATGAGACTGGACTAGTATATTCTCAAATTCTAACTGAACTGAAGTGCTAGGTCTACCACGCTGGCCGCCTTTCCTGCCAGGGCACCTGTCATATACACTGTGTCATGAACACTGTCATTTATACTGTGCTATATATAATGATTTACTGGACAAATGCAGTCATCATTGACTCGTTACAAGACATCATGTGAGTAAGACAATGTCATTTCTAAGAAAAACGCTAGCTAAATGATGTCACCACCCCACAACTTCCAGAAATAAATCTAACTCTGTAAAAGGTACAGTTATTCAAATACAAAGAGACACATGTACTTGACAAGTGTATGGATATATCTGGCTGCAGATTATTAACTGCACCCTATAATGACATACTGCACTGTTCTGTCTGGTGGAAAAACTCTTTTAATGGTCTGCGACAAACTGCGACGTAGAAATTCAAATTCAGGATATTGCCTTGACTAAGATGCATTTCTTTTTTCTTTTTTGGGAGGTCAGGGTGCATGTGCCAATTCCCACTCACTAGTTAGCTATACTATTCTATAGCCACTGTACAGCTGAACACTCTTGGAGGAAATTGGAGGCTCTTCAGAGGAACTGGCCTCTTCCACATACATGTGTTCACAGATGCCCACGAGTGGCTAGTGTCACTATTCAGTCTAAGTGGCAGAGGAGAGAGTAATACTGTCCCTCCAACCCACAGAGCACCAGCACCAGCATCAGCATGAGCATCCAGATCTCCCCACAATAGGGCCAAAGCTTTTCTGTTCCACCACTCAGGGGTGGCAATTAGCATTGCTGAATCAGAAATCAGTACTAGTCAAGGGCTGAATTTTGGCAAATATCCATGGTATAAGAGGAATAAAGCACTTCAGGATGTGCTGCTATTGGGTAATAATCAACTTCCATGTGGTAAAAGTAACTCTGCTTCATGTCAGGTCACATGACCCCACCCCACACCATTGTTAATTATTTTCCTGTAAGAGCACACTCCCAAATGTTTTAATTATTACTTACATAACAGAACGTAAGCCCAAAAGGCACAACATGAGAAGAGAGAGACAAAGCCGAAACGCAGAGAGAACAGCGCTCAGAACATGCGCTCTGTGTGTCCTCACGGCTGCTTTAACTTGTGGCGTGTCGCTGACCTTACACGTTTAAGTCCTGTAATTGTCTCTACCTTCCGATACACCCAGCCATCACTCCAAATAGATGGAGCATGTTATATACAGGATAAAATGTTTAATATAGTATGAATATTAAAGTCAGTAGTTGCCAAAACTGTAGTAATTCTTTTATAACTCGTTATCAGACACAGTGGTTGGATTTGTACAGGATTCTTTCTAGGTTTTTTTTTTTTTTTAAAAACCTGAAGAATAAAAAAGTAAGGTGTGTCAGTTTAAACAGAGGGAAGAGCTTGATGATTTCCATGGTCTTTGGTTCCAAAACCGGACAAAAACTTTAAAGGAATCCAAATTTTTATGAGAAATACTAGACATATATTAATCCCATCATATGCAGCTGCATAATTGCTCAAACCACAGCTCATTTCAAATTCAATAAACGATACAGGATAATGTCATGTTTGGTAGTATTAAATGCAAAATGTAATATTAAAAGATTATATTCCTAAATATAATGGTTTATTATTTATAAAGAAATTGAAAAGACAATATATTAGACTTAACATTTTTTTTTCTACAAATGTGTTAATGTGCTGTATGTGAGTATTTTTTTTCTATAGATTTTTCCACAGTATACTGCCGAGGCCTGACAGGACGGCTCACACACACACACACACACACACACACCAAAAAGATATGCTTAAAATGTAATTCTTGAAAATTTAAGGTCTCAGTGTTAAACACAGTTAGTCTTTAATCTGGTGTCATTTCCTAACAGGAAACATACAGAGGAACAAGAAAAAGACATGGTCATAACTATTCACATCCGTTTGAATCGCATATGATTCCAGTGATGGCTTGCTACATTTCTTCTTGTTAAATTCAACCTGCTGATCATTTCCTAGAAGATAGTAAAAAAGGAACATGGGAGCTCAGGGCTGCATGAAGATCTTCTCTGTGTGTAAAACCTCTTTGACTTACACCTCGTAGGGCATTAATGAGAGTACCAGTGTGTCAGCCCTCTCAAAGTAATACAAAAATACACTGATCAAAGACAGATAACAACAGCTCTGACAATATTGCAGCTGCAGATCATAGGTTTATATTAATGTGTTATATCTGTAATACATTACCTTTGTAATAAGTTATCGTTACTATAGTAACAATTACGCAGGGACTTGTATGACAGGCACTGCACATAACCTAAACCTTATAAACCGATATTAAAAACATGTTTTTATTTAACAAAGAGGAACATATAATCATATGTCGAAGTTGATATGGTGAAGTTTTCTGTAAGGAGATGTTTATTTAACATTTATGGAAGGAGTCTCCAGTGTCAGTGCTGTCATTAAGCTGTCAGTATGTTTTCCACCACGGGACAGACTTTAGAATAGAGGAGTTTGTGCTTTCTGGTTTCTCTGTAACATGATATTAAAAAAAAAATCTTATTAACTTCAAGAGAGATAAGAAGTACATTAATAAATTTTAAAAAAATGTAATAATTTTTATTATAAATAAATGTTAAAAATGTAATATTTGGGAAATTGCTGTTGTGTAAGAGGAAAAAACACTTTGAGATGTGATGTTATAAATAAATAATCAACACTATGTTTAAAACCTTGTAATACTAATATACTACTGGTAGTATTACAACTACTACTACTACTACTACTGTTCTTCTTTCGGCTGCTTCCATTAGGGGTCGCCACAGAGGATCCTCGACCTCCATTATGGAAATCCAGTTTATGATCCGCATATTTGATTTGGCACAGATTTTACGCCAGATGCCCTTCCTGACACAACCCTCCCATTTTATCCAGGCTTGGGACCGGCACTGAGAACATACTAGCTCATGCAACCCCAGCGGCTGGGTTTGGCGCCCAACGTGGGGCTCAAACCCACGACCCTGAGATTAAGGGTCTCATGCTACACCGACTGAGCTAGACTTGTAATAATAATAATAAGAATAATAAGAATAATAATAATGATGATGATGCATGGTCATGTCTACCCTGAATAAATCATTTATATCTAAGCATTAGTGCAGTAAGGCAGAGAGTACGGTGAAATATTAGGTAAGGCTAAATGTCTTTTTTTTTTTTTTGAGAAATATACTGTGTAACGATGTGTACTGTGTGTGTGTAAATCATTTCCATGACCACAGGAATGAACTATGAGAGTGTGTGAGCAGCGTGTACAGCACAAGGCAGAAACCCTGAACTGCAAGTTGTGAAAAAGGTTTCAGCTTAATATCTCATTACTCAAACTTAAGGACTCATTAATTCAAGATACTGTGCCATTATTTTAACTTAACATATCATTATTTCCACTTAATAACCTGAGCAACTCATTTAAAATAATGGGATAAGTCAGAATAAGAACATGATAATGATAATAAGTATAATGAGTTATTAAGTGAGGATAATGAAATATTACTTTAAAATGATGACATACTCTCTTAAAGTAACAAGATATTAAGTTAAAATAAGAACAATATCTTGAGATAAGTTTTTAAATCAAGAGAACAAATTAATTAACATATTACTGTCTGGACATTATGAGATATTAAGTTTAAACGCTGACAATATCTTTCAATAATGAGTTATTGGGTCAAAATAATGAGATGTTAACTTGGAATAATGACAATGTCTGGAAATAATGAGTTGTAAGTTGGAATATAAAAATAACTACATACTGTCTGAAGCTAAGGAGATATTGTGGTGAGCACGGCATCATATGAGGAAATAATGAGTTATTAAGCAGAAATTACGGTTCAGGGCTTGCGTAAAAAAATGCAATACAGTGGAAAAAAGCCAATAAATAAAGCTGAGATAGAGCTGTGTATTATACACACACACACACACATACACAGCTGTGTATTAGGCACACACACACACACACACACTGAGAGAGAGAGAGAGAGAGCTGTGTATTAGACACACACACACACACACACAGAGAGAGATGTGTATTAGACACAGAGAGAGAGAGAGAGAGAGAGAGCTGTGTATTAGGCACACACACACACACAGAGAAAGAGAGAGAGAGAGAGCTGTGTATTAGGCACACAGAGAGAGAGAGAGAGAGAGAGAGAGAGAGAGAGAGAGAGAGCTGTGTATTAGGCACAGAGAGAGAGAGAGAGAAAGAGAGAGAGTGAGCTGTGTATTAGGCACAGAGAGAGAGAGAGAGAGAGAGAGATGTGTATTAGACACACACACAGAAAGAGGGAGAGAGAGAGAGCTGTGTATTAGGCACACACACAGAGAAAGAGAGAGAGAGCTGTGTATTAGGCACACATACAGAGAGAGAGAGAGAGAGAGAGAGAGAGCTGTGTATTAGGCACACACACAGAAAGAGGGAGAGAGAGAGAGAGCTGTGTATTAGGCACACACACACACACACAGAGAGAGAGAGAGAGCTGTGTATTAGGCACACACACACACACACTGAGAGAGAGAGAGAGAGCTGTGTATTAGGCACACACACACACACACACAGAGAGAGAGAGCTGTGTATTAGGCAGATCGGAAGAGCGTC
>CM075008.1:3646216-3663142 GCA_037576675.1 Pangasius sanitwongsei | reverse complement strand
AGAGAGAGAGAGAGCTGTGTATTAGGCACACACACACACACACACACAGAGAGAGCTGTGTATTAGGCACACACACACACACAGAGAGAGAGAGAGAGAGAGCTGTGTATTAGGCACACACACACACACACACAGAGAGAGAGAGAGAGAGAGAGAGAGAGAGAGAGAGAGAGAGAGCTGTGTATTAGGCACACACACACACACACACACAGAGAGAGCTGTGTATTAGGCACACACACACACACAGAGAGAGAGAGAGAGAGAGCTGTGTATTAGGCACACACACACACACACACAGAGAGAGAGAGAGAGAGAGAGAGAGAGAGAGAGAGAGAGAGAGCTGTGTATTAGGCACACACACACACACACACACAGAGAGAGCTGTGTATTAGGCACACACACAGAGAGAGAGAGAGAGAGAGAGAGAGAGAGAGAGAGACGGTGAAGTGTGTACTCCACCTCACTGCATGTTGGGAGCTCAGCTCATGGCGCTGTGTGAGGAGGAGGCAGTGATGCACACCGCTACAAGTTGAGCACTGGGTATGTGTTTCTGGGAGATGTGTGTGTAACAGGACACGGTGTGATCGTGGAGCTGCATGGACGGAATCGTGTAGAGGAGAAACCCTGACTCCGTGTGCGTGCGTGCGTGTGTGTGTGTGTGTGAAGCTGAGCTCCTGCGCTCGTGCATCTCCGGGCTCCACACCGCTCCGTCTCGCTTTCTCGCGGATTTGATGGATGCATGATCGGGAGGTGATGCCCATTTATGTCATCGATCGCAAATTTCCAGACACACCTGGTAAGTCACACTGCATGCACGAGCTGCTGCTGCTGCTGCTGTTGTGGTTGTTTGTAAACAGTTGCGCCGTTAAAGTTGCGGTTTTGTATCTTCAGGAGCAATTAAGCAACTGTAGTCTGCACACAGTAAGCTGCTTCTTTACTTTTAGACACTTCACGTTATGTTTCACACGTTTTCTCACACGTACGGGACTTTTCACGTGCACTGCATGTGTCGTTTGATTTGGATCTGATCGTTATACGAGTCATTTCTTTTCGTCTGCTAATTTTTTCACATGGCTTTCAGAGCTGATTTTTTTCTCACGTGAATCCTTCTTTTGCACGTGCGATTACATGTTCGCGTCAGGTCACGTGCCAGGGTATAAGGTGATGAGATGAACAATCACATCCTCTTCACGTTATTGACAGAATGGTCAAACTTTTAGTCATCCTTCATAGGGAAATGGAAGTGTTACAGTGGTATGATAAGAAAAATAAGGAAGAAAACAAACAAACAAATAAATACAAATACGACACTAAATTTAATGTTTTAATATGATAAGTATACAGACTGCAGTGTAGCACCTTGGTATATGCATACATGATGAAAATGAATAGGAGTGTGATCAGAGAATATGCAAACAAACAAACAACAACAACAAAAACAACAAAAACAAAACAAAGACAAAACAAGCAAAAAAACCCAGATGTCCACACCATCACATATGAAAAACGGGTGATTGCACATGAAATGTATGTAATTTAACCGTAATACTGATTTAAAGATGTGTTGTTCAAATCCTGAAATAATTGCTTATTTAATTATTTAATGAAAGTAGAATTAAAATCTCGACAGTTCCTCCTGCTCTCTGATGATGAGCATATGATTGGAAAAATGGAAAAAATGTTTTAAAAGAGCGAACTTTGGTCAGATTTTGGCTTTGGAGTCAGGAGT
Organism: Pangasius sanitwongsei; assembly: GCA_037576675.1. Taxonomy (NCBI): domain Eukaryota; kingdom Metazoa; phylum Chordata; class Actinopteri; order Siluriformes; family Pangasiidae; genus Pangasius; species Pangasius sanitwongsei. Next base: position 3,661,413 of record CM075008.1, on the reverse strand, counting down.
TATTTCCAATGATCTACTCGTAAGCGTGTGTGTGTGTGTGTGTGTGATTGTGTGTTTCTGTGAGTGTTAACATTGTAAGTTCTTAAGTCTTTTCCCAGCTATGTATCTGTGCATTTAGTCACTGTAGAATAAATAGAAATAAGTGTACTGTATGTGTGTGTGTGTGTGAGAGAGAGAGAGAGGAGAGGGTTCTGAGGAAGTGTGTGACACATGTATGACTTCACACCTCACTGCATGCATGTGGGTGAATGTGTAAATTCATTCGGAGCATGATGTGTTTTATGGGATGGAAAGAGAAGTGAAATGCGTGTGTGTGTGTGTGTGTGTGTGTGAGAGAGAGAGAGCATGAGTGAGACTTTCTACCTAGCCATACTGTGTGTGTGTGTGTGTGTGTCAGAGAGGGAGAGAGAGAGAGAGGGAGCATGAGTGAGACTTCCTACATAGCCATACTGTGTGCGTGTGTGTGTTTGTGAGAGAGAGAGAGAGGAAATCTTTTGAGGAAAGCTTTCACATTTTTACTCACTATTAATTTTATTCATTTACTTTCACAAATGATTTTTAAACATGATTTTTATATTCAGATGATTTTTACACAATTCATTTGTTTTCACACGTGAATTTTACCCATGATCCTTTTTTGTTCACGTGATTTTTACGCAAGATTCATTTACTTTCACATGTTCATTTTTCACAGGTAATGCATGTGGTTGTATTTTTCCATGTGAACACCCAGACTCAACTCAGAAACCAAAGCAGACCTCTAATGTTTTTTTTAAGTGACATAAAAAAAGAAATCGATATTTATAAGATAATAATTCATTCCAAACGTACTTTTTTTTTTGTCTATATGATTATTTTCTTTTGCTGGGCTGGTAGCTGAAGCTCTCCCCCTCCCTCGCCTCCTCATAAGGCAGGCCAGTGCTTGCATACTTCAGGTGATATCTTATCCAGCATGATCAGTGTGTGTCAGAATGGTGGCTTGGCACACACTGACACATCCACCCTACACACCCACTATCATATCATATTACACAGAGCTTCCCTGCTGACAGCGCTCAGGCTCAGGTCAGAACGTCACCTCACTCAAAAGCGCTCAGATAAAGTCGGACACTCAAAAAAAGAAATGCTAATACGATCTCCTGGGTTTGGAAGAGTTTAAATATTAAAAGATGGATTAGAGTTGTGTTTATTTCTATTATATATTATAGTATACAGTTAATCATAAAAGTAGAAAATATACACATACAAATGAATAAAACTCTTTGAGTTGGTCTCTCTCTCTCACACACACATGACAAGATAACTCTAAATAACAAGATAATTTCTTTGAATAACAAGTAAAAATGATGAGATGTTAAGGCGTTATAATGACATATCTTGAAATAATGAGTTATGAAGTCGAAATAATGAGATGTTAAGTTGAAATAATGACTTACCCTGACAGTATTGTGTATGCATTATCACAGGAGATGTTTTTCCATTCTTCAGTTGTTCCAGTTCGGGTGAGCCTGTACCCATTGAAGCCTCAGATTCTTGTTCTCGGCTGACAGGAGTGGAACCTGACATGGTCTTCTGCTGTTGTAACACATCCGCCTCAAAGTTTGAAGTGTTGTGTGTTCTGAGATGCTTTTAAGCTCACCACGGTTGTAAAGAGTGCTTATTTGAGTTACCATACAGCTTCCTGTCAGCTCAAACCAGTCTGGTGATTCTCCTATGATCTCTCTCATCAGCAAGGTGTTTCTGTCCACAGAACCGCTCACTGAATTGTTGTTTTTTGCACCATTTTGTGTAAACTTTAGAGACTACTGTGTGTGAAAATCCCAGGAAATCAGCAGTCTCTTAAATACTCAAATTGGCACCAACAACCATGCCACAGTCAAAGTCACTGACATCATTATTATGTTTAATGTGAACACACACCCACTCACACACACACACACACACAGATATACAGTATATGTAGGCAGAGACGAATCCAGGGAGTAACTGTAGTGTATTTATTATTGTAGATGTAGTAGAAATACATTTTGTATAGAGCATAAGAATGAAAGCTTATTTGGTATCTCCTGGGAAAGGAATTTAGTTACCAAAGTGAGGAATGGAAGTCTGGAAGTCTGGACCCAACAATTGCTCCCAGGAGTGTAAGGGCTTAATCAGTGTTCTCTGCACTCTTAGAACCCGACTTTCATTATCTGTAGAGCTGTTGACAGAGTCTGAAGATATGGTACGCTTCTCCTACTGCTCTGTTCAGGAACAGGACTTCTAAAGCAAGAAGGAAACACCTGATAAAATAATTAAAAACCCATTAATGCTTCATCTGCATTTTATCACTTGATACACAGTCATGGTATTTAAACTTAGAATGAAATCAAGTAATCGTTAATTATATAGTGAAAGAAAATAAACTGTTAAATCTGTGAAGCAATAAAAAGCAGTGAAAGACAAAAGCACACATGAGAAGACAGGACAAAACCTAAGACTCAATACTACAGACCTTAAATAGACTCACAATGTTAAAAAGTTTTATAAATGGTGCTTAGAACACAGCAGCAAGAGGTTTATAGAAACATGCAGGCTGATATGCGTGTGTGTGTGTGGACAGCAGCATCAGCAGCCAGAAAGATAACCAGCATTCCTGGGTTAGGCACTGCCCATTGGCAGCTGGCAGGTGTGCATGTGTGTGTGTGTGCATGTGTGTGTGTGTGTGTGCGCCACATGTGTGCATGTGTGTATGTGTTTACCCTCTTACAGAAAAGTCAGATATGCGTCAAATGTGAATAATCACATGATTTGCATGTGAAATGTGGATTTTAGACACTTCACGTGCTGCTTTAAACATCTTTACATGCAGTGGATGTTTGCATTTTTATTCTCACATAATTTTTCCACACAGTTTTGTTATTTAAAGTTAATTTTTCACATGTAAAGCTTGACTTCACTTTTAAGATATGATTATCTCAGGTGGGATGTGTTCACTTGAGTTTACATGTGCAGTGTTGAAATTTATTCTCACTTTCACGTGATATCACATATTCCCCACATACTTTCATTCACACGTGAAATGGGTGTGATTTTTCCGTAAGCATGAAGGTGATGATGGAAAACAAAAGTAGTCGGTGGGTTTCATTCAATTCAGATGCCCCAGATCAGTTTATTTGCACATACTGTACTTGTTTAAAGTTTTTTTTCCAAACCATGACTGCATATAAAATGAGTCCAGACACTAAATTTACACAAATTGTTTTAAATGAAACTCTCTGGTTGGGTTTTACTGTGAGAAACATTTGCTTGCTTTAAAGATGGTGAGGGCAGAAAGGAAAAGGAAAAGAAAGGACACGCTGCTTTTTACTCTGGCTGGTGAAATTGAATGCTGTTTGGTTTCTTTAAAGTGTGTGATAGCGCTTGAGACGTTCTCCTGTACAGCGGGCTGGTCGGAAGCTCGTGGTCAGTTCTCTCCACACATTTTAATGACCAATTACAGCAACAGCATGGATATGTTCTAACAAAAAAACAACAAAAAAGGCAAATTATGTAGAACTAAAGAGTAATTGTTTTATGAAAAAGAAAACATGGGTTTCAGTTAAACCTGGACTATTCCAGGTAAATGGCATTGAATGAAATATGTACATCTTGTACGGATACTTTCAGCACTACTGTTACTACTTTATCTACATTTATGGGAAAAAAATTACACCAGCTCTAATTTCCTTTAACTTGTTAATTAAATAAACATAAATAAGCATATATTAATACTTAATACTAATTACGAATGACTTACAGTATTAATAAAGATGATATACATTACGAATAGGGTGTTTGCAACGATGTAGTTTAGCACAAATTATACCACCACTTTATTGAATTCTTTAATCTGATTGGTCAGAAGGTGTTGATTAAATTTCTATAACAGCTGCTCTGACAATAGTGCAGCTGCAAATCACAGGTTTATATTAACACACTCATTCTAATATGTTATCATTTCCAATACATCTACACCTTTCAATAGTAACATAATATAAACTCGTATGGTGATAATCTACATAAATGGATTAAAAAAAAGATATTGTTGATGTGGTGAAGTTTTCTGTAAGGAGACGTTAATTTAACATTTATGGAAGGAGTCTCCAGTATCAGCGCTTTCTAACAGTCAGCGGTAAAGCTGCAAGTTTTCCGACACAGAAAAGTCATCAGGACAGAGGAGTTTGCTTTTTGCATATGACAAGTTGTTTTTTTTTGTCTTAGTAACTTCAAAAGGGAGAAAAACAGTGGTTGGTGAAGAAATAGGAAAATAATCACCTTTTCTGTGGCAGCAGTAATTCCACTTCACACTGGGCTGCATCACCTCACCCTGTCATTGGTTATTTTCTTATAACACCCCACTCCAAATGTTGTATTCCTTACATACAGTACACTTATTTCTGTTTATTCTACAGTGACTAAATGCACAGACCTGTAGCTGTGAAAAGACTTAAGAATTGCCACACAACTTACAATGTTAGCACTCACAGACACACACACTTTAGTTTAGAGCACACAGTTGCTGATTGCTCACTTCAGGCTATGCTTTGAAGGGGATTAAGAGTGAAGGATTATGGTCTTTCCATATCTTAAGCGTTCACAGGAAATGATAGGTCTTCACGAGAGAGGATCCGGAGAATCATCTCCATGAGTCTTGATGGACCTCCCTCCCTCCCTCCAACCACCACACACACACACACACACACACACACACACACACGCACACACACACATACATACATGTGCGCACACACCCACCCACACACACACACACACACACGTGCACAAAAGCTCTGTGTCATTCACTTTTCAGTATTCTTTGTTTTAGCGTATTTACTTTCAGCATATATGAATATGAAAGAGAGAGAGAGAGAGAGAAAGAAAGAGGGATACTCCCAGGAGTCTCTTTCACTCCTCCTTCAGAAGGAAGACTTTAAGAAACTTTGTACCCATGCCGGAGACCTCTCATGTCATACCTAACACAGCAGGGCCATCCCATCTGCGAAGTTAGGTCCCTGCTGGAGCTTGTAACTGTGTGTTTGTGTGTGTGTGCGTGGACACGCACCTGTCAGAGGGATCAAGGATTAATTGCCTGTTGAGATAAACTTAACAACTTGAAGCAAGAACTTCTCATTTGTCTGAAGGCTGGAAAGGAAACCAGTTGCGAGAAGCAGCGAGATTTCTTTCATTTTTCCAGAGGTGTGATCTATCAAACTCAACCAATTCTACTCAAGTGTTGGCATTTATTTATTTATCTGTTTATTTATTTTTCACATGCTGTCTATCTCCCTTTCTCTCTGCCTGTCTCAGGTGAATTGCCACAGGCTGCTCCAGAAGGACAGCACACTATGGCTGAAAACAACACGCAAAAGAAGAAGTCTCGGTGGACGTCGCTGGAGATAGGCCTCCTGACCATCGTATCACTGCTTTTTGTAGTCGTGCTAGCCCTCATCATCCTCTTTGTTACGCAAAGCAGCAGAAGTGGTGAGTACACACTACAGATGCTGACTTACTTCAGGAGAAGCTTCATGGCGTTCTCCAATGCCTTACTCATTGAGATGAATTTCAAGGCAATTTTCCTAGGAGATTTACAGGATTAGGGGTGGCTTACAAAGAACAAAGGTTCCTACAAAGAACCAAATCCTCTTCAGTATTGGGAAATTTGCTGTCCATTGTGATTTCCTTACTTATTTGTTGCATTTAAATGTTTTTCTCATGCATGGAGAAAGTCTCATTATGTGATGTGTATGGAAGATGTAAGAACAGGGGAAGGAGCAAAGGTCTGAGTGTCTCGTTGCTCATATGGTTTAATGATATGCACTCAAACTCAGGGCCATAAAGGATCAAAATTTTAGTGAGGTCCAGAACACAATGCTGAATGTCTACTACAGCAGTTGCTCATTTTTAATCAATGTTATGCTATCCTTCTATTCTTCCGTAACCTGCTCTGACTCCAGCTAATTACAATGAGTTGCATATTTTGATTTACAAGACAGCCTAAGTTACCTGTTGACTCCAGCCTCCTGAAATAGGAAAACTCACAATATCTTAGAGCGTTGTCTGAAGTTTGCTTTCATATTTCTTAAAAATGACAGTAAAGAAGCACATACTGTAGTATAAGAAGTCCTTCGCAAGAATCCACCATTTAGTTTGTCTGCTTATTGAAACATAGCTTTTTTTTATCAGCCTCAAAATTGAAGACACTACTTCATACAAAACCTTTCGTTATTTTTCCTTGCATATTTTTCCAAATTGTCACAGTAAACTTATTTCGTGTTAAAGAAAAATAGATTAGAGATCCATTACAAGTGTCTACATTTTAACTAAAACTGATGAGTGATGGTAAAACATCATAAATATAATAACATAAATAAACTTGCAATCTAAAAAAAAAAAGGAAATTATTGACATCTGGACCTCAGTGTCCTCATTGTTAGCTATGGCCTTGCTCACATACTGCAAAGAATGACTTCTCGAAAATATCTTGAATAAAAGCAAATTCTAATTCTCTTGATTAGATTGTTTTTAACTATTAAGCCTTTTTCTAAAAGTCTTTTTAATTATTTCAAGTTTAAAGTTGCCTTAATTTAACCATTTCCTATAATGTCGTGAGAAATATTAGATACCTTTTCCTTTATTCAACGAAAAGGTCTTCAAGGTCTTCAAGGTCTTCACTTGCTAAGATATCATTTTTTTTGCAGTGCATAGCATTCTGGTCATGCTATTCATCATATGCTATTCATGAAAAGATATAATTCTTCATGCTCTTTATCAAGCAGCCTGTAAAACTTTCCACACTGTTTCTACATTGTTTGTTGGTGATATTATTGTAATCAGGTACAAAATCACACACCTAGGTAACAAACTTACTGTTAGGTTGCCAAGTCAGCAAGATTTATGTGCTAGATTGGTGGGAATAAAAAGGCTAGGGCATTAATGGCTTGGTAAATAGGAGTGTAATTGGAAGGAAAGGAGTGCCTCTGTGTTAGTAATGATAGGTATGGTTGGATGGTTGGATACGTAAAGCTCAAAGAGCCCTGAGGGGACACTCAGGAGTGGAAGGATGGGGCGGTTTACGGTCTGTTAATGGTGAAGTGTGGAGTATGGCTGGTTTTGGAGGAGGGTACTGTTGGGGAAAGCAATTGCCGTATGTTTTTGGCTCAAAGGAAGTTTGAATAGCCAATCAGGGTCACCAACAAGGTTAATAAAAGTTAATATTCAGCAGAGAGGTTTGCTGCCAGTGTCTATAATATGGTATGATTCATTAACATCATATGTTAGCTAAATCTTTTATCTTAATGCATTTTAATATAGCAGCCTATTTTACATGGTGATTCAAAAATTCATTAATATGAATGAATTGATATTATTAATTTAGTACCGGCATAGGATTATATTAATGTGTGCCTTCTAATATGTTATCGTTTCTATAGCAACAGGGACTTGTACGGTGGACGCTTCAAATAAATGGATTTTAAAAAAGTGAAGGTGAAAGTGAAGTTTTATGTAACATTTATGGACGGAGTCTCCCGTATCAAGGATTTGTAAATTGCTGTAGTATAAGGGGAATTTCAGGATGCTTTGAGTCGAGACTCATGAAAACAAACTGTTGTTGATTAGTTTCCTACAACAGCATGCCCGGACATGTTTTATTCCTGACATAGCCTGAGGGGTACATATAAATGGTACTCATAGGATAAAAGTAGGGCTGTAGAGGTAAGAGAGTAAGAGGTAACTGTAAGTATAAACCATGGGATTGGGAGTAGAAGAGTAGGAACAGGGGTGAGGATTGTAAGGTAATAGCGGGGCATGGAGGGTAGGACATAGATTTGGTAGATTCAGAGTGGGAGCACCTGCTGATTGGAGGTGGACAGAAATATTAGATATAGAAATCGATATTTTTGGTTTATTGATGCATGCTTCTAATTTCGGTCCTGGGAGTGTGCCTTCCAAAGCATTCCAGTGCATTCCAAATGGCATGGAGACATTACTGTATAGATTTTTACTGGTGAACCACTGAAGAGTCCAGTTTAGCTTATTCATCATAAGTCAATAAACCATTATTAGCATTTACACTAAATTATTAATAGTGTTTTTGTGAACATTGCCTCCTCAGCATTATACATTAACCCATCTGCTCTCTGGAACAGTGACTTCTTGTGTGTCTTGTGTGTCTTGATCTCGTGTAGATGGAGTTTGCACTACAGCTGACTGCACACGGTCGGGTAAGCACATTTTACAAACCATCACAAGATGTATGAGATAGACATGAGATGCCTTTTGGGATAAAAAGTAAGGGTTAGCTGCCAATAATTTACATACATTCTTACTTCTAGACTTATATGGGAATTGTTTTGGATTATATGGTGTTTTCCAATTTTTGACACACACTACAACTCTAGAAAGGCTTAAAATTGTTTAAGGAGCTAAAAAATACTAAGCATCGGAGAGAACAATGAATTAGAAAGCACAATTCGGAATAAATGTAAATATATAAGGTTAGACCTTTACCTATAGGTTAGATTTAGAAGGTTGAAAGAATAACTCATCAACAGTAACACTTATTTGTTAATAGATGGCGAGCCCTTAATGAGTTCATGAGCCAGGAATATATTTGACACCCTCCAGATTAGCTTTAAACTATTCCTTGGCATTTCAGCATCTCGCCTCATTGAGAACATGGACCCTACAGTAGACCCATGTAAAAACTTCTACCAGTATGCCTGCGGAGGCTGGCTGAAAAAGAACATCATCCCCGAAACCAGCTCACGCTACAGCACCTTCGACATCCTCCGGGACGAACTGGAGGTTGTGCTTAAAGGTATTTGCCTACTGTTTATAGGAATGCTACACCCAAAAAAGTGCTAATAGGTGGTTAATGGTGAATGAAATACAGTGATGAGTAGTTAGTTCTTTTTTTTTTTTTAAACGCAATGCTAGTATTGATAAACCGTGTGATGTCTGGATTCAGTGCATTTTTATTATAGAACTGAGAGAAGCCAAATATCACCAAACATAGGAGAAAAGAAAAAAGACAGAGTAGATTCTTAATAACAAGCAAAATCAAACTGGTCTTTTTTTAAACCTTCTGAATTGGGTTGGTCAACTTTTTAGATTTATGGGTGAAATTGTGAAATGGTTTGAACAGATGTAAGTTTAGACAGTGGTTTAAGAACCTTGGGCTTATTAGTTCTAGCTTTACTCGTCTATTAATAGTACAGTGAACTACAGCCTTCTGCTATATGGGATATGAGACTCAGAGTATGTGCTTTCTTTTATCACTTTCTTCAATGTCATTATTGCTTATGCAAATTATACTTGAGCTTACTATTAACTAGACATGTAAACGAATACAAATTGATTATTAGAAATGAACAGACAATGTGCTCTAAACAAATACATGAATAGGAGGATATGAATAGGAGTTGAACGATTCATTTTCCTAGGAAGCTTGCCAGAAAAGTTTAAAGGCCATCTGCTTGAGACTAGAAGTGTGTATTGTGACTAGGATCCTGTGGGATGCAAAAAAAAAAAAGCTTGTGGGCCAAAGAAACAATACATTTACTGCAATGCATTTACATTGGTCATCCTTAGTGACCTCCTGGTCAGTGGAACAAGTGGAGATCAGACCTGGATAATGCTTTGTTATACACAACATTCTGATCAAATCAATGGCCACTCTTTTGAGTAAAACAAATCCTGGATTGACTTCAACCCATTTCCTTGAACACGTCTATCTGTCTCCAGAGTTGCTATGAAGAAAGTCAAGAAAGCAAAGTCAAAGGGAGATGAACGTGATATGGCCAGTCAGACCATTTCACTTGTTCTCAGAAACATAGATTAGATACTACATCACACATCCAAGATAATCAGAGTCATCATTTCCAGAGTCCAACACAGTTTGGTGATGTTTCTAAGTAAAGACCTCATTTAACAGCTTGGTGTCTCATTGTTCATCAGGAAGGGTCAGGGTCCTTCAGCATGTAGAGATACAGGAACAGATATGGACTGATAGAATGACCTTTGGGATGGTGCATGTGTTGCTGATCATGTGTGCCAGGTGGTGCTGATGGTGAGCAGAGACGACTTGTATAAATGTACTAGCAGGGTGAAGCTCACCCATCCTTCACAGATAAACAGACATTAATATAAGGTTTCCTTTTTTGGCATCCACATCAGATTATTTGCAAAGATTTTAAGGTGGACACTTATTGACTTTTGTAGATCCAAGCCCGTCAGCACCACCAATCATCGTAAAAAAGATACACAGAATGGTCTGAAGAAATGAGGCTGGGGCTGATTTCTTTCTACAGTAAACTGTAGATTCAAAGCTATATACAGCACAGGCTGTGAAGTTATGCTTCTGGGATAAGGTAGTGAGAGAATTATGGTTGTTAAATATTAAATTAAGGTTTTAGTGAATCGATAGTGAATCATACTAGTCCTGTGTCAGATATTTCTCAAACTTCCACTGAACTTTGAGGGTCAGACATTGCCATTAAGGATGATGCACACAATACAAATTTCTTTGTATACAAACTCCTTTCTGTCAGATGCTGATAATGTGCTGCAGGTAGCAATATCTTAATGAGGCTGTAATATTCATGTTTGATTAAAACAACAGTGCAAATTCAAGCTCTGAAGTTATAATTAAATGAATGATACATTTGGCAACTAGCCTTATCTTAATTTAATTTGAGTAGCGCTCATCTGTTCCTGCTAATCACTAATGTGTCAGTGGAATACATATCGAATGTGCATGACAAACAGTGTGAAATGAAAATAATTACTTGGGGCTGGGACTTAATCAAGGGGGTCACGACTTCCCCAGCGAAACAAGTTCTGTAGCCAAATCCCCTCATTAGTGCTTCCAATGCATTGGTCTTTTGAGGAATTAAATAGAAACTTGATGTGGAAATAAGAGCGTATTTAGAGGCTCTATTAGAGGTTTGGATGTAATTAGTGTCCGGGTCTTAGCTGCCTTGGCCAAACTTCATGCATCAATCAGCATGTGTTTATAATTACTACAATAATGCAGAGGCATCATGACAGCTTCAGGCTGCATATGGCTTAAAATGATTTATGACTTATATAAATAAGGATGATTTCATGTAAAAAAAAAATTCAGGGGGATTTTATTTTTGTTGCCATAATCAGTATATACACATGGATCACTGATACAGCTGTGAATGGGAGATATTAAAATCTAATTTGGACCCTGATCTGTTGGCACATCACAAATCAGTTAAACCACAAAGGACTTGATAAGAGAGACGGAGAAATATTGTATCAGTAATGATAATGGTACATGCCTGCAGATATGACTTATATGATGCTAGTAACATTGCCCAAGTCAATAAATGCATCTTATCTCTCCAAGTCTATCAAAACTTTGTTTATTATGCACCACTACTATAACCTGCAGTCATGTCGATAAAAAAAAAAAAAAATCATTGCGATATTTGTCTAAAGCAAGGGTTCTCAAACAGCCCCATATAACTGTAAAGTTAATTCCACAGACCATCTCAACACAGAATTTTTTTTTTTTTTTTAGCTATTCACATGTTAAGCTCATAATTAAAGTGTGCACCATAATATTTTGGCTACTTATTAGAACCACAGAGATTTTATATTTATTTATGACATTAGGTCCAAGTTGACTGTAGTTTTTAGGTGTAATTGTTTTTGAGTTATTGAGGTTTGGATTAAAACACATGCAATTCAAGCAAGCAGTTAAACAGTATAAAAACTAAGAACTCTGGCTATGCTTCACACACCCCACTTTGAAAAGTGATGGTCTAGAACATTTAAAAAGTGAAGGGTTTAGCTAATAAAAAGGCAGTCACGCTCCAATACATAGTCACAAAAACTGTAATTTATTGTTTTATGTGCAACAAATGCACATAAAAACTCATTTTTCCAGGATACGTTTGTATTGACAATTTGTATATCAGTGCATAGATGGACTGTTGTCTTCTTCTGTTCCTGATATATCCAAGGTATAGCAATTGCTGTGCTCAGGTATGAGTGCAATAAAGCACTAAACAGCATTGTCAGCATGTAGGTGCCTCACTGAGGGACAAGGAGCAGCTGCACATGACACAGGGGGTTATATAGGAATAAAATAGAGCTAAAGGGGTTAAGGCAAAAAGAGACAGTCAGACAGTCCAGGAGAGTGAGTGAAAAGAAAAAAATGAAGATGTATGTAAATGAGTGTACTATCAAGCATCCTATTCTTAGCCTCAGAGGAAGTGAGAAGCATTAATACTTGCCGTTCCATCTCGGATGTACTTTATATTCAGTATGCCGTGTCATGTCCTTTCAGATGTGTAACTCTGAACCACACGCTTAACTCTGCAAACTTTGACAAGCTGCCAGCGAAGGGGATAAACTTTTGCGTTCCGTCATAATCCTCAAACTGCCAAGGAAATTACCGCAGATGGAAACCCAGGAATCAAACAGGGAGGGATCAATGCTGATCTTACCCAGACTATTGAAAATCCTGACTGATAGCCATGACATCACAAAACGTGACACTGCCATGACTGACAGGGTTTAATACTGTAGGTTTAGTGCAGGGCCAAGCAGTCAGCATGAGGAGAGAGAGGATGTCTTTGGCGGAGTATCAGCAGTAGAACTCATGCATATACATGGTGGAGATGCCTCAGGGAGGAACTGCTTCCTGACAGGAACATAGAGGGCTTTGTGAAAATATGTGGGCCAGATAAGGCTTTATATTTCACAAAGTTACAATAGAATACATAGTCAAAATGTGTTAAAAAAGCTACAAAATTTTTAGATAAAAACATTCTGAATCATTTCATTGTCTGTCCTAAAACAAAGTATTTAAATTTCAGTATCAGTGTCAGAAAATGTGACATTTCTACAGTATTTCTACATGTCATACTTACTGGTATGTACAAGCAAACTTTGTACACACCAAAAACAAGGTGTTGGAGCATTGCCTCCGTGAGCTTGAATAACTGCACAGAGTTTACAAAGCCTTTAAAAAATAGATGCGTGTGACAGGTTAAAGGTCACTCTACCATATAGCTGATGCTAGGGTTGTGAGTTTACTGGTTTGAACATGTGTGAAAACTGCTGCCGTAATGCTCAGCTAGTCAGAGCCACCCTGTCTGAAGTGGGTCTGGACTCAGAACAATGTCATTCCCGTGGGTGAATGTTGACCAAATGTCAAACTAGCAGAATTTGATTATTTTGTTGCAGATTTTGAGAACTATGCCATACTACTACCAATATTAATAATATTGACATGACAGTGCTGCTGAGTTCTCGAATCTTGGTCAGAAGGTTGTTGATTAATTTTCTATAATATCAGCACTGACAGTAGTTCCAGTAGTTAGTAATGAACTCGTTCTAATAAGTTGTAATTTCTATAGTAAGAGCTCATTCACAGGGACTTGTACGGCAGATGCTCCAGACATTTCTTTAGCATTTTTGGAAGGAGTCTCCAGTGTCAGCACTTTGTAACAGTCAGAGGTAAATCTGTAACTTTAAGTCTTCAGACAAGACAGGAAAGTCTTCAGTACAGATGGATTGTGATTTCTCAGTAACATGCTGCAAGAGAAAATGCGGGCATGACTGTTTATAGTAAGCATTAACAGGAACTAGTTTAACAAATGTTCAACAACATTAAAGTGTACAATTTCTTATTCTTTATTAAATTAAATAAATAATTGTAATCATTGGAAAATAGCTGTGGTATAAGAGGAATTAAACATTTTGGAACGTGTGCTGTTATTACAAAATAATCAACTTTGGGATGCTAACAGTAATTCCACTTCTTCACGCCACCTTGTTGTTGATTATATTCCTCTAACAACATAACACACAGTGTTTTTTTTACTGTCTTACATATCAAACTAGACCTGCTAATCAGAAGTCCTCATCTAAAATCCTATGCTTTCCATATTGTTTGGATTGGAAATCAAGATTGTAAATCATAAATCTTTGTTTTTCAGTTTCCTTTCTATGAGTAATTATGGGTTGTACAAGTCAAATTTGAAAAACACATAAGGTTGAGAGCATGACTGGGAGAGAGGGACAGTTTTGAAGCTGTAGGGGACCCAGCCACACACTCACTGGGTGGCCACTAATCCTATCACACACACATGATCTTTGCCCTTTTTTCAGGAAGCATTCAAACGCAAGCCCAATTAAAAGCAATTCAGGCCCTCGACACTGCAAACAGTACAGAATGAATAAGCAAGAGGCAAAAAGCAAAAGTATTTTGATTAGGACATCTGCTTTTTTTAAGTCATTACATAAATAGTGATTCTTGGCACTGCTATGGTAGTTCTATATTTCATTTTCATTGCGCCTTTCAGTTCATGGTTGGCTGATCAGTTGGCAACCCCATTTTTAAAATAATAAACAACTTTGTAGTAACTCTCGGTGATGGAGATAAAGTCATGCAGCGAGCAGGAAATGAGGCTGGGAAACCATGGTGTGTGCATGAGGATGAAGTGTACATGATTTAGTTAGTATTTTATTCACTTTAAGGATGTTTCCTTTCTGAAGCATGTCCAGTTTTGCTCCAAGCGGTCCTTGCGTGACTATTCTGCAACACTTCTATTAAATAAACACTCATGATTTTTTTTTATCACACAAAGCTTGTTTTCCAGAGACGATCAGCTTAGTTTAAAACAGATCTTCAGTGGGGAATTAAAACCAGCAGTGTATTTTATTATGAGGAGGCTTAATACTGAATTAGTAAAGGTCCGTTTTTAGAAAATGCCTTACTTAGAAAGTTCTGGAAAAGCGGCTCACATGAATGAATGGTGACAACAGTTACCCTATAGTGCTTAATCATTAATGATTAGTTCATGGCTAGTTCAACTTGATAAATAAAAATATGTTTTATTTCACCCGGGCGATTCACATTACCACTTTTGACTAGTGGCACAGACTTTGAACACATGAGATACACTAGCTGTAAATCTGAACCAGGAAGAATATACGGATACTTCTCTGTCCAGTCGTGTTTAAACATTCTGTTTTTCTCTTTGACTTTTCTTTCTTTGAACAAGCCATATTGTCACTTCACTTGACCAGAGAGGGTAATGGAAAAAAAAAATCTGTGAAAATACACTATATTACCAAAAGTATTCGGTCACCTGCCTTGACTCACATATGAACTTAAGTGCCATCCCATTCCT
>CM075008.1:3593136-3611089 GCA_037576675.1 Pangasius sanitwongsei | reverse complement strand
TATATATATATATATATATATATATAAAATTTATTATATATATTCTCATCATTCTGTTGCCTCTCGTCCTCAACAGACAACCAAAACCACACGTGAGGCAGACGTAGCACAAACACTTCTCTTGTCCCCACTGTATCTCGCTGACATAGCCTAAACATTTTTTCCACTGCCATGATCTGATAGAGTGCCTATTCAGCCCCACTTCAGAGTGCTGTAGGTTATCAGGAGTCACTTCAGTGCTGAGTGCCTCACAGTCTTTACTGACCCAGTAGGACTAAACAATGACCCCAGTAAAGTCAGCCTGAATGGTCTCATTGTTGCTCCTGGTTAGAATATCTCTGGTGGGAGACAGTGAGGAAGGAGGAGTCATATATGACCCATCTCCGGTGCACTATAGTCGAAAAGGAGAGAAATGCAGGATTAGGCCTGCATGAAAAGTTTAGTGCATCCCTTTTACACCCAATTTACACTTTATTCAGCTGCATCACTCTTCCTCTCTTTCTTCTATTGTGAGTCATCAAATCTACTATCAGTGATAATGTTTGTTGCTCTAATGACCTATAAATGTATCCATGATTTAACATGTAGCTATGCTAGTAGTCCATATAATAAAAGACAATGCACAGTCATTAAGCTCAAATATATGAAGTTTTTTAAGTGAAATATATGCAGACACCACTGTCTGCCTTCTTCATTTTACCTCTGTACATAATATCAGGATAGAGGGGAGTCCAGAAGTCTGAGACTTTGAAAATGCTTCTATTTTGCATTCTTATACAATGTACTTGACTGAAATATACAATTTTAAAAATATTTACATGAGTTTCAGTATTTCTTAGTATTTTGGTATATCCCCAATTATTAATTATTTTTTTTTCAAAGTTTCAGTGTTGTCCCAGATTTTTGGACAACACTGTATTTATAATGTTAACCTTGAAGTTGATTATTGTTCATTTATTAATGAGGAACACATCATACATTTTATCCATTATATGTTTAATATGGCACAGCTCCGAAACAAGTTCCTGTTATCACTTATGTTATAGCAGCTATAAACAGTCACTGCCTCACTAACCTCTTTTTTTCTCTTTTGAAGTTAATAAGACAAAAAAATGCAGCTTGTGATGTTACTGAGAAACAAAACCCAAAGTGCTTTGTTCTTTCCCATGGTGGAAAACTTACTGACAGTGGGGACTCCTTTCATAAAAGTTAAATAAATGTCTCCTTAGTGAAAGCTTCACAATATCAAAAATTGGACACATTTTTTTCTTTGTTAATAACAACAACTTTATAATCTGTTTATTATTAGGTTTAGATTATGTGGCACATCCACCATACAAGTCCCTGTGAATTGGCTATTACTATTACGTATGATTACCTATAAGAATGAGTGCATTAAACGTACTTCAGCTTCATGTATACATCTATTTTACAAGCAAAATGTTTCTCAGCCTAAATGTCTTTGTTTTAATAGAAAACTTCAGTTTGGCTTTGCTGAAATCCAGAGTCATGATACTAATTAAGCTCACATCTGGTTGGCACACACAGCCTAGTTATGGCTAGAATAAAGACAGTAAAATCTGTCCCTGGATAGTATCTCTATCTGGCAAGTTCAAAGTAGTAACAGTCAAATTCCCACAAAATATGCAACCATGATCATCGTTTTCCCCTAAAGCACAAATATAGGTGCTGTAGATAATTTGTGATGTCCAGTAAAACCTGAGATGCTGCTCAGTAGGGAAAGGAGCCAAAGTGCGGTGTCCAACATTATCTTTTTTTTTTTTATCTGTAATGGTGATTAAAAATAAATGCAGCAAAGTTTAATATTTTATTGAAAAAAATCAGGTAAAAGTAAAAAGTAATTATACTCACAAAAGCACCCAGTTAGACTTAAGCAAGTACTAAACCCATCTCTGAACACACATAACTTTCATTGTATAAATAATGATTTATTATTTAACCTTTGGACTTAAGTCTGAATATGGCACCATGTGAATAATATGTGATAAGTTAATATGTGCAAATAAAATCAATCATTGCACAAACCACATGAATAAACACATTGCACAATGTCAGTAGTCCACATGTGTAAAATGTGGGGAAAATAAATTGGGAAGTGTGTGAAAAGCACACGTGTAACTTTTACCTTTCTCTGTAAGGCTTTGTAAGTGAGTGAGTAAATACTTTGTAAGAGCCAATCGACCTTGATATTTCAATTATTGCTCTGATAAGTACATTTTTATGGTTTCAGCTAGGCGTTAATCAATACAATTTTTTCAGACCGAGTACGAATATGTTTTAGCTTGGATTTAGTAGGGTCGCACTGGAGAAAAGCGACTTTTCTTCCACTTTGGAAAGGCATTTCTGTACAGCTATAAGTGAAGCATTTTTTTTTAATCTTCATTGTGTCAGAATCCCTTGTTGTCAATGACTGATAGAGGCTGATCATCAAGACCAATATACTGATTAAGAGCTGCTATTTTCACTCACCTAGCCTTGTCTATAGACTTTTTTTTCCACCTAGCTAGCATTTGCTTCATTGTTGTTTGCTGTGTGCAGCTCGTAATGAACTCCTCATACAGAGTTTTATGTATAATATGTTTTATTAGGTTACTTATTCCTCGTCTTGATATTTTCACAGATCTCAGTTTACAGTCTACTTTTCTTTGATTGCCATTATTAATCGTAAAATATGTACCGATCGATGTCATTTCATGTCATCTGTACGTTAGCACAACAGCACACACTAGCCTTAAATCACATAGTATTCCATAGTATCGCATTTTTTTTTTTTTACCCAGAAGTACAAGTAAATGAGCATGGTATCAAAATGATATGCGATACCAGTATTGGTACTGAGGCATCTCTAGTTTCAGCCTTACTATCTAGCTTGACTTTGGTCCCCACAAGTCATTTTGAGGTAAATGGTAACACAGTGAAATGTGCTGTGAAAGCTGCTGGGGTTTGCTAGAGCAGATCTTTAGAATTAAATGTTGCAGGTGGGCAGATTTCACTGCAAAGAGAGCATCCAATACCTCCTGAATAGTACTGAGGCCAAGTTTTACACTTTCAAGGAAGAGTAAACCACTACTCAAATACATTCTCACATACAAACACATTCAAACACATTCAAATACATTTCAATTTCATTTTGACTTCTAAAATCTTCAAAAAGGACAAAGATGTTTAGACATAAGTCAATTCACATTTGCAAAACACATGCTGAGTGTGCTGGATTTGCACCACTGTTCATACACATCAGCGATTACTAATGATGTGCAGACCACAGAGCAGAGCACTGTGTTGTGGCTTTCACCTCACATGAGGCAGCCACTTGACACTTCAGTGAGTGATTTCTATCTGACGTTTTAATTCTGATTCTTTATTTGTGCTGTATGCTGGGCAGAGTTGAGGTGCTTGATTGTTACTGAATCACACTGGAACACCAGTGCCCCCTGGTGGTAGAAGCAGAAAGCACCAGTTTCACAAGGAAGTCCTAGTAAAAAGGCAATAATAATAATAATAATAATAATAATAATAATAATAATAATAATATTTTTTTCATTCTTTTCATGACAGATCTATTAAGACAGATTTAATCAAATGTAGCCTTAAATAGGCTGGAAAAAAACTGTATGGGGATTTAATTAAATTAACATGAGTACTATAAAATTTAAATAGAATTATAAAGCCCATACATCTTCGTAAGTATCATTTAAATCTATTTTTAATACATATAAATTTAATATGCAAATATTTTTAATATTCTTTAATATTCCTTAAAATAAAATGAAATCAGACATCACCTCCCCCCTTTTTGTGACATAAGAGATTTTTTAGTATTCTTTTCAGGCATAAAGATAATAATGTAACATTTTGGGGCAAAAATACATAACAGGACCCCAAAACTGGAGGCTAAAATAGCAAATATTTCTACTGCAACTGTGAACTTTCCAGGAGAGCTGACATAAGCTGGGATGTAGGCAATCCAAACTGCACAGAATATAAGCATGCTGAATGTGATGAATTTGGCTTCATTAAAGTTATCAGGCAGCTTCCGAGCCAGAAAAGCCAAGATGAAACAAAAGGCAGCCATGCAGCCAATGTAGCCAAGCACGCAGCAGAACAGCGCCACTGAACCCAGGTGGCATTCTAAGATGATCCTGTCACGGTACAGCCATGTGTTCTTCACTGGATAAGGTGGACTTGTGGTCAACCAAGCCACACAAACAGCACACTGTATGGCGGAACAGAGGAACACACCAAATCGCTGCTGAGGAGGGCGAAACCAGCGTGCTGCGTTATTGCCAGGCAGTGTGGCTCTGAATGCCATGAGAACCACCAGTGTCTTGCTGAGCAGGCAGGAGAGACAGAGTGCAAAGGTCAAACCAAAGGCCGTGCGTCGGAGTGGGCAGGCCCAGCGAGATGGCTGGCCTAGAAAAGTGAGGGCACACAGGAAGCAGAGAGAGAGTGATATCAGTAGCAAGAAGCTCAGCTCGGAGTTGTTGGCCCGCACCAAAGGTGTATCACGGTGACGGATGAAAATAACAGCCACAGTCACTGTAGCAACTACACCCAGGATGGAGGTGGCTGCAAGGGCCATACCAAAACCCTCAGTGTAGGACAGAAACTCAATCTGTTTGTCGACACAGCTGTCACGTTGTGGGTTGGACCAGAGGTCCTCGGGGCATAGCGTGCACTCTGGCTGATCTGAGAGCAAAGAAAATAAGTTTCGAGTGTTATGATGGGAGTGCAGTAATTCCAAACATTTATGTGGTGACCTGCGAAAACCCTTCACATGGTAATATTTTATACACAGTATATATAATAGAAATATGACCTAAAGCATGTTTCTCTTTTGCATGTACCTCAACTAAAAGGAAGTTCTAGCATTTCAAAGTTCTGGTTTCTCCCAAAAGTGTAATGGAAGAAAATTATATTTAAAGATTTCATCCAAGTTTCACTGAAAGAAGGCAACACACTGAACAAGTGGGATTTAATTGAACACATAATAAATCAAATATAAATCTAAATACGACCAGGAAAACATGTCTAAGTTCATGCCCATCTTTGTTCATAGCCTACAGCCATTTTACAACTGTGTTTGTTAAACCTGACATGATCTTTGCAGAAAGCCTAACCAAGCATAGAAAGTTAAAAAAAAAAACCCTACATTTCTACATCATTTTGCATATATATATATTTATGTCAATTCTGGCCGGAATTCAGCCGCAGCAACAGATTTTCCTAGAACACCACACATTCTGCATATGATGGGAAAATAATGTTCACCAGGTAATCCATATTTGATTTATAAATAATAACTATGTGGGAGCTGGTTTTACTTCATAAGTCAGGGAAGATTTTATGATATGGAGAGCTTTATTGTTTTGTATGTTTTTTTTTAAATATCATGAATTGTAAGAAATATACATTTATATCTATCTATCTATCTATCTATCTATCTATCTATCTATCTATCTATAATGGCTGAATCAGTGTTTTGTGTTGTGTTAATGTAATATTACTGTGAACTTTTCTGCAGCACAAAAATATCAGTTCAGGAGGGTCACAGCACAGTTTAGCACTTGATCAGATAGAAAATTAAAGAGAATCCACTATAGTATGGCAAGCAAACACTAAACTGTGCATTAATTTTAAAAAACTTTCAAGGATTTGATGACATACCTACGCCATTGCTAATGCTACCCTCTGCACAGGGCACACAGTCATAGCAGCAAATGGGTTCTCCCTTACGCGGGGCTTTCCTGTAGCCTGGCTGGCAGCTGGCTGAGCACACTGACACTGGCAGCTGTGAGGGAGAAAAAAATTTAGAGAGAGAGGGAGGAACTTGGTCATTTTTTAAAATTTCTATAGAAGCCTCTCTAACAATAATCAATATTTAAAATTTTAGGTCAATGAATCAAACCAAATAATTTTACCTCCTTGGATCCACCTGGCCACATGATGTTGTCCTGGTAGAGAATTAGTTGCTGCTCGGCAGGGAGAGATGAGTCAAAGCGTCCAACTGTAGCGAACTGCATCGGCCTACCTCCTGGCCCCTTCTGCCAGTTTACGATATCATAAGATCCTGCAGGGTCTCCATACTTATCAAAGTTTACGATGTCACCAAACATGTTGGTAAAGTTCACCTCCTTAAGGTACTTTATCACCTAGTGAAACAACATGCTTGTTAAAAATCTGGACAAAATTAATAGGGGTAACATTTCTTCACTGTACAGTTCTAAACCCTTGTGTCATTGGAGATAGAAATAAAGACTAAGTTTAACAATACCTGCCAGGGCTGTAGACTGTAGATATCTGGACAGAGTTGCTTCTCAGTACTGCTCTCCTGTTTCTGGCACATTACCAAGTTGTGTAATGCGTGTGCTGCAGCATACACAGCTTTGTGTAAGTTATAGGTCACTCTGAGCTGGGACACATCATTATAGATTGTCTCAGTGTCCTGAATCCTCTCTTCGCCAGTACAAGTGCGGTTATACTGGACCTGATCAGCCATAGAACCAACTGGTACACTTGTGTTAAAGGAGCATTGAAACTCTGTTTCCCAGAATTCCCGTGCAGATGGGTTATAAGGCTCAGTGAAAGGCTGTATGCTTTGTAGGAAGTCTTTGAGGCCGGGGATCTCGGCTCGGCGTATAGCGAAGCCCATAGTGCCACTGAGAACAGGATATTTATTGGATATGAGGGTGGAGGTTACCCAGGCCTCACTGGCTACCCATAACCTCCCTGTTACATTCTGTCTTACCACTTCCTCCACTACAGGCTCCATGTCCTCCTCAGTGGCAAAAGTCACAAGCACACGTGCACTGGAGCCTCTAATCATCTTTACAATATCCTGGATCTGTTGCTGAGTGGGGACTTTGGGAATGATGACCCGAAACGCTACACATGCACCAAGCTGCGTCACCTCAGCTGTGAACATGTCAATGCCGGTACGTCCGTAAGCATCGTCGGCACCAAACGTGCCCACCCAGGTCCAGCCGAAGTGCTTGACAAGGCGGGCCATAGCGCTGGCTTGGTATGTGTCACTAGGGATTGTACGGAAAAAATAGGGGTACTGTTTTTTGTCACTCAGGCAAGCACAAGAGGCAAAGTAACTGATCTGGGAATTCAGACAGAGACAAGAAAAAGGGACAGGGTACATTAAGGAATATTGCCTTGCTTTGTCAATATTTAGAGAAGTAATTCCAATAAATCAGAATTGCTTTGTGAAAGGAATTTGCTCTGTTGACCTCTCATACAAAGATAGAAAATTCACATGAACTTCACATGTAAATAATCAGTAGTTTTAGACACGTAACTTATTTGTTGTTTGACACGTACTGTACTGTAGTACATGCTTTTTATTTTTCATCCTTCACATATTTTTCATGCATTAGTTTATATGGATTTTCCAATGATTAATTTATTTTCACGTGATTCATGTCAGTTTTTCCACATGTGACATGTCACATATTGTATTATTCATTGTATTTCATAGCCATTATTTCAAGTTCATATGTGCAGTTTCAGGGTATAACATGTTGAAATACATCATCACATGTTTCTCATGTGTGACCACACATTAAGCACATGTGAAAAACATATGATCATGAGTGAAATGTGAGTTTTCCGTAATTGATTAAACATTCAATATAAAATAAAAATGTATAAATGTGTCATTTTAGAACCTGGTACATGATTAAAAAGAAAAAGGCTTGATTAAAAAGAAGGAGAGGAAGAAAAACAAGCAGTGAGATGATACAGAGAGAGTATGTTTCACTGTCTTCTGCACATTCAGACACACTGTACTCTGAAAATACCATGGCCACAGAGACATATGACGAGTTTTCCCGGCACATACAGTATATTAATTATTTATGTACAGTAATTATATCTATAGCTATTATGAGCACTATATATTGCATTTTTTGTAATTATTCAGAGCAATATGAAGTGTAAAAGAAGCAGTGGAAGAAAAATAGGCAGTGAGATGATCCAGATAGAACATGTTTCACTGATATGGTATGTGAACATTCAAACACTTTACTCTGAAAAGACAGCGATGCTCTCACCAGTGGGACCTTGAACAGAGTAAGCAGTCTGGAGACAGCTATGGATAGGCTGGATCCTGAGTCTCCTATGACAAGAGGGATGCCAGGGGATGAACATGCCCCTGTGCTGTTCCTCTTCAGTGGCTGAGAGACCACAGACAAAGCAGTTCTTGCAGACAAAGCTACTGTCCAACATGTATCATAAATCCTGTAGCCCAGAGTGATGTTGGGCAGCAGCAAGGGATTTTTATTAATTTCATCTATGAAGAAGATCATGGCCTGAGACCAGCGTAATGCACGCAGGTTTAACCTAAACAAACAGGACAATCAACATAAAAATGTTGTTAGGGTTACTTGGGCTAAAATACAATTGTCATTGTGGATTCTTTAGTAAAACTGACGAAAGAAAGTCCAAAACAAACACTAGTACAAAAATAACATGACATTACAACACATCAAGATCGTCATCTTTAGTCATATCAAATCAGGGAAGGAAAAAACCAACAATGCCTCAGAAGCACAAAGTAAATTTTTCACAGACAAAAGTTTTTACCCCCTGCATTTCCTCTTGTCTGGTGTACTCATGAAGTTCAGTTCCTGCTCTACACCTTTAGAATGGATGGGAAACATGGCAGCCAGAATCACCTGGCCATCCTTATGGACCACTGCAGAGTCCAGGTCCTGCCAGTGCCGACAGTCTGCCTCGGAAGAAGTGCATGTGGGCCAGAGGAGAGACAGCAGCAAGGCCAGGACATGGAACACCAGCATCCTGACCTCTACTCAGCACAGACTGTGCATGTCTGTGATGACATGATTACAACAGAACTTTATAGATGCAGATAAATGAAAAGCCTCTCTGTAGGGAAAAAGGGGTGACATACACACAAGCAAAGCCACGCATGCGTGAGTTCATATACAGGGACACACACATACTGTACACACAGGACAAAAAAAAAAAAAATCAGATATCACATCTGGGTGCTTTTGGGTCCTGAATGCCTAACAACAATTAAGATTGCCTAAGAACAATTTCTGAAATACCACAAAACCGATGAAGCATTAAAAGAATGTTTTAAAATGCTTTTCTATATATATTTTTTTATATTAATCTCACAAACCAGATCAGGTCTGTGGGTTCAGGGGAAGGAAACTCAAGACAATAACATCCTTTTAGAGGTACAGATTACATGCTAAATAAACCTGATTGTGTAGAATGCAGTTGCTTTCACTTAAAGAAATAATCTAATGTGTTCCCAATTTTCAACTGTATTTTTTGCCATATGCATCACATCAGGATTTTCCAATTGTCAAATGACTGCTGATACTATCAGAGGGTTTTGTGCCAGTAATATCAATTACTCCAGGGTTCAGTTATGAGTGGGAAAAAAAAAAAAGTAAAAAAAGGTGGATACGAATCTGATTTTGCTTTCAGTAGTTGCTGTTAAACATTCAGTCTGCTAAATGCCATAAACCTAAATGTAAATATATGTTGCTGTCTTTAAATGTAATTTTTTCCCTTTTCAGTTTTGGAAGTTAAGGAAGAAAACTGCATTTAAAGATTTCATTCTGACTCCACTGGCAGACACCAACATGCATTTACATGTATGTTTATGGCATTTAGCAGACTCATTGTATAACAGCAACTACTATTTTATTCATTTCATTTGCATTTAATTTAATATGCAATAAATTACCCATACAAATTATAATAAGTATATGTTTCTCAAAGAATTATAAGTTTACAATGGAAAATTATTATCAGCATCATCCAAATCAGTCTCTGTCTCATCACCTGAAGTAAAAGTCACTTGCAGCATTTAATCTTCTCAGTTCACTATTACACCAGTGATGAAATAATTACTGATTAATTTAGTTCTACAGAAGTACAGTCCTAGTTCAGACTATTGATCAAAAGGTCATGAGTTCAAATCCCAGCAACACTAAACTGCCACTGCTGCTCCCTTTAGCAAGGCCCTTAACCCTTAACAGCGCAATTGTATTCTATCTGTAATTCTAACTGTAATTCACTTTGGATAAAAGAATGAAATAAACATAAATGTAAATTAATCATTTATCTATAATTATCTAATATTATTAGCAATATCTATTCCTTTTTTGGGAAAAAAAAAAATCTTCAGCTCAAGTTGTCTAAACCTATGTCACACAACTCTGTAGTCTCTCCTCTATTTCAGATTTTTAAAGCTGAAATAAACTCTCTTCACACAGTGCTATTCCAAATCATTTGCATCTGAATTCCCATGCTGATGTGTGGAAGAAGTCAGAAAATGGACAGAGGAGTTTGCGCTTTGATATCATGGACTCATGGACATTCATAGTTGTGCCACAACACTAAATATAAACAGATAAAGTATGACATGTTATTCTTTAAAAAATAACAAAATAAAAGAAGAATAAAAGATGTTTTGTTAAAGGTTGCATCACACTAACCTGTCATTGATTAATTTTCTATAGCAGCATGCCACATTTTGTTTTAATCCTTATATATTCCGTCCCTTTGGTGGTCTTTATTAGATCAGATGTATTATTTCTGATTTATATATGCTTTATCTCAGATTTGTTTTGTTTATTTTGTTCTATTTATTTTGCCTTTATATTGTCACAACTCTATTATTATTATTATTATTATTATTATTATTATTATTACACATAAACTATTAACAATCATCATGCTCTTTAAGTTGTGTTGTTTATTACATGATATCTACCTAGAGGACTGAAAACCATGAGATTGGTGCAATCGTCCACTGCATGAACAGAAAATCCACTAATAAAATTAACTTCAGCTAATAAGTCAGTTGTCAGAGAGTGTAGATATGTGCACATGTTTATTATTGCTATACTCACAGTGTAAAGGAGCCTGTTAAGTGAGTTTTGTAATTAGCCTGAAGCAGCTGGGCTTTAACTGTGGTGTTCTAGGGGACATGGGGCATGTTTATGAGTTCCACGGGGAGAGGACATCTCTGATCTGCTCCAGAGAGGAAAATAAAATGAGTGTGTGTGGTTTTATCTGAGTAGGCAAAAGGCAACAGCCACAAGAGTGTATGTGTGAATTTATTATTAGTCTCATGTAAGAAGCTTTGATTGCCAAATTGTGTATTTATTTGATCTGGACTCCTCTCAGCAGCACCTCTTAGTGGGCAGTGAATAAAAATGCACATTTGTAAGTAATTCTAAATGTTTGAGTCATTTACATGGAGCTGCTGAGGTGACATTATGGTTATATTCATAATATTTTAATTAATATATTGAGGTCACAAGATAATATGTTGAGACCAAATACCAAATCTTGAGCCCACAAACTACGTATCTCATGTCCACAAATTATTATTTTGTGGCCACAAATTGTGTAACTTGAGCCCTCAAGCCCATATGTTATGCAACATCCTGTTAATTATTTGGTGAGAACATGCAAAGAAAGTCTATTCCTTTGCCCACAGTGGTATAATTCAATTGATGTCTCTATGTCTCACTTTGAAAATGGAATAGTTGCCATTAAAGTTTAAGTTGTGGCCACAAAATAGATTTCAAGAAACTTAATTCATGGTCTTATATATTATTATATATTAATATGTGGCCACATGAAACTTAAAATATTTCTTGAATATATTATATCTCATGCTCTCAATATATTATCTTGGGGTCTTATCTCTACCTTATTCAAAATTACCACCTTGTCAGCTAATGGCATTATACATATTAGTCAAAGGAAAATGTTATATTGCAGGCATAATACGGAACATTTTTTTCTACTAATATGACATATACACATTCCACAAATTACCCTGAAGTTGGAACATATGTAATGAGTTAATGGTTTGATATCCATAAGCCCACAATTACACATATATATTTCAAATTCACAAGATGTAATGCTACATTTTTTTTTCTACTGTGGTTTTGCCCATAAGGTGCTTCTTTGTGTTCTTCTCTGGTCTGAGCAGGATTATGTAACACTTCGGGGCAAAGATGCACAGCAAAAGGCCATAACTGGAAGCCAGGATGGCAAAAACCTCTACAGCTACTGTATACTTTCCCGGGGAGCTGACGTACGCTGGAACAAAGGCAATCCAAACAGCACAAAAAATCAACATGCTGAAAGTGATGAATTTGGCCTCATTGAAATTGTCTGGAAGCTTCCGGGCAAAAAAGGCTAGCAAGAAGCAGATTGCAGCCAGCAGGCCAATGTAGCCCAGAACCAGAGAGAAAGCGAGTGTTGAGCCCATGTCACACAGTAGGATGATGTGTGCTGACTCCCGAGTCATTAGTCTATGTGGGACAGGAGGTGCCAGGCCCAGCCATGCACCACAAATCCCAACTTGCACTGCTGTACACAAGAAGATCAGAGCGCGTAGTTGTGGTGGTCTGAACCATTTCATGGCATTGCTACCTGGTAGAGTGGCTTTGAAAGCCATCAGGACCACCATCGTCTTACCCAAAATACAAGACAGGCAGAGACAGAAGGCAATGCCGAAAGCCGTGTGACGTAACTGGCATGACCAGGAAGTAGGCTGTCCAATGAAGGCCAGGGCACAAACAAAGCACAGCCAAAGAGAGCTGAGGATGAGGAAGCTGAGCTCCGAGTTGTTAGCCCTGACAAGAGGTGTGTGGCGTTTGAAGGCGAAAATAAGGCCAACAGCAAGTGTGGTGCAGGATCCCAGCAAGGCCACAGCCAGCAATGCCATGCCCATCGTGTCACCATAGGACAGGAACTCCACCAGCTTTGGTATACAGGCATCTCTCTTCAGGTTGGACCAGAACTCAGGCCCACACGTCACACACTCTATGGCATCTTACACACAACAGTCAGAGTAAAAAATATCAAAATCCACTAAATTGTAATAAATGTTGTGTGAAAAGTAATCAACAGTCATATTTGAGATAAAAGATCCCTTATTGAGAAAAGACTCAGCTATCAAAAGTGCTTGGTATCAAAAATAGAGAAAAACAATTAGGATATTTCCATGTTCTTTGACATGCTTTAATAATTTTTTCCCCTAACTATAACACAAACAGTCCAGTATGATAGTTTTATTATTATAATAAAATAATAATAATGTTACTGTAATAACACAGTTTGCAATTTATATAGCTGAAAAAACAAAAATATTATTGCCTGTATCCAATTATTATTATTATTATTATTATTATTATTATTATTATTCATTGAAAAGATTGCAAGTACTTAACAATTACTTAAATTAGTAAAGGGTGTCTTTTTAATGTTTTGTGATATTTTATGATGGCATTTGGTTGACATCTGGGATGAATGAATGAATGAATGAATGAATGAATTCGGTAGGTTTCTTTCTTTCTTTCTTTCTTTTTTTTTTTTTAACCAAAACGGGAATGGGACAGCACGAAATGATTAATACTGTAGTAAGAAATGTAACTGAAATGTATTTATTATATTTTTGAGTAAAGGTAGCCATTTTTTGTGAACATAAAATAGAAGTAAAGTGAAAGTTGAAGATGACAGTATTATTTGTACTCAAGTAAATCAGAATATTTATGTGTTAATATACACCACTGGATACATTTTTTATTTCTTTTTTAAACTGTTCATGAAGAAGCCCAATGTATCCCACAGCATTGGAAAGACAAAATGTCTGTTGCATTTTAACTATAGACAAGTGCAGGTAACTCACCTGTCTGATTGCTAACCTCCCCAGCTGCACAGAGAATGCAGTCAAAGCAGCAGACAGGGAAACTAGGCCTAATGGCCTTCCTGGTGCCTGGGGGACAACTGCTGCTGCAGACAGACACAGGGACCTGCAGAGCAAAGAGGAGGACAACTAAAAAGATATAAATGACTTATTTTTCAGATATAAAATTCAGTATGTATTTATAGAGTATAGACTTAGCAATAGAGCAAGAAAAATAAAATGCATGGCCAAGGTGTGATGCCATTTAAGTTTTAGTTTTAAAAGACACACAGGCTTACTTGTCTCTGGTTACCATTCCAGATAATTAGAGTTTCCTCTATCAGCAGTTTAATGCTCTTGGTTTCATCAAATGTTCCCACAGTGGCATACTGGACCTCGCCAGTTTCTGAGAGCTGAAAGTTGATCAGGTCATACATGGCCACGGCATCACCGTTTGCATCAAACTTAGTTTCTTCACCATACTCATTAGTGAAGTCCACTTTTTTCAGATAGTGCAGGAGCTGAGATGCACAGAGATAAAAAAAAAAAAAGACAGGAACATGGAGTGGGAATAAGATCAGACAGGGAAATGACAGAGAAGATAGATAGCCAGAGACCTAGATAGAGAATGCAGGACTTTGCAAACATATTTTTGGACCTGCTACAAATATGTGAATCATCATTTATGTATATATCCTTTTTTATGTTATATTGTTCCAATGTTGCATTACATATTGCACAAATACAAAATATAATAATATACAAATACTTTTTTTATAGTCCAGTTGTTGTTTTTTTTTTGTTATTGATCTTTTATTTTCCTCTGCAGCATCAGTGAAAACATGCACACTTAGAATTTCATTGTATACGGAAGCTTGTGCATATGACAATAAAGTTCTTGAATCTTTAATAATCAAATTTTAATCTCTGAGAAAAAAATGGAGATATATTCTTTCTCAGCACATCGGTGAAACCACAGATAGACAGACATAGTAAATAATAAATCATTAAATGTCTCAGTTGAATGAGAATTTGTGTTTCTAACCTGCCACGGCTTTATGGTCTGTGTGTCAGGGCAAGCACCCCCAGGGAAGGGTCCTCTCTCTGGCACACATTTCAGCATTGCTTCCAGAGCATAAGCAATGGCATACACTCCTTTATAAACATTATAGGAGATCCTCAGCTGAGACACATCTGAGTAAATGCTTTTTACATTAGCCAATATCTCTGAGCCATTACAAGGGGGTTTATTTGCGAACGTTCCACTGACTGCAGTGTGAGGAGAACATCCAAACATCTCCTCCCAGAACTGCAAAACAAAAGGATCATCGGGGAATGTGGAGGGGTGCAGACGCAGTAGGAAAGGCTGCAAACCAGGGATTTCAGCCCTGCGAATGGCAAAACCCATGGAGCCCTGAAGAATGGTCTGAAATTCTGGTGTGGTAAGGATTGCAGCTGTGATCCAAGCCTCACTGGCCAACCACTGGATCCCAGTCAGATTGTGTTTGAGAGCCTCAGTGAAGAGAGCCTTTGCATCCTGCTCTAAAGCAAACACCAACACCACTCGAGCCCCCGAGACACTTATGCGCTCCACAATCCTGGACATTTCTGCTGGGGCATGGTTTTTGGGAATGATCTCATAAAGAGCAATACAGGCACCCAGTTTGGACACCTTGTCAATGAAGATTTGGGCTCCTCCACGGCCGTACGCATCATCACCAGCCACCGTTCCCACCCAAGTCCAGCCAAAGTGTTGTACCAGCTGAGCCAAGGCATTCACCTGGAAGAAGTCACTCGGCATGGTCCTTAGAAATGCTGGGAATACCTTCTTATCACTCAGACATGCACAACTAGAGAAATAGCTGACCTTCAGAGAGGAGAGGAAAGGAGAGGAGAGTGGAGTGGAGTGGAAATGAATTTAATAAAAATGATACTTAATATGAGTACAACTTTATGCACATTTATACTCTTGTGTAAGCCATACAACTATCCTCACCTGTGGCAGTTGGAAAACACCTAGAAAGTGGGCAACCACCATTGATAGTGTGGATCCACCATCACCAATGACAATAGGCACCCTGCCCTGACAGTATGTATCTCCACTCTCCTCCTCTCTTCCTCCCATTAGCTCCATAGCTGTGCGAAGTGCATGGAGAGGGGTACTGCATGAGTCATAGATTTTATAGCCAAGGGTGATGTTTGGCAAAAGATGACTGTCCCTGTTTATCTTTTCTATGGCAAAAATCATTGTCTGCATCCACCGAAATGTCCTGAAATTAAACCTGTCAGAAACAAAGGAAGCTTATTTTTGTCCCTCAAAATGGAAATCTGATTTATGACTTATGTTTCTTAATGCTACTGCTAAAAAAGCACAGACATGTTTTGCCTGATTATACACCTGCATAACGCATCAGAAAATGATCAAACTGAATAAGTTATGATAGGACAAAAAAAATACTATCCAGGAGTATTCTGGACCAAAAACAATTCAATATTTTTAAGAAACAGTGATAAAATATTAAGCTGTTTGCATACTACAAAAAATGTTAACACATCTTAACACCTGCATGTAAAATAAATATATACTGTATACGTTAAAAAGCATAGATCCAGGCATAATGTGCTTCTGTATTGGAGAGTGAGTGACTGACCCAGTGCACTGAGCAGATTCGGGCTGAGAGTTGAAAGTCAGCCGTGCCTCCATCATTGCATCATGCAGAGAAAATAAGCCCCCCAGCGTGATGTTCCCTTCTCTAGCCACCATAGGCAGGTGTGAAGAGCCAGAGATGAGTCGACAGGCTTGCTGCTGGAGGAGCTGAGAAGAGATCAGAGTAGAGAGAAATGCCACAGGCACACATACACATGCATACACACCCATAAGCTGCATTTTGTCTCTGTGCACACAGCTAATCAAGCTAAATGCCACTGGCCAGAGCATTCACTGTACTCCATAATATAGCATTTTGTATGGGACATTCTGCCATAATAGCACACACGCTTGTACAGACAAACTGGATACACATGAATTGAATCATTCATGCCCACTTTTATGTTGTACATGAAGGCTTCTTATGCAACATTAAGCCATATTAATCCTCCTGAGAAAATTACTCAGTGGAAACAGAATCACTCCCCATAATATATGCACACTGCAATAACAGTGCATACAGTAGATTTTTATGGTGGCAGACATTAATGGGTTATGCATTTTTCAGCCAAGAGTGATGTTAGGCAAACAATGACTGTCCCTGTTGATCTTTTCAATGACAAAAATTATTGTTTGCATCCACTGGCATGTCCTGAAATTAAACCTGTCATATACAAGGAAAGCCATAAAATAGGTTAAAATAGAGTTGCATTTAGAATTGTTTATTAATGCAAGCCCTGAAGTACTGCCTGTTTATACATCTGCATAAACCCCTTTGAAAATTATCCCTTTGTTTTATGCATGAAGCTGACATGCATCAGGATTGTACAAAAATGACAGTAAATTAGCAGTGTGAATATTACTACGAATAGTCACTGTAGGAGTTCCACACATCACATCAGACAGCCAAAAAATCAGAGATCAGGTGCTATATATTAATAAAACAGTTTGTAACATGTATTAGAATACAACTACAACTACAAATGTTTGAGAATTGTAATTAAAAACTTGAGGGGCTTCATATAACACCTGTCTGGAAGTAGGTAGTTTTCAAAATTTTTTGGGGGTAATGAATTTCTTTTGTGTTTGTCAGGTACTGTCTAGCCCAAGGCTTTCTCATTAGGGTATGTAGGTATTCAGATTACTACCTCATTATAAGATGTTTAGTGACTTTTGGGATTATTTCATATTTGTAAACCCTGTAGGTTTGATTAATGCAGACAGATTGAGAATAATGGCATACTGTAATACTGGCTCCAGGCTATTTTCCTTACTTAGGCCTCTCTAATATCATCAGGAGATTGCTGTATGTACATACAGTCATGATGAGCTCTCCCAGGATCAGTCTGGAGGACAACATAGCACTGCAAACAAATCACGCTGTTATAGCTCACAGGTCCGAGTACATTGCATTAATTATTTTTTTGCTTTGGCATGATTTTTTGTTTTGACAAAATATACTGCATATGAAAATGAGATTTTGATTAAAAAAAAAAAAAAAAAAAAAAAAAAAAAGAAATATTAATATTATATTTTTTTTTATTTTTTTAATAAAAATTTTGGTAATGGCGGGAGTTATGGATATT